>PYXC01002282.1:4042500-4062500 GCA_015244755.2 Tenualosa ilisha | reverse complement strand
CCGCACGGGGCTTGCAGGGTCCTTCCTCCAGAGACCTCCTCTTCCTCAGCCGCACGGGCCTCTGGGAGAGACGGTTCAAACAGCTTAGAGTGCCAGCGAGATGCAAGCCAATGCCAGATGATTAGAACCAGGAATTATACCTTTGTTTGCTTGAGCAGACCCAATTGAACAAAATAAAGAGCTCTCAAGCACCCGTTATTGATTGATTTTTACTTTGTTTACTCTTAATAGCGTTTCTTCCGTCTTTATTCTGTAGCAAAGCATTTAAACAAAATGAATACGAAATACAATTGGTTTAGGGTGTGAATTTTGGTCATCACTCAAAAGTATTAGCTTTTCGAATGTGTCTGAAGTGAAAAGCCCTTGCATTTGAGATTTTTTAGCCTACTGCATGGGGCCGTTGATTGAAAGCTGTGTCCTACTGGATCGCTAACTGCTAACTAATACCTCTGGACATGTGTTATCATTGGGTCTGGCAATGTCTCTTTGCATATTATGCAAGCCCATCCATTTGTATTTTAAAACGGTACTGTACTATATAGCCTATATGACTGGCAAAAAAGGACTGGGGTTGTTAGGTTTTAAAATAAATATAACCTTGATAAAACTCCTTTGATTCAAAAAGAAACTTTATTATGATCCATGAAAGAAAACTCTGAAAAAAAGAAAAAACCTGTTTTATAGTACTCCTATGGTGTATGTCCTGAAATATTAATTAGAGGATTAACCTGCTGGAGAAAAACAGCCTCGCTGATTTTATTTCTTTTTTTTCTTTTTTTTTTTTTCTTTTTTTTATGTGGCCATCAGCGGTGCAGACTGTGGGGGCTTTGAGATGTCTGGCTGTCTCAACTGTGCTCTCCAAAGACTTGCATTTGCACCAAACCATGCTATTCCCCTATAAAATGATGGCCCCAATGCAGAACTAAGAGTTCTCAGAATCTTCTAAGATTGTTTTGTTTTTAGATTATTGTTTTAGTTTGAGAGAAAACGTACAAATCATCTAATTTCCATTTCCAATTTCACGTTTCCAAGAACAAAATGTGTCACCTCACATATTACTAATACTAATTAATACTACTACTATTATATTTCACTTAATAAATCCACCGAATATTTCTCAGTTACAAAGGTCTTCCTCTGTTAAATGGATGTCAAGTTCATACTTAACTCACTCAGACTTAACACATCACTGTGTTTTGTATGTTTGCATGTGTCTGTGTGTGTGTATAGTATGTGTTGCATCAGCCCTTAATCTCTTGTATCACTTCCCATCATCAAGAATATGATGAATATGCCCCCCCAAACACACACACACACACACACACACTCACTCACTCACTCATCAGCTACCTTGTCTGCCCGCCTCTTACTTCAGTCATCAATGGCTTCTCTGTCAATCTAGTAGTCTTTTTCGAGCGCCAGTGCTCTGTGACATGAGGACGGTCTCTCTTTCCAAAAATCTGTTTTAATTTGATGGATTACAAAAGCATGGCATGATAAAGGAGAGAAAGAGAAAGGGGAAGGAGAGGAGAGGAGGGGGGGGCTGGGGGAGAAAGAGAGAGAGTGAGTGAGTGAGTGACTGGAGGAAAAAATGAAAAACTCACTTAAGATGGAAAGAAATGAGCGGACTCATTTAGATTAATTTAAATATTGTATAATTAGGATAATCTAGGAACTTGATTAATTTATAAGAGGAGGCTGGTGGTTATGTTTGTGCATTAGCGAATGACTATTTTTGTCAATTTAATCTTTGCTGCAGGTGATGGTTTATGCATTGTTTTGTTTTCAAATACATTTGCATTTGACATTTAGGTCCATCTTCCATATGCTGTTGTGTTTTCAAAGTCCTGTCTTTTTAGGTAATGTTTGTTCATTATTTAATTGTATCTACAGCACAAAGACTGAACATGTATGTGCTTGCTGTGACCAGAGTAGCAATATTAAGTCTGGACACTTCTCCTAGCCACCACCAGAGGGCGACCCAAGCTCATGGTGCTGAGCAGAGTGGGCCAGTGCCTCCCTCTCACTAGCCCCCCCAGCCCCCTCCAGCCAGCCCCTGGCCCCTGGCCCCCGGCCCCCGGTCACTGAGGCGGCCTGGGCCGGCGCTGTATCATAATGTCCCCTTTATCTGATTAGAGTCAGTAATCCTGGAAGTGTCCCGAGCAGCCAGAGGTCCCTGCAGCCAGGCCAGGCTTCCAGTGCAGTGAGGCCGGCCGAGGAGGCCTCTTGGCCGGGCACCTCTGGGGCAGGGCGTGGCTCCCGTGCTGTTGGAGCTGAGCCGAGCTGAGCAGGGCAGTGCAAGAGGAGGAGAAGGTGGAGGTGCATGGACAGAGCTCCAGGCCTAGGCTGGCTTTAGCCAAGTCACCCCTTAGTGTCTCTCTGCTCTTCTGCTTGTCTGACTCTAACACATTACTGGACGCAAACTCATATACACACACACACATACATGGGCTAGCATAGGCTACACACTGACACCTTGGCTAATGCACGAACACACACATGTACACACACGCACACACATACATATTCACACACTCACCAATACTAGCTTGTACACCTGCCCAAACTTTCACATATCAGCCAACACAAATACACTCACACAAATATTATTTTGAATAGTATTCTCAACAACAGGCCCTAGCAATAATCTCCTCCAGATCATTGTGCTATTTTATGCTATTGTGCTGTGTAATTTGATTAATTTGTGATTCATTTTTATATCTCCTCTGTCACCTCACAGCTTCCCTGCCGGCTCACCATTACTTTGGCGAGAAGCAGCAGTTTTCAGAGAGTAAGTAAGATGTCAGATGACTTAATCTTCTTCATCGGCTGCTTGCCCACCAGTTCAAAGGCAAATCATTAACATCGCTGTAATGAATGAGAAAATAAAAGAATAGGAACGAGGAGGTGAAGAAAAAGCACACATCTTGGAAGACCTGGCTGGTGAAACCCACAGCGTCGGCCCTCTGACAAGAGCTGTTTTTGTTTTTTGCAGTAGATGACAATTGGCTCGGCTCGTTCCGGCCTGTTCAGCCGCCCGTTTGTTATGTCTGCTCCTTTCAGCTGTGGAGCGGCGAGAGAGCAGTCAGAGGGAGTAATTAGCACAAATGAAATCGCTTCTCTCCCTTCCTTCAGCCGCCGTGCTGCTTCTGAGGAGGCCACGCTGGTCCTGTTCAACTGGATCTTGCCACAACTGCTCCAGGCCTGTTAGCGTCACTTGTTCTCTCTCTCTCTCTTTCCTTCTCTTTCTCTCTCTCTCTCTGTCTGTCTGTCTGTCTGTCTCTCTTTCTTTCTCTCTCTCTGTCTTATTTTCTCACGCTCTTGCTTGCTGTTTTCTTCTCTCATTCCCTCTCTATCTCTCTCTCTTTCTCTCTCTCTGTTTGTCTGCCTCCTTTACTCTCTATGGCTGTGTCACCTCTTGCTTGCTTTTCTGTCTCTGTCTTTTTCTCTCTCCTCTTCTCTTCCCCTTTCAGGAGGCCTGAGTCAGTCAGAAAACTAGACTCCACACCTCGCAGCTCCATTAGGGCTCTAATACAAGTATGGCCATCTTCCAGGAATAACTCCCAGTCACTCAACCTGGTCTGGAGTGGCCCCCAGTCGCCCAGTAGGAGAATGCAAACACCCTTATCAGGAGACAAACACACGGCCCCCCCAACTCTGCATCTCCCCACTCTCTCTGACACATACACACACACACACACTTACACACCACCCCTTCTCCCACAGTTCCTCATTTACATGCATTTATTTACTCGCTTTCCTGCTCCGAAAAGAAAGAGCGAGAGAGAGAGAGAGAGAAAGAGAGGGGGGAGAACAGGAGAGGGAGGGGGTGTTTCTTAATGGTTTAAAAAAACAGATTGGATTTGATTACGCCATCTTTAAAAAACAGGCTTCTCCCCCCACCCCCCCACTCCACCCTCCGCAAACACACACATCCACAGACAAATACACACAAACACACACACACACACACACACCTCTGCTATATTAATGCTAATGTATATGCACAGCCAGAACTCAACCGAGAATTCAATTAACTTTTTTTAGACACGTTTGCACTGGAGGGAAAGAGGAAACCAGGGACCTTATGGGAAATTAGAGGTCTGTGTGTGGAACGAGTTGTCTTCAAGTGGAGTATTAAATGTGTTATGGTAGCATTTTTGAGTTTGTCTTCTTCTGCTAAGCCACTACAAGGACTTTTTGAGGGCTTCTTGAATAAAACTTTTTTTGGGGCAAGTCGAGTAACCTAACTGAAGAAAATGCACATTTAAAAAAATTGTGCCCCCCTTATAATTTGTTGTTTTCATATTGTACTTATACACATAAGTATGCACTAGCTGTATAAGTGCATAATATAACCAGTACAAATATTTTATTTAACCTATTTTAAATCTTGGGAGGTTATTTGTATAACCATGTCTAATTTATGCTTCATCCCAATATGTTCCTGTTGTTGGAAGTATAACTATTTGTTGAGAGCATGTTTTAATTTTTACCTGTCAGCCTGTTTTCATTTCTACCTTGACCTCGCTAAGGGTACACGGAAAGGTCAAGACCTGCATTTCCTTGAAAAAAAAAACACCATTTCTCCTTTCCTATGTTTCCTTGTGGATAACTGTGCATGACTTTGCACATTCTGTGAGAGATTGTTGGGTTACGCGACCTTTAAACTTTGCTCCTCTTTGTCCCCTGTCCACTAAGGTCGTGGTTACCCATGGGCCCTCAAGAACCGACGTCCGGAGAAGCTCCGTGACTCCCTCAAGGAGCTTGAGGTATCCTCTTTACCCCTGTCAAAAAAATTTCCCTTTCTTTAGACAAAGGAGGTAGGGAAACGCCATGGCAAAAAAAGAAAGGGAAAAAACAGTTTGACAACAAATGCAAGCATTCTCTTTTCTTTTTCAGGGGAAGGGAGGGAGAGAGAGAGGGAGGGAAAAAATACTCTCCTTTTTCACCCTTCTCCTTCTTTCTCTCAGCACCTCTCTTTCGGTTCCTCTCTGTCAACAGCCTCAATATTTGCGGGGGATCAGTGCTTGGGGGGCTGCAGGCTGGCCTCCTCTCCAGGCCCTGGCTGCACAGACTGGGCTTTGTTTGGTGCGGCCCCGGCTCCCGTCTCAAAACCCGCTCAGCCTGAAACTGGAAACATCCTCCGTGCGGCCCGCCCAGGCTCCTTACTCGCCTTATCCACCCTGACCTACCCTACCCTACCCTACACTGCATTACCCCCAGCCCCAAACCCCAGTCTTAACCTCACAACCCCTCTCACTCTCACCCCCCAGGCCCTGTCCAACTCCCCTCTCTCTCTCTCTCCATCTCTCTCCTTCCCTTTTCTTTTGACCACCTCAAACTAATCCCCAGCAATCAACCCCCCCTCCACACACACACACACACACACACACACACACACACACACACACTCAGGCCTGAAGCATAAAACAGCCAGCAGTAGCCCCCAGCCTACAAACCAAACCTAAATATAAACCCCTTATAGTCTAGTACAAGGCCCCCTATGCCCTGACCACTTCAGGCTGGACGCCACTCCTGCCACATCTTTGCATCCCTTGTCTGAGTTTTGTCTCAAAGCCCTGGTCTTGGCTCCTTAACCACCCACTCCAGTCCCTGGTTCCCACCGCCCCCCACTGTCTAACCCCAAATCCTAAAATATGTTCAAGTGCCTGCTGACGGCCTGTGTTGCTTTGCCGTGGTCCTCAAAAAACTCAACTGTCACCCATTTTCTTGTCAGCTCTTGTTCACCTCGTCTATTACTTCTGCTACAGGACCTGCTGTTGATTTCGCCCTGTGTTTGCTCCAGATGGAAGACCAAGCAGTGTTGTCAGGTGAGGTCTCTGCTTGTGGCTCCTGGTCATTGCTACAGGTGTGTCAGTCAGGGCCTGTACGCTTACCACCTCCCTCAGGCTCTCCTGTGTCACTGATGCAGAGTAGCCACAAACCAAGGAGAAAGATCCACGATGGGTCATCATTGTTTCCAATTATCATCATTGACAAGTGTCCACAGGGGCTAATGAGCAGTAGCTATTGCAAATAAAGCTTGAGACCACACAAGCTGGTGTGTTGTGGGAATGTCATAGGTGCAGTGCACATTTACTAGTGCACATTTGTACCTGTCACACATGTATGTTTACACTCGGCTGATTAGCATAGTTAGCAATTAGCGTTATCCAGACACATCCTTCAGCACGGTGACTGCACACACAATGACTTTAATGACCTCCCTTGGTTAGTCGCTCGCAAGACGCTCCGGTCTTCTGAGTAACAGGTGTAACCACCCTCTTTTTTAATGAGGTAGATTAATTGTGTGATCATAATTGGGGTGAGGGAGGGGGCGGGGGAGGGGGGCGGCGAAGAGTGCCATTCACACGCCGTTATTATTTGCCTACACGCGGCGGCAGAATGAGAGGGTTTGTGGAGGGAGCGGTCGTCTCCCGCAGAGCTCTGTCACAGCAGGAGGTGGGCGGGGGGAAGGCACCACTTACTACGACTGCCACACCTCCTTAGACCAAAGGCCAGGTGTTACACCTCGACTGAGACTGAGAAAGAGACAGACATAGAGAAAGTGAGGAAAGGTAGAGGGATGGGGAGAGAGGCAGGAGAGAGAGAGAGAGGAAGGAAAGAAGGAAGGAATAAGAGAGGGAGGATGAGTGAGAAATGAAGATGGAGTGGGAGAGAAGGAGGAAGCACGACAGGAAATAAAGAAAACAGAATCAGGGAGGAGTAGAGGACAGAGAACGAGATGACTCAGTCCATCGGTGCTCACTCCAGTGCTTGCGTAGTTCTCAGGAGTGATAGTTGTTGTGTTGTGTAGTTGTCTGACATCCAACCCTTTTCATTGGGGTGATGGTGGCACAGGTGGTAGAGGTGCCGTTCGGTTGCTCGTTCGGGCCCCGCTCCACCTGACCCCATTGAAATGTGCTTGAGCAAGATACTGAACCCCAAATTGCTCCTGGTGAGCAGGTTTGTACCATGCATGGCAGCCTCTGCCACTGGTGTCTGAATGGGTGAATGTGAGGCATACATTGGAAAGCACTTTGAGTGCTCGTAGGAGTAGAAACGCACTACATAAATGTAGTCCATTTACCATTTAACATTCACTGGGTCACCTGGGAATGGTACCCTAAAGAAGAATGCTGTCAGCGATGACCTTGCCTGTTTATTCTACTCTGATACAGGGACGATCAGAATCTGATTACTTCATGCAAACACCGACAGAACTGACAATAAATGTGGGCCTTCAGTGTGGCGCCTCTGTTTGTGTTTGTATTTTCACATAATGTCAGTCAGAGAGCGTTATATGTTTTTGACAGAAATTGTGTTGTTGTGCATTACTTGTGGAATTTAAGTTTTTCTGAAGGTGTGTACAACATGTGTAAATAGTGTAAAATTAGGTTGGATCAAGAGATATTCTGAATGTGTGTGTGTGTTTGCAGCTGCTGCTGAGCTCTGGGGTGCTGGTGACCCTCTCGGTGGTCGGGGCCCAGTTGGAGCGAGTGAGCATAGACCGAGCCCTGCTGGGGCGTCTTCCCGCCGACACCATCAGCCACGGTGAGTCACCGTGGCATGCCGCCCCAGCTCCCAGCATGCACCTGGGGGCCTTGACAAGGCCACAGGTAATTGACGGCGAGGCTTTTGTCCCTTGCTCTTTCACACTTCCCCAGAGAACCCAGACAGAGGTTGTTTTCTTTTGTGTTTTTCTTTTTTTTGTTCCACTGTTCTGTTCCTGTGTGTGTGTGTGTGTGTGTGTGTGTGTGTATGAGGAGGCAGGAGATGAGTGGTGGCTGTGGCACTGGTGTGTGTGTGTGTGTCCTAGGGTGTGTGTGTGGAGGGGGGGTGTTCTCCATCCTTGTCAAGGGAAGGGAAATGGACACTGTCCCAAGTCTGTTAATTATTTTCCGTGTTATTGTTTTGTTACCTTAGCTTGCCTTCCCCCCCCCTCCTCCTCCTCCTTGAGTTATTCTCCAGACACCTGAGAGAGAGCTGGCATTGCACCCTCCCCTGCACACGCACACACACACACACACACACACACACACACACACACACACACACACACACACCCACCTCCGTCCTACCGGCCTCCTGTGGCGCTCCATTCACTGCCACTGAGGCACTAATTAGTGCAGTAATTGTCTGCGGCCGGGGCTGCCGGGCCTCCACTCACATCTGTCACTTGTTCAATTAGTCTGGGCTGGGCAGCAGCGAGCAGCAGCAGACCTGTGCTCACTGGTGCCTGACCGGGCCACTCACCGCCACGAGATGGTCTGGATGGAGCTGATGGAGAAAAGGGGGCCAGAGACGCCACTTAATCAGACGCTACAGTTCTACACACACACACACACACACACACTCACACGTACACACACATACAGACACAAACACCCACATATACATAAATATTCAAGCATACACACACACACACACACACACACACACATATACACACATATTCAAGCATACACACACACACACACACAAACACCCACATACACGTACATATTCAAGCACACACACACACACCCAAACACCCACATACACGTACATATTCAAGCATACACACACACACCCAAACACCCACATATACACACAAATTCAAGCATACACACACACACACACATACACATACATACACACGCAGAAAGGCATTCACAAACTATACACACTCAGTTTAAGGCAATGGAATGTCACTGATCTAACTTGTCTGAAATAACATTAGGTTTTTATTTGTTTTGTTTTGCGACTTATATCAGGGCAATAATCTGTGTGACCCTCACCCTGTAATAAATGCAGAGCATGGCTGGGAAGCTGTCGACATATGGCAAGACAGTGAGGGGACTACATCATGTTTCGTCACTTGTCGTGCTTAAGTGATTTCTCATAGCATTTATTATTTTGTCGATGCTTTAAATGTTGTCCCCGATAAGCTCTTTTTACACTGCAGTGTCAACATGTTGCGTTAGTATATGGCATTAAGTGGATTTTAAAGCTGCTTTGGTGAGCCTATTGAATAATCCTGATCAACCACCTGTTATTCATATGGGCCAAGCTGTTTTTGTAGCATGAATGGTTAATTTGGGATTTTGGAATGGATTACCGCAGTAGACATCCGCAAATTCCAAAGCCATAAACGCTAAAGAAACATGCATTTGGCCTTAGTCGGGAGTAATCTTTTAAAAGCACGCATGCTTATTCAATCATTTCTTTTTCCAGGAAGAGCTATGGCGTGATTAATAGCCATTAATAATACCTCTCCCAACAGCTGTGCGATACTTAGAATGACTTGAAGAAGACGTACAAAATAATACAAAATAATTCAAACAAAGTCTGAACAATTCCAACAAAACTACATGTCTGTTGAACAACTGATATAAGAAGTACTCATCCTTGTTTTTTCCCAGGCATCGCTCGGCAGTGAACATAAATGTGCATTTTAAACACAGCTAGAGTTTTTCCACACAGCTGCTTGTTTTGATACTATAATTATGCTACAATTACTCTGTATTCCATTTCTAATTGCTGTTGAGTTTTTTTTTATTATTTGCGGGATGAAGTATTCTCTCCAGCAACAGCAGAAGCGATCTGAGTGGTTTGTATTAATGTTTTTTTTTCCCCCTCACTGTTTAATTGGTTTCATAAACAGATTATTATTATTTTTTTGCAAGGGCGTTGGGCTTAATTGCTAATCACCATTCACCGGGCTTGTGAAGAGTTTAGTTGGATCAAGTGCAATTTTCTCTCCTTGGCATGAAAGCGCCACAGCCCCCAGGCTAGAACCTGCTTTTTTTGGTTTTTCTGGGGAACATTCTCCCTTTCTAAGGTGTGTTCAGCGTCAGGACTCCTGTGCCTGTCTTGCCTCTGTGTGCTGTGGAGGAAATTACCCTCGTTGGTGGTGTGACTGGTTTCTCTAATGTTTCTGTTTTTTATTGTTTTCGCACCGCGAGCCCTGTAATGTCCCAGTAATGATGAAATTTCATTGAACCACTCTGAATTTTTCATACGATTGAGTTTATGCTGTTGTTTTATTGAATGCCTGTTTCTTAATCATTTTTATTTTTTTATGAAAAGACTTTTTCTCTGGATTACTCTTGTCTTTCAGCTGTTATCACGGACAAGCTCTTACTGCTCACCTTTGTGGAGAAACACCAGGTGTGTCTGGTCCACATGCCCAAGAAGAGTCAGGGCTCCCCAGAGCCCAGCCGACGTGTGGAGAAGCTCTCTCCGTCAGAGCTTAAGGTGAGAACAACCTGCAACTGCCCACACGCCCACCTAATCAAACTCACACTCTTACCTCACACACACACACACATACACACATACACACACAACCTGTTGGTCAGGCTAGGTGGATGAGGGGATGCGTGGTGACTCAATTAAAGCCACTTAAGGACCCAGGGGGTGCCTCTGGATGTTTGGCTTTTTGTGGTGATTAGGAGTGGGCTTACCTTCCCTGCTGAACCACAGGGGAATGACACAGCAGCAATTACCCAGCATCCTCTCCTCCATCTGCACACCCCGGGGGCCACCTTAGGGACGCCAGGCCTTGGCAGTAAATAACCGCAAATGATCTGTTTGTCTGTTAGGGAGAAAAAAAATAATAAAGTGTCGAAATCACTTAACTCTTTTTTTTTTGTGTCTTTGGAGTTAGTGCATAGGCCCCCTTTAAATATTAGATCTTTTCACAAAGTCAAATAACACCTTCTATCATAAATATTTGTGAGATATCTACATTGACTTGAGGGCACCATATACACCGTGCAGGATAAAGCTAATGTCATTCTCCAGGCCACTGTTACACAGTGTTTTATTTTTCAAGAGCACACTGATTGACCAGCGTGTTAATGCTGTCCTGAGATTTGATAGATGCCGTCTTTGAAGCGTGAAGACAATTCATGGGAGACCCAATGAGCTAAACAACAGTAAAAACTCCCCCCACAAACAGACAGAGCTCTAGAGTTTAATTACTTGACACATTGTGTTCCAGTACAGTCAATGGCAGTCTGATTGACATGCTAACCGATTACATTAATAACTCAGTGGTGATATAATCATGAATAACGGAATACATATAAATATCTGATCATCTCGACGAATCGCATTCAGCCGGCAGCCATGTTTCATCTCCTGAAACCAACCCCCCCCTCCCCCACAAAGTAAACTCTCCTAGTCAGATAGGTGAACATCTTTCTTCTCGGCCTGAATGGAGCTTGCTTGCATGCAGGCGTGCAGATAAACAGGCCCATTCACTCTGCTATCAGGAGCACCCGATAGAAGTGCTTCACTAAAAGAAGTGCATAGAGATGTAAATGCAGTGCGGCTTATACTCTTGGCGTTCCCCTTGCCTGTGGTGTGGCGAAAATATAGGAGGTATAAAGCAAGACCCACAGACAGACCGAGAGGCGTGCGGTTAGACAGATAGGCAGGCAGGTAGACAGGCAGGCAGACAGACAGTGTCAGTCAGTGTTTTTTGGAGGACACTTGGTCTAAGCCAGAAGGAGGATCTGCATCGATGGGGTGAGGGGGGAGCTCTATAATTGTGGGGATTTCTTTCACTCTGTGATGTTCTCCCAGCTTATGCTTCTGCCGAGGAGGCGCAAAGGTTTGGGAGGTGGGGAGGAGGGAGGGAGAGGAGTTGGGGCAGGGTCAAGTTCGCCCCTTTACCCCACTTTTGGGGCGAAGCTTTAAAAAAGAAAAACAGAGGTGTTCTTTTCTTCCTTCTGTTTTTTTTGCCTCTCACACACCACATATTCTTTCATTCATGTATATAATTATATATCCCCTACCCCCATCCAAAAAGAAACATTGGTCCACATATAAAAAAAAAAAATTTGGAGGGAAGAGGCTTTATTCCATCCCCTGAAAGCATTAACCCCATTTTAATGGCCAGAGCCAAGTGGTGAGATCACAATTTGGATGAGTCTGATTATGGACTAAATACAATACATAAATGCATCGGGCCCTTAACACCCATTGCTCCGTGGCGTTATGGCATTACTGTCGGCCTTTGTTGCGGCACAGACGGGAATATGAAAGCAATCTCTCCTGTAGTGCGGCAGGCTCCAGAAGCCCAAGGCTGATAAGGGGACCCCCCTGGCCTCTCCCAGTGTCTGGTCCAGTAGGCTAAGCTTTGAGTCTAATCCCCCAGAAAGCAGTTTGATTATTGCTGACCAGCAAACGCCAGCAAGATGGCAAGTTTGAGGGGAGGGGAGAGAAAGAATGTGTGTGTGTGTGTGTGTGTTTTTTTGTTTGTGTGTGCATGTGTGTTTTGTTTGTGTGTGTGTGTGCATGCGTGCGTGCGTGTTTGGGAAGAGGAGGAGAGGGTAAAAGAAGATATGTGTTCTCCCCCTCCTCTATGTGGTGTGTGTGTGTGTGTGTGTTTTTGGCGTCTCTTGATATATTTTGGGCCGATTTTCGTCCGTCTCATTGCTGTGAAATGTGGGTGGGGGAAATCTAAACCTAGCTCCTCTCCCCTCCTCTCTCCCCCTCGCGCTCTATCTCTGGTGCCTTTAAACAACCATCACAAAGCCAAATGATCTTTCAGTACCGAGACACCCACCAACACCCCACCACCACCACCAGAATCCCACCACCAAACCCCTGCACTTCCCACCCCAACCCACCCCAACCCATTCCCTCGCTCATGCCTGCACTTTCCTCCCCTCTCCAACATGGCGGTGGGTTGAGGCAGCCGCGAGTCTGGGAGTGGCGAGATAGAGCTGTTGACACGCGGGGAAGACGCCATTGTGTTGTGACTGGCGCAGATAAACCCCAGTGCCATGAAAAGGGTGGTATGGAAATCGCTCTTGTTACAGAAAAGCAAATAAGCTCCGCGGTCCCCACATAAAAGACGGGGGTCATAGCAGAAGACCTTCAAGTTGGAAGCCTGCATTCATTTGCGTCGGGGGTTTTATCTGTGCTAACCCCCCCACCCACCCTCACATACAATGTGTCTTGTTTATTGTTGTGGTGGTTATTGGACGGCCTCCGTTCTCCCGATGAACTGTGCCGGGCACCTTGAGATCTCATTACAGGCGCAGTCCGCAGCTCTTAGTGCGTAGGAGCGTGTCTGTGTTTGCGGGTAAACAACCTCCCGCCACCAGACCCCAAAAAAATGGCAAACAAACATGCTTATTGAAATGAATTATCTGAAAAGAGCATGTGATGGAGAAAAGCCTAAAGCCCTGAATAGCCCCAAAAGTGAAAGATGAAACCTTATTACCAAAGCAACACCTCGCTACATAATCGGACAGAAGTCTTTCTCTCTCTCTTTCTCTCTCTCTCTCTCTTTCTCTCTTTCTCTCTCTCTCACCTGACAGGCACCATGGGGGAGAACCGTCTGATCCCCGCCCCCTTGCCCCTGTATATGTATAGTGCTCATCTTGCCCTCGTTTTGTTTTCTGCCTTTAATTTTTACATGTCTCATCTCTCCCTCCATCTCTCCCTGGACCCTCCACCCCTGCCCCATCCCACCCCCAGGTGTTGACCGTGGCACTGCCCGGTGGAGCAGGCCGGCGCCTGGGTCGGCGCGTGGGCCTGAGCCGCACGCAAGACGTGGCTGTGTGCTGGTGGCCGGCGCCTAACGAGGAGGAGGCCCGGCCTTGGTCTCCGCTCCCCAGCGAGGCAGACAGGGCCAACCTGGTTCTGCTCAGCTGCTCCGACCCCGCCAGCCTCAAGGTAAGACCCAGGCCCGGCAGCGAACGCGATCGGTCAGACACTGGGAGTGGGGGTGGGAGGGTGGGGTGGTCATGGTGATGAAAGTCAATCAGGAATACAGGGCAGTGGAGACAGGGCTCAATGGGATGGACTGTAAATACACACTGGTCAGTTAATAAATAGGGCATTAGCTCTTAAATAATGGAGGGCTCCTTAATGATGCTACAGTGACGCTCGATTGAGCAGCGTCTGGGGCTCTCTCTCTCTCTCTCTCTCTCTCTCTCTCTCTCTCTCTCTCTCTTCCTTTCTCACCATCTTCCACTGTTTTTTATTTCTGTCTTCTCCTCTCACGTCCTTCTCATGTTTTCTTTCCTCAGGTCGTTTTTCTGCATGTTTTAGTCATGCTCTCTGCCTTGTTGTCACGTTGTGTCAACTTTAGTTCCATTTATGCAACACCATGGCTGTTTAGTACTGCACACGCAGCAGTTACGCTATGTGTCATCTCAACTGTGGCTTAGGTAACGTAGATGACGTTATTTTTGGGGCGCACAAGAGGAGAGCACGTGCATACGTCTCCCCGAGTTCTCCCCAGGAGACTAAACGCTAGCGGACTTTGATCTGCCAGGAGTTCCATGGCAGGGGATGTCAAGGAAACCTAATGCTGGTGGTGTCTTCTTCTTCTTGTGCAGCAGCAGTGACAGTGACAGTCCTTCTCTTCTCTTCCCAGGCACAGAGCTCCAGCTGTAGCCTAGCCTAGCCTAGCCTAGCGTTAGACGTCTCAGGGGTGGCGATTCAATTTCATTCCATTCACTTTATTTATTTATTTATTTATTTTTTGGGTAAAGATGGAGAACTAAGCCGTGATTTGGGCACATGCATTGGCAGAGTCGCTGTCACCCCACAAACCCACTGGTACGCCCTACACCAACCCCCTCCCTCCAAGCCCCCTGCCATTCTCCTTCAATCTGCCACCACCCCTCCGCTCTGGCAAAGAAGCAGTAATGTCGTACGCAGACGATCCCAAATTTCCCGAGTTGTGCTGCTTAAGAAATGATAGCACGGCGCCTCTTAAACACATGCAAAATATTCAGGAGCGTGGAGGGGCTGGGTGGTGCTGGTGAAGGGGGGTAGGTGCAAGGAAATAAGAGTCGAGGCAAAGACGGGAGAGAGGGGGAGAGAGAGAGAGAGAGAGAGGAGGGAAGGAGGCAATGGAGAGGGAGTGAAAGAAAAGCGTTACCAATTGCATATGCACATAATGAAAACAAACGCGGAGGGCTGCGGGGGGAGGGGGGAAGGTTTGGAAAGAAATAAATAAACAGACGAGCGAAGATGCCGGGCGGTTCAGACGGTTTGGAACCCGCACTGGATTTATCTTAGTCCTTCACCTAGTTTTTTTTTTTTT
This sequence comes from Tenualosa ilisha, assembly GCA_015244755.2. Lineage (NCBI taxonomy): Eukaryota > Metazoa > Chordata > Actinopteri > Clupeiformes > Clupeidae > Tenualosa > Tenualosa ilisha. The sequence continues at coordinate 4,047,439 of PYXC01002282.1, read as the reverse complement.
TTTTTTTTTCCCATTTTCTTCCCCCCTTTTCCGCTTAAAGAACATTAAAGTCTCCTTGCCTGCATCGTTTCTAATTAAAGTGTTTGTTGTCATTTTCAGATCCGCAGTGTGAAATTAAGCTAGCAGTTTATGTAAGACCCATGGAGCAAATCAAACACTTTGCTCATCAGAAAGGCTGGGACTTCAATCACTTCAAGCTCATATATATGTTCCTTTTGTTAAGTTTGCTATCTGCATGCTAAGCCAATTTTCTACTTAAGTCTCTGGCATTTAAAAGTCTGATTTATTTCCCTATGTGGTCTTAATTCTTACCCCTCGCTGATAAGAAGAGCCAAGGCACGCTGGAAGAAGAAAAAAAATGTACCGGTATGTGTGCCGGTTTATGCAGCCGTTTAACATTTTTAACGATTCCCTCTTGCTGGAATTTAATAATCTTAATGGAAATAAGCAAACAGATGCACAGGGTTTTTTCCAACTGAATGTTGTTATTGTTGCTGTTGATGTTTTTGTTGTTGTTTTATGTTTCTTTCTGTGTTTGTGTGCTTGTGTGTTTATATTTTTGCTTGTGTGCGTGCGTGCGTGCGTGTGTGCGTGCGTGGATGTGTGTGTGCTTGCGTGTGTGTTTTGTGTGTGCCTATCCTGTTATCTATCTCCTAACACTTATCCCCCTTGGTTGTCTGTGTATGTTTGTGATGCCAGACGTGCGAATGCTGAGACTTTTCCAGCCATATTGCACTACACAAATAGGCTCTGTAGGAAAACGCCTTCGCTCATTATACTTCAATAACCACATTTGCTTTTCACATGAGACGCAAAGATATTTATTAGCATTTCATATTATCACTTTAGCTTAACATCTTGATGAATGTAAATTCATCGAGATAAAAACAAAATAACGGGAATAAAAAAGTGAAATGTAATCACTTCAAACTAATTTGAAAGTTCAAAAGCTCTTCTTCCTCTTCGTATTTCTTAACTGGGTTAACAGTGGGGTTGGAAAGGGGATAAGCCTAAAGTCTGTAGGCCATCTCCCTTTGACTGTCTGTCTGTCTGTCTGTCTGACTCTCTCTCTCTCTCTCCCTCTCTCCCTCCCTCCCTCCCTCTCTCTCTCTCTCTCTCTTTCTTTCTCCCCATCGTGCATAAGGGCAGTATGAGCAGGAGCCAGTGGAGGATTTCATGGCACACCAGGCTGACAAGTATCTGTGTAGCGGCAGTGGGATTGCTGCTAGCCGCATCTGCGCCCCAATCTGGGAGACCAAAAAACTTATTCAGGAGTCGCCACCCTCTCCTCGTTTATCTCTTTCTTGCTCTCTCTCTCTCTCCTCGCTTCTCTTTCTTTCTTTTCTTCCCCCTTTCTCTTTCTCCTTCTGTTTCTCTCTCTCTCTCTCTCTCTCTCTCTCTCTGTCTCTCTCTCTCTCCCTCTCCCTCTACCTCTGTTTCTCTCTCTCTCGCTCTCTCTCTCTCTCTGCTCTGTGGGCTGGAAAATTGGCTCAAAAAGGGCACTGCTGTGAACAAGGGCTGGCACTCAGCTGGACGATGCTGGGTTTATCTTTCATGCCTCCCCAAGAAAAAAGGAGAGAGTTCAGAGAAGAGAGGAGAAGAATAGGGAAGAATAGTTTTGACCAGTCACTGAAACCAATAACTAGGAGAGACCTACTTACTGCTGTTACCTCCCTCCCTCTCTTTCTCTCTCTCTCTGTCTCTCTCTCTCTCTCTCTCTTTCTCTCTCTCTCTTTTTCTCTCTCTGGCTGCGTTTGAGCTCTGGAGGTGCATGGAGATGCCGTTTGTCTTGGGCTCACTTTGTGAAATTGAATCTCTCATTGTTTCAGGAACAGCTGTGGGGATTTGAGGCGTCTCTCAATGCAGGTCTTAAGAAGGATCACCCTGTGAAGATGTTAAAGCGCTTTTCAACGAGGGCTGAGGGACGTGGAGGAGGGGGGGTGGGGTGGGGGGGTGGCAGGGGGTGTGGATGAGAGGTGGGCACCCCCAAAATGGCCCACAGTGCTGCAACAAACGCCAACTAACAAACGGCTGCCACTATTACGTTTTTTTTGTTGTCTTTTGTTGTGTTTATTTATTTTCTCGTTTTTTTGCTGTCTGTGTGTGTCATTATTTTTATGGTTGATGTGTGTCACTGTGACTGTGTGGACATTTGTGTGTGTGTATTGCTTTGCTGAAAAGAGAGAGCCCCACTCCTCAGTGGGATGAGCCCAGCAGAGAGCCTGGGCTACGGCCATCCACCAGGCCTGTGGCCGTAGAGAATGGGGTGCCTGGGTCGGCGGGGGCCACTGGTGCCCATGCCCAGGCCAGCTGCGGATGAAGCCCAGAGGACAGAGCCTGTGGCTGGGGCAGGTGTGGCTCAGCGGGCCCCGCCACTGTGGAGAGCTGGCAGCGATCCGGATCTCTCCTCTGTGCTGTCAGCACCTCCTCCTCCTCTTTCCCCTCCTCCCCTTTCCCATCCCTCCCCCTCACCTCCTCCTCCCTCCCTCCCTCTCCCTCCGCCGCCCCCCTGGGGAGCAGCAGGAGCCGGCCCTGGGGATTATGGGAAAAAAAAAAATCATCTGCTTCCTCACATAGACCATGGGCAACCTGCTTAACTCCCTTTTTGGCACTCGCCGACAAAACCCAGCTTTGCGCCAGCCAGCCCCGATCCCCCGTTCTGTCTACACGGCGAAATGAACCACACTCATTACTGCAGGCAACCGCGAGAAAGGGTGGTGTGTGTGTTGGGGTAGCGGTGGTGGTGGTGGGGGGGGCAAAAACCCCCCGAATGCTTTTTTCCGATAGGGACTTTTTAAGCCTGTGTGTGTAGAGGTTAAATCTCCAAACAAATTTACAGAATGCCTCATTGTAGCGGTGGCGCATGGCGGCGATATCTTTTGTCACGGTGCCCCTGTTTGCGCAAGTGATGTAGTGCACACGCTGAATATTAACTTTACACGTGTCTTACACACACCGGGCCGGCGACGAGCCACGCCACCAAGCCGTGGGCCGCGGTCAGCACGTCCTGTCACGGCCTCTCTCTCACACATCTATATCGGTAGCTGGTTTTCATCCCTCATCGATCGGCCATTGATGGGTGGTTGGGGGGAGGGGATGATAAATGTCTCGTCAAGTGATATTTAAAAATGTCAGATATACATGGCAGCCTAATCAATAGGGCATTTGTGATTCTGTTTGATTTATTAGACCAGGAGAGGGCAGGCTGTGGGGGCAATGATCTGATAGCGCTGTTTATAGACTTAGAGTCTTACAATATGGTATTAACCATGTTGCTACAGATGTTTTACCTTTACATGAGTTTATTCCTCTATTTTCTGATGCTTTTGCTTACAGTATTTTCCTCTCATGTTTTTCTCTCCCCCTGTCAATCCCTGCTACTGGTTTTACTGGTTTTAGTCCCACATGAATCATTTGTCTGCATTTGTTGTATGTCTCCCACTGACTCTCTCTGTCTCTCTCTCTCTCTCTCTCTCTCTGTGTGTGTGTGTGTATGTCTCTGCATGCAGGTGCTGGCTTGTGTTCGTACCCAGGGCGATCCGTTGGACTGCAGTTTCAGCCTGACCCAACCGTACCAGTTGCTGACGGTCGAGATCCCCGCGGAGGCCCCCGCCGGAGCCGATGCCTCCGTCACCGTCCTGAACGCCACATACGACAGCGCCCGCAGCCGCCTGCAGCGACTGTCCGTCCAGCGCCTGGCCCTCCCCGCCCGACCAATCACCTGCGCCCGCAACCCCTCCGAGACCCACCTTCTGTTGGGTTTGAGCGACTCCTCACTGGTGCTGCTCGACTGGGGCGGTACTGAGCGCTCGTTCGCTCGCACCCACTGCCCCATGCTACCCAGCCTATGTGCCTGGCACCCTGCGGGGGCCCTTCTAGTGGTGGGGGGAGACCAGGGCGAGCTCCAGTGCTTTGACCTGGGTCTGGCACCCATCCCCCTGCGGCTGCTGGACGAGGAGCCATGGCCCTCCCAGCCCCAGGGCCCCAGCCTCCAGCTGTGCCGGCACCTGAGGGCCCCCGGGGGCCTGGTGGGGCTGCAGTGGGCTACGACCCAGTGGGGGAGTCAGGCAGCGGGAGAGGGAGGCCTGGAGGTCCACGACCTGCTGCTGCTTAGCTTCCATGGAGGTCCTGTGGCTGCCCTGAGGCTGAAGCTAGGTGAGTGAGTGAGTGAGTGTGTGTGTTTGTGTGTACATCTGCCTACCTCTGTGTATAGACAGAAGTGTGTGTGTTTGTATGTATGTGTGTGTGCATGTGCATTTCCAGCTAAGGGTTTGAGTGTGTGTCTGTGCATTGCCATGTAGGGGTGTGTGTTTGTGTATGTATCTGTATTTGTATCCAGGTAGGGGTGTGTGAGTGCGCACATGTGCATGTGTGTGTGTGCACATGGATGAGTGAGTCAGGAAGAAATCGTTGCAGTGCAGAGAACAAAGGCAAGCGAGCAGCTGTTCAAGAGATGAGGAGAACAGAGAGATGGCCAGGAAAAGATAGAGAGATGGGAAGAGAGAGAGAGAGTGCAGGTTGTCTCACAAAGAAAATAGAGAGAGAGAGCGAGAGATAAATAGGCTATGCTAGCTGAGCATGGGCTCAGCTTGACCAGAGAGCTCCCTGGATCAGCCAGCATTGGTGCGTGTGTGTGTGTGTTCATTCAGCTCCTCTGAAGTTCGTCTTCACTGGCTGCTCACACTCACACCACCAATCCACCGCCAGTGCTGATCAACTGTCCCCTTTCATACTTCCACTAATTAGTCTAATGAGTTTGCAGTACCTGGGAGTGTAACACACCTATGATATATGATACCTCAGGTTACACACATACACACACAGATTCACACACACACACATACACTCAGTACATTCAGTTTAATTTGGCAGTCACACAGAGGAAAGGAGGAGCCTGACTTGTAGAGGTCACTCAATAATTGCCCTGAGGCCAGAGCCC
>PYXC01002282.1:3940000-4040000 GCA_015244755.2 Tenualosa ilisha | reverse complement strand
ATTATGACAGTTGTGCCTACACCTTTTGTTTTGCTCGGCTTCTGAGGAGAGCTCACTGGCTTTAGCTCCTGTTGAGGAACGAACAAGGTTAAGCGGCGCGCCGATTGATTATGCCTTTCTGCCGCTGGTGATTCAATACCGGCGGATTAGCGGACTGCTGAATAATTAAGTCCACTCTTTTTGTGCGCGTACCGGCAGTGGAGGTGTCGGCTGCCGCGGGTGATTACTGCTCATTGTGATCACAGGGCCTTCGCTCTGGACTTCTGTCTGCCACAGTCACGGAAACCCCAGCACAGCAGAGAGAGACAGAGAGATGTGGATGAAGGGAAGTCAAAGCGGTGCGAGAGAGGGAAGGTGACAATTGAAGGGAATGGAAGACGACAGAGAAGAATTGAGGTGGGGGGGATGATGGGGAATCATCCCATCACTGCTGTGAGGGTGTGGGCTGAAGAGAGAGGATGAAGGTGGGGGGGGGGGGGTAGAAGGAGACGGTAGTGGGTGACATGGTGGGTGGGAGCTGAGAGGGAAATGGAAGGTTAAGAGGAAGGCTGAGGGGAGATGTGGCCACCAGAGAGGGGAGAGAAAGAGGTGGAGAGAAATATACAAAAAGGCAACATACCCAGTTAAGGTGTAGGTGGTTTAGTGGCCAGCCTGGGTAAGTTAAGCTGGAGGTAGTGGTCCACCTGATAATTGAAGCGCCTGGAGTCCTCACCCTCTTAACTGAACAATGCAAGTAGATCACTCGATTAGGAGGCTCACCATTTCTTATGGCTTAACCTACACAGGTTTAACATGTAGCCACCTACTTGGAATACACCCAGGGAATGAAAAGCCAAAACAACAAAATTCTCTGAGGGGGGAAATAAAAGAACCAAAAGTCCACACTGAACCAAAGTTATGTAAGATATGTTGAAACCATTTTGTTTCTGACACAGCCATCGCCTGTTCTCCCCCATACAGACGTTGCACATGTCCTCTCATATAGGCATTACATACTGTATGCCCTCTCATATTGAGAGGCCCTCCCATTCGCCACTCGTATGCTTCTTACATGTATATACTCAAGGAGCTCATAGATGTGGGCCTCATAGCGACCTTGTTGACAGCACTCTATGTATATTCTAGCGTAGTGCTTGTAGCCTGCAGCACGAGGATGCTGTCAAGCAGAGCGGACTGATCGATGCGGCCGTCGATGCCAATCTGCCACCGTGCAGTGCCTTTAAAGATCTTCTGCCAGTTACTTACCCCGAGCCTGACCCAGCCAAGAGAATCCTGCGCTACCTCCTTCGCTATCTGTGTGTGCGCGGGTGTGTGTGGAAAGGACATCTGTGTGAAGCCAGCTGATAGCCCTCTGCACTAACGGGAGTTGAGCGGCCAGGCCCGGCGGTTGAACTGAGAGCCCAGAGGCGGCTGATGACCGGCCCAGTGTGAGAGGACGAAGACTGCACAGTGCTGGCCGGGCAGAGGAGGAGTGTGTGGGGTCTAATTGGCTTGAGTTTTAGAAAGGGCAGTGTCCATTAGCCGTGACATGGCTGTGCGTACAGTATCAGGTGGCTCCACTACATGGCGTGTGGCCCCTCGAGTCTTCGTTGTGCCTGCTTATTAGAAAATAAACACAGCGTGTGAAAGCGCTCTCCATCAGGAAACATGTCTCTGTTTTCATTTCTTTCACAGAGGGTCATATAATATATTGCATATGGTCACACTAGTCACACTATGTAGTCACATCCATCCATCCAGCCATCCAGCCAGCCCACCATTCATCTGTCCATCCATCCATCATGTATATTACAAGTGGATACCATCAAAGATCCCAGTAGTTTAAAGATGAACGCTGTAATAAATAGATTACAGAAGGCTGTCTTGAAAACTGATTAGTTTTTGACTGTCAGTGATTGTGTTTGTGTTACTGGGGCTCATCCGGTTGTGGTGCTGTCTCTGCAGGCGCACTGACAGGGGGTCAGCTGGGTCCAGCAGAGCTGGTGCAGCAGCGTCTGCGGCACGGGCAGGTGGACGAGGCACTGGGCATCCTGGTGATGCTGGACTGGAGCGTGGAGGGCGCCGACTGCTACCGCACCCTGAGTGCCGTCACCGAGCATCTGCTGAGGCTACCGCTGGACGCCGAACGCGAGGGTAAGACAGACAGAGAGACAGACAGACAGACAATTTGTCCCATCCTCTTCATCTCCACAAGCACCACCCCCCCACCCCTCGCCCCCAAACACACAAACATATGCATACACACACACACACACACACACACACACACACACACAGAGACAGAGACACAGACACACACACACACACACACACACAAACACACACACACATCTCATCCTCCAAGCCTATCTCTTGGGGGTGTGGGGACCATGCCATATCAGCCGTCCGCTGTGCTTTGTTGTATGTCCGATAGCGTTGTAGTCACATTATGTTAACAGAAAAGAGCCTTTCAAATCAAATCAAACAAATTACGGCTGCTGTTTGGTTCAGTGATTTCTCATAATTGTGTGTAGTAATTGTTCAGAGAAACATGTGCAAAACTAATCAAACTCTGGGCTCAGCTGCACCAATGATGTCGTATCTGCTTCAGGCCTGTGAATAGACCTCTGGATGAGAACTGCCTGTGGCGGGGTTGCCCTAGAGACCAGTACCTGTGTCAGCCTTAGACTTAGAACTTAGAAAAACTTTAATGCCCTTAGAAGGCAATTTGTGAAAAACACAAACTACAGATATCAATGCAAGACAAACATCACACCACAAATAAATACACAAAATATACACATATTCTAACCATACACATCACAGACACACAACCACACACATACAGTGTATCATGCTTTTAGAATTGCACACTTGACACAAGTCTTCCTCTACCTTTTGCTAAGTTCATGTTTGTTCCAGACAAGGTCATCAGATTATTGATAAGATTTGATTTTAGAGGTATGTTTTCTTTTTCTGACTTCATATAAAACTTCCTTATAGAAGTAGGGTGTACTCTACCGCTGTTCACTCCCTGCTCCCATCAAAGATGTAAACATAGATTCTTGTCATGTTTTTACAGTGTGGGATAATATTCAAGGTAGCTCAATTGAAGCTTCATTTGTATGTGTGTATTTCATTTTGTGTGTGTGTGTGTTTCCCTGCGCAGCCCAGTTGGAGGCGACTCTGGGTGTGTTCTACGCTCCATCCCGGCCCATTTCAGACACGGTGGTTCTGGAGTTCAGGGAGCCCATCAGCAGATACGCTCGTCGCTTCTTCCACCACCTGCTCAGGTGAGGACCATCTCCCCGCCCACACACAGCGTCTCTTTCCTCTTAGGGGATCCCACATGCACACAGACTTGGCGAATGGATACGTGCGATTAGATGTTTAAAAGAGAGTAAACTGGACTTTTTCAGTTCTCAGCAAGACTGTGTAAAATGTGGAACACAAAAGAAGAGGTGTTGTGATGCGTTTTGTGTTCCGTACACGCTGAAAATGCATTCATGTGTAGACTGGTGTCCAACAAAGATAAATCCCAACTGCGACCCTGATGTCATATGACTGGTTCTTTGTTGTGAGTGTTTACAAGTGTTCAGAAGTGTGTCTCACTGTCTACAGTGTGTTGTGATATCCACCAAATAGATTACTAGATTGGTTGAAAAACAACAGAACTTAGAAACAAAACGCTTCAGTTATCACTCAGTGTAGGCCTAGCCTCTCTCTCTCTCTCTCTCTCTCTCTCTCTCTCTCTTTCTGTCAAACCTGTGGATAGTAAGATAGATCAGGCCTGTAAAATTCAGAACCTGCACTTTCAATTTGCTCCGCTGCTGGGAGAGCCTCGATAGTTTTGCACTTCTCAGCTGTCATTCAGCCACGTCATTCGCATTCTTGTCATGTTCGTCTCAGGCACCAGCGGTTTGAAAAGGCCTTCCTCCTGGCCGTGGACATTGGGGCGCGAGACCTTTTTATGGTGAGTACCTTTTCTAATCCATTCATTAGAGCCCTCCCTGAGCGCTCAGTCTGCCGTTTGACCCCGCAGGGCTCCTCACACCGTGGTCCAGCCATGAAGTAGTTTAGTTTAGCAGGGTTTTTTGGGGTTTTGGTTTTTGTTTTGTTTCGTAGCCCTGAGGAACTCTACAGAGTTTCTGAGTGTTATTTTTTTATTTGTTTTTTTTTCTGTCTTCTTACCGTAACTAGGCGAGCCCGGACCAGTGAGTGTTTCATTGGGTGGTGGGTGTATGAACAGTGGGGTCTCTCATTCACGGCCCCCCCCCCTCTCTCTCTCTGCTCTCTTACTCTTTCAGCTCGCTGTAAATGCCCCAGTGTGTGTGACCCCTTTCATGGGGCCCTTCTCTCTCTATCCATGCTCCGTTAGCACCCTACCCATTAACGCTTGCGCCGGGCACACCACCCCAACACACACCGCCAGCGCCAGCCCCAGCCCCAGCACCAACCAACCGCCCTGCACCCTAACCCCACCCCCACCCCACTCGCCACCCCTACATCACTCTGGTAGCACTGGTTCCGATTCATTCACCTCTAAGTGGTGCTGCCACTGAGGACACCAATTGAAAAGGTGGAGCAGGAGCTGTAGACCTTGAAAGAACACAGAAGAGAAAGGGAGGGAGAGAGAGCGAGAGGGAGTGAGGGATGTAGAGAGAGAGAGAGAGGGAGGGGGAGAGAGAGGGAGAATAAAAAAAGAACACTGGTTTGTCACTTTGGAGACGCACAAAAAAAGAGAGTAATTGTGTGGGGGAAAAAAGAGCAGGGAAAAGAGAGAGTGAAGAAATTATGAATGCCCTCAGTTACTTTTATATCTCATTATTTGCTTTTTTTTCTTTTCATTTGTTCATATGAAACAACAAAGAGAGCAGCGAGCGAGGGCTAAAAGCATTGGCGTTTCACCCCATGGTCACCCCACCGCCACCACCACTACCAGCATCTCCCCTCCCCACTCATTTAATTAGCCACAGAAGTTAAATGAACCTGCCTGCAGGAGAGGAGTGGAGGGGTGGGGTAGAGGCGAAGCAAAGAGGGGGTGTGTGTGAGGGTGGTGTGTGTGGGAGGGGGTACCCTCGGCATGGGGGCCCTCCGTTCCATCTGATGTTGCCCACTGAATGTCGCGCCGGGTCGGGTGGACAAAACCAATGAGGTTACCCCCCCCACACCCACACCCACACTCACACACACCCACACTCACACACACACACTCATACACACCTCCCTCAGCCTCAGAGAAGCTCCCAGTGTGACATGCAGCCCCCCCCCACCCCACCCTATCTCCATTGTCTCCAGGCCAACAATGGGAGTTCTTAAGAAAAGAAATAATAAAGCACAAAAAAGCTTTTGTGAAACGAAGCACTTTGGTCAGGCCAGAAATTGGAGGGGTTGGTTAAGGGGAGATGGGGGGGCAGAAGTAGTAGGATTGTGCGTGTGTGCGTGCGTCTGTGTGTGTGTGTGTGTGTGCGTGTGTGTGTGTGCGTGCGTGTTGGTGTATGTGTGTGTGTGCATGGATGTGTGTATGGGGGGTGGAGGGGGTTGCTCGTTTGCTGGAGTGTTTTGCATAATGGTGACATTCTATAGCCCTAATTACTCTTTGATGGCAAGCTGATAATGTATCCAATTAGGTCATTTGTCAGCAATGACAGCTTCCCCCCCTCCCTTCTTTTTCCCCTTCTCCCTCCTTCTCTCTTTTTTTTTTTTTTTTTTTTTTGATGTGATGTTTAATTAAATCAAATTTCTGATCACTGACTCAGATGCCGGCTTTGTTCCTTAATGGGCCCTTGTATGTTAGATATTTCCGCCCTCATTTGGCAGGCGGGCGGAAAGTGAAGAGTAAAAGCACGTGGGGAAACGTGGCAAATGAGCGAACGAACGAACAAGCGAAGGAGCGAACAAACGAGTGCTGGTTAATATCTCTGATTAGACTTAGGCTGAGCTGGGGCCGCAGAGCACTCGGATTGCTCGGCTCGCCGTCGTCCAACCATTGTCAGACTCGGCTGGGTAATTAACGCTATTAAAACGCTAAGTCCTCCTCGCAGTGTATCTGATGAAAGTGTTGCTCAAACAGCACTTGGATTACAGGTGTGTGTTGTCAAGGGTCTTGCTGTTGTGTGTGTGTGTGTGTGTGTGAGAGAGAGAAAGAGAGAGTGTGTGTGTGTGTGTCTGTGAGAAAGAGTGTGTGTGTGTGTGTGTGTCTGTGTGAAAGAGAATGAAAGAGTGTGTGTGTGTATGTATGTTTGAGAAAGAAAGAGAGTGTGTAAGAGTAATGGTGTGTGTGTATGCATGTGTGAGCGCAGATGTTCCCCAAACGTGGATCGTCTCCTCTCCTCAGCCCCTCTGCTGGCCCGCTCCAGTGCGCAGTGCTAATTCCACTTTCACTCAGAGGCAACCCAAATATCAGACGACATCATCACGGCCGTGCTTATTATTATCAGCCTCCATATGCCTGCTGCCCAAAAATAACGGTAAAAGGCAGATTTATCAACAGAGTTAGTCTGCGCGTTTTAGCCCATAAAGCTCTTAAATAAATAAGATTAGCGCATATCCTGTGTCGTGTTTGAGCGTCAGTGAATAAGAGGTGTCATATCAGATGGTTTATGTGCAGAATTATTGTTATCCCCTCTTTAGTCGTCTGGATCTTTCTCTCTCTCTTTCTCTCCCTCTCCCTCTCTCTTTCTCTCTCTCTCTATCGCTCTCTTTCTCTCTGAGCTCAGCTCAGGCAGCATTAGCTCTGCTGAGCTGAAATAAAACATCCCAGGTCCCACAATCCAGTGCTAATACAGTATCTCATGGCCCTTTCTCTCTCTCTCTCTCCCTCTCTCTCTTGCTCCCTTTCTTTCTCTCTCCCTCTCTCTCTTGCTCCCTTTCTTTCGCTCTCTCCCCCTCCCTCCTCTCCCTCCTCTGTTCTCCCTCATTGTTGCTTTCTACTTTGGCACTGTTTTTAAGTCTTTTGTCTCTATCCCTTGAGCTCTTCTTCTTCTTCTCCCCCCCCCCCCCCTCTCTCTTTCTCTCTCGCTTTCATTTGCTCTCTCATTTCAGTTTGAACCTACTATGGCTCTGCTGCCTCATTCTGAATGACTGTCACAAGCAAGACAACATACATCAGACACACTCACACACACAGACTCGCACGCACATGTGCAACCGCACACACACACACACACACACACATACACACAGGAACATACACAGAGCATCTGAAAGCTGAGTAAACAATAATCTGACACCAAATGTGAACAGTTTAGTACCTATTTTATCTGTTTATCTTTGGTCTCTCCTCCCCATGCAGGATCCAGCCCAGTCCTGCAACCCAACCCCCCCCCCACCCCACCTGGACTCTAACCCTGCTCTCCTGAGAGCTGTGATCATCCCCTTTTCTGTGCGCGCACAAAGGCTGGGTGACAATGTGGGCATTAGTGGCCCGGCGGCCCCTCAGCTGGAGGTCTGTTTGAGCCCTCTGTAGGTCCCCGGGACTGGGCCCAGTGATGTTGCTGAGGCGGAAGGCCTTTCTCTCCCCAAACCCAAATCAGACTGGAGAGGAGGGGGTGTGGGGTGAGGGTTTGAAGAAGTGGGGTGATTTGTTTGTGTGTGTGTGTGTGTGTGTGTGTGTGTGTGTGTGTGTGTATTGAGGGGGGCTCAGGGATTTCGGAGAGGACGGAGATGGATCAAGATCTCGGCGGTCGTCACGGCGATGTCCTTTTCCTAAACAGCGCAGCCCCTTTGAGGTTTCATCCCATTCAGTTTGCACCCGATCTGTTACCACCCCCTCCCAAACACACTTGCACTCTCTCTCTCTTTTTCCCCAGGGCAGCCATACATGAAGGATTCTAAATTTCTGTTTAGATGTGTTTGGGGTAGACATTTGCCAGTCAGTGATAGGCAGTTATCATTTCCATCTGATAGATATCACTGGGCGTACAGTCACAGAAACTCAAGCACTAAAGACCATACCATAGACATCTGGCCATACAACACAGCACAGCACAGCAAAACCACTGATGGAGCCATGGCCACTCAGACAAACTTCTGTCCATAGGCCTGCCTTAAATAAACCTACAGCCCTGCGGTTCACCACACACACACACACCACCCTATTGCCTGCATCCTAGTCTATTATGTGCTACTAAAGACCCCCTATATATTACTGCACCTTGGCGACATTTGTAACCAAAGTTAGCGGCTCAGTGGGCAAATAAGATGAGCTCCATTTTGCCGTGCATCAGATAGGACTAGTATGAAACGGTGCGCACAAAAGTGGCATCTTTTCTCCGGCTCCCAGCTGGTAATGAGCCTGGTAAGGCCCGTCTGTGCCACAAAGAGGGCTGGTTCGAAAGGTGAACCGCACATCTTAGAGAGTTTGAAATGGCAAGATAAAAATCCCGGGGTTCAGATTGCGATGGAGGTGGGAGGTGGGGGATGGAGGGACGAGGAGGGCTGACGACGGGACTGATTTCTGAAAGTTTTTCGAAAAAGCATTTCATCCGCAGGCTTTCTGATGTCAACTTCAAACAGGTTGCTCTATCTATTTCTTCTTTTTTTTCTCTCTCCACAGCAAAAAAAAAAAAAAAACGGACTATTGTCATCGGAGCCCAGATTCATTTTAGATTAAATTCTTATTTTGCTTTACCTTCAAAGGACATCCATTATGTAGCACGCGATAAGGGGGAATTGGTGCTGGCAGACGTGGCAAAGAAGAAGGCTAATGAAATCGATGCAGAGTCCCTAACATCTGGCCCGGGTAAGAGAATAATTCTCTCATTTCTTTTTTTTTTCTTTCTCTCCACCACCAGAAAGACAGAGAAAGATGTTAAGAAAAAAGTGTCATGAAAAAATGCTCCAGCACCCTTGCTTAAACTATAATAGTCGGCCCTCTCAATCTTGTCTCTTACGCCCTCCAAAATGAGTTGGAGTCCACTACTCTACTCTACTACTCTACTTCAGGGAAGATCTTGGGGAAAGTTGGTATTGTGGTGTCAGCCAACCAGTTAAGGCCTGTGCACCTTCCAGTACAATATGTGAACATATTCTTTCTGTACGCACAGTATATGATCCAGACACAGCTGTTTGTAAAAATGCCTCTATGTATGCTCTTCCATGCTATGAGTAAAGCCAACAGGCCTGTTATTAATATTAGCCTATAGGGTCGGGACACTACATACTGGAAGATGTGAAGAAGGTAGCCATTTCTGAGTGTGTCAACATCAAAAACTTAACTCTGGGAATTCTGGGATATTCTTTTTATTTTGTGTGGGAACCTTCTGGAACCACTTGCAACAACACAAGTGGACACAAAACACCACTCCAGTGTGGATGCATAATTTATATTTTATTAGTATATTGTCTTGAGATGTAAAAGTGTGTGTGTGTGTGTGTGTGTGTGTCCTTTGGGAGTGGGGGGTTAGGACAGTGGTTCAAGGGCTGCGGCTGAGGTTTTGGGGCAGGCATTGGTGAATGCTTGTGGCATGCAGCAATTGATTAGTGTAGCACTGGTGTTGCTAAAGAGGGCTTTTCACTGTTACTTCTCCCCACACAGACACACACACATGCTCAAGCATACACACACACACACACACACACACACATACACATGCTCATACACACTGATGAATGAGGTGTTTAACTCCTTAGCAAATGTTAAAACCTAGGGGCAGCGTAAGCGTATGTATAGTGTGTATGTGTGTTCTGTGTGTGTGTGTGTGTGTCTGTGTGTGTAAGTGCGTGCCTCTGTGAGCACCCCTCCACCTCCTTCCTTCATAAGCCTTTTAATTACGTCCTTGATGATTTCGCCTCCCTTCACTTCACCTGGAGCAGATTGTATCCTTGGAAGGTAGAGTCTGATGGCGAGGGAGAGAGAGAGGGCGAGAGAGGGAGGGAGAGAGGGAGCGAGGGAGGGAGGGTGATGAGCTGAGCTGTGTGGGGGGGCTGCTGAATAAGAGATAGTGGGGAAATGAGGAGCCTTTGGCCGCTGCTAATGGTTAAGAAATGGGGCAATTAGCAATGGCTGCTGGGATGTGTGTGCAGGGCTTGTAGGGGGGGTTGCAGCGGGGTTTTTGTGGGGTAAAGCTGCACCCCTGTTCTCTGTTCTACCGGGTCCACCCCCACGGTCCGCACCCCCGGTCTGCTTCCGTGCCCCTGCACCTCCCAGAACACAGATCGATACACAGCTCCATGCTTCACTGAAGCCTAGTGTGTGTGTGTGTGTGTGTGTGTCAGTCAGTGGTGCAGTGCAACTGTGTGTGCATGCTTGTGTGTTGGCGCATGGGTGTGTTGCGCTGTGTGTGTGTGGGGGGGGGGGGGGGGGGGGGTGCACTTGGGGGTGGTGTGTGTGGTTTGCATGTCTGCATGTAAATTCATCAGCGTCTGCAGTGTGTGTGTGTATGTGCACACATGCATACCCAAGTATAAGCAAGCCTGTGCACTGCAGGTGCACGCACTAAGCGAGTGAATTTGTGTGTGCGATTGGGGATTACTTGCTGATTACACATTGGAGGCCCAATCATTTTCTTTTCATTTCTCTACCCTTTTATGGGAATGAGGGATTGCAGGTCATAAATAGAGAATGAAGGCTAGCTTTGTGAGCCGCTAAACATGCGTCTCATTCTCATGCTGCCCCGCAGCCTGAAGCACAGGGTAGCCAGGTGGGCCATTAACTCAGGTACCCCCAAAACTGTGAAACACACACACACACAGGTATGTCCCCAATTAATTTATGTTATAACACACATACACAGCATGCAGAAAGAAAAGAGATTGCAATGACTCTCAGGCATGAGGGTGTCTTGCATACATTCAGAATTCCTCAGTATAGTCTGTTTCCATGTTTCCATCTCACACACTGACTCGTATGAGCTCAGCCTGACTCCAGATCAGCTTTAGCTCCCTGTCTCTTAGAGCTTCTTTTTACATATGGCTGATCCACAAAGGCCCATGGCAGACTCTCAGCGTCCCAGCTGCTTTGGGGCCCTTTTGTAAGGGATCGCTTGTCGATGTCAAACTGACGTGTGTCGATTGGGGCAGATACTCCATTGTGCGGCGGGACCGAGGAGGAGAATGTGAGCGCAGGGCGCGCGGGATCTCTCCTCTCTGAGTGCGTTTTTAGCCACGAGGTACGATCCGATCCGCTCTCCCGCTGCTGACTCTCGGCCCGCTCACAATGGAGGACGTGGCTGCAGGGCTGTTAGCGCCGCAGCTAAAGTGGAGAAGGCTTTATCTCCTCCCCATCCAAGACTCCCTCTCTCTTTCCCTTTCTCTCTCTTTTGTGCTCTCACACATTCTCTCTTTCTTTCTCTCTCCTTCTCACACTCTCTTTTCTCTCTCTCTCTCTAGCTCTTATCCTCCCTCCATCCCTCTCTCTTTCTTCAATGGGAAAGCCTGTTAGCTCATGGAACTTATGTTCTTTTCTCTGTCTCAGCTCATTCGAATCCCCTCCAACTCTCCCTCCCTCCCTCTCTTTCTCTCTCCCTCTCTCTCTCTCTCTCTCTCTCTCTCTCTCTCTCTCTCACTCTCTCTCTCACTCTCCCTCCTCAGAGTTAGTATGTATGTGTGTGTTTCACAGCTTCAGCAGGTGATTAGATATCCCACTAGTCCTCCAATCTGCCGTCTCACCCACTTACATTATGAGTGATTCTCTTCTCTTTTCCCCCACCCCCTTTATTCTCTCGCTCTCTCTCTCTCTCTTTTTCTCTCTCTTCGTCTTCCCATCTCTCCTTCTGTCTCTCTGTCTTCCTCTCTCTCTCTGTCTCTCTCTCTCTCTGTAGAGGGTTGGCCGTCCGTGTTTGGCGGCAGGAACGAAGAGTGTCCTCCTGCGCCAGAGAGGGGTGGACAAACGGACAGACTGCAGGACGGTGGGAGGGATCGGAAATCGAGCATTGACAGCAGGGGTCACGGCCTGACAAGACGCACGTCACAAGACAGACCTCCATCAACAAGGTGTGTTTGTGTGCGTGTGTGTGTGTGTGTGTGTGTGTGTGAACCTGTGTGTGAATGAACATGAGGGGATGAGTAATCGTAAAGTTGACTCTGTTCTCTCTGTCTTTGTGTGAGTTGTATTCACGTGGTTTGTGCAACACCTTATGTCTGGGGGCTTAGCTGCTAGTTGGAATATTTGTATGTTTTGCCATTTTCACAATTGAGGGTACTGAGTATGTCTGTATGGCACCATCACCTCAAGTGTGTCCTTGGACACTTTTTGCTAGCACACACACACATTCTCCTATAAATGATCTCAGTTCTTGTAATCAAGTGTCCTTCCTTATCCCTTGAGTGAGATAATGACATCATCTTCATGTGAGTTCGTCAGATGGAGGGAAGCTGGAAAGATCTACTGGAATAGTGGTGGTGGTGGGGTGGAAAGGTGTTTACCCAACTAACACGGAGCAATTATCTGGATTTGTAAAGTATCAGATAAAAAAAATAAAATAAATGGCCTATTGTTTTGATCCCTGCACGGTTTTCATGGCTGTTGACTGTACGACTGCGGGCTCTGTGGCAACTCCATCTTCCACTAAGCCCCTGCAATCTATCTAAAATCCTCCCCCCTCATTCCACTCTACTCTAACATCACCCTCCCAACACAGTCACACACACACACACACACACACACATACACATACACACATACACACACACAGCCATCACTCTCACCACCACCACCAGCACAGCCCTCTTCCCCCCGGATCGGCCAATTTAAACAGGCTGGGCCCAAAAGAGGATGGACAGACTTAAGCTCTTTTTAAAACATAAAGTAAAGAGGGTTACGGCAATTTGGCAGCCAAACCGGCGGTTTACAGGTCCTCTTAGCATTACCGACAGCAGCGCCAGAAAGCTGATCAAGATGCTCTCGCACAGATAAATGGCAGCAGAGAGAGGAGACAATCCCGTCCCTCACCGCATCTCTCTTTCTCTTTTTTCTCTTTTTTTTTCCACTCTTCCTTTTTTCCACACCCGGATCCTTTCTTGTTTGCTTCTTTTCACCCCGCCCCAAATGTTGTGTCTCTGTGTGTGTGTGTTTGTGTGTATATTTTTTTTTTGTAAGTCATTTTATTTAACCACCCTAATCTGGTCTCAGATGAAGTTTCATTGTTTCTTATGTCGAGCCAATAAGGCTTAGTGCGATGGAGTAGAGGCATTATAGTGGAGCTACCGCTGCTCAGAGAGAGAGAAAGAGAGAGAGAGAGAGCGAGGGATAGGGAGGAGGGAGAGAAAGAGCAGTATTGGTTCGCGGCACTGCCTTAGCACGCACAAATCCGCACTGTACGGGGAGGGGAGCGGAGCGGAGCGGGAAAAAGAATGGGAAACCATCCCAGAGTTTCCCCTTTTTTCATTTTTTTTTTCTCTCTCACCCCCCAGCCCAACCCCACCCCCATTCCACTTCCACCCAAGCCACAACTTCACCACCTTCTTTCACGCTCAGGCATGGAGCTCCCCAACCCCCCACCCCCCCCCACCTCACCCAGCATCCTTTTCTTCTGCATGTGTTGTGCAGGAGGAGGTGGTGGGTAAAGACTGACTTTCCCTCTGAACACCCTGTATCTCCAGCGCCAGCGCTCCCAGTCAGTGTGGGAAGCGCGGCGCGCGCGGTAGCATGTGTGAATGCGTTCGTTGCGTTTTGTGTGGCGGCGTGTTCCCATAGCATGTCCCCGGCTGCCGTGAAAAGCCGCGTGCGTTCGTTCGGCGCGTGCCCATGTGTGGCCATGACAAAAGAAAAAGTGGAGGCTGCCATGGCACCCACTTCAGGCTTTCTGGAGTCGCGGCTCCATGAAGACGAGCGCCTCGTGTCGTACGCCTTCACCGCAGAAACGCCGTCCCACAGACGCTCTGAAAACTCATGCCTTTGTGCGCCAATGCAGCTCACAGCCCTGGCACCATATGAGCGTGTTTGTGTGTGTGTGTGTGTTCACAAAAAGAGGCTTGCCATTCACCCAAAAATGCATACTCAATCTGTGAGCCCCTCTGAAAGGCCCATCAGAGCGTCGTTGAACGAATGGCTGTTGAAGTTTATGTGAATCCTTTCAACCTGACAAACACTGTAAGCTAAGGCAAAGTGTAGTCATGTAAAGTATGAAATATTCTCCATTTGCGTGCGGCTGTGAGCCCATGTGTCAGTGTGTGCCCATAATGTTTGGTTGTTTGCAGCACTGGCGAAAGGTCCAAGGTGAACAAGGAGCTGGAGGGGGTTTTTCCTGGTGGTCAAACCTGGCCATGGAGACAAACAGGTGTGTTTACATTAACTTTTGTTTCAAAGTTTTGAATCACTTACAAATGAATTCTAAATAAACCATGTTCGTTTGTGTTGAAATAACCTAAAATCTATAGAAATCAATTGATAGAAATTTGACATGTAGATTGTTCATGGCTTACATCACTGTTGGAGCAGAAAGTGGTTTATTTTCATTAGAATGCCCACATTATTATTATTGCATACTACAGCACATATTTACATGGAAGAGGTCCATTTGTTTCAACCATCATGTCATTTAAAGGTTCATTTATCAATTCAAAACCATTTTGCATAAACCTGATAGCACAATGGATTTTCTGCGACATAAATCAAAGCCACAATTTGCATTTCCCACATCCTCTTGAACATTAAGCAAGTAACATTCTTCAGTGTCAGCACTGTAGTACTGTAGTCCTAAAAATGTCTTCACTACCTTGCCTATGCAAGTCATAAATTTGAAGTCTTTGTGAATGTAATGTAATGTAACACATCTATGGAATCTGCCTCCACCGTTTTAGATCTAGAGCCCTCATAAGACCGTTGGTATGTTCTGGTGATGTCACAACCTTCCATTCATGCCTCATAAATCTTAATGCAACTGGCACGATTCCAGTAAGCACTAATTATAGTAAAAAGAGCGATAAGGAGTCAGCTACATTAAAACCGCAAACAGCTCTCAGAGATAATTGCCTGGGATTATGGCTTTGCTGTCACATCAGTCCCTGTGATTTTCCTACACTGAATGATTTATCATGCAGCTACAGAGAGGAAGAAACCAGTGTGCTACCTCGCTGCACCCCTCATCAACTGAACCTTTCAATACGCACTTAGTGACCACTTTGCCTCGCTGGTGAACGCGCCAATCGCTGTCAGACTCCAGTGACATCACAAGCTCTGTGACCTTAAATTAAAAAAGCGTGATGATAGGCCCACACCATCTTGACTTTTCAGTGAATAGAGAGGCGCATTTGACAGCAACTGGAGGATGGTAATGAGTCTTGACACGAACTTCAGCGTTCTTCTGACGTTTTGAAGGAGCCTAATCTGTCTTCAATCTTTCTTTATTTTTTCAGGTCTTAGGTGACACATTTCTCAGATTTCAAGTAATTATGATTTATGAGATTGGTTTATTTAGTTTTGTGTAGTTCTGTATAATGTAACTTATTAGGCCTTGCTTTTACAGACATGGCTCTGTACACCTCTCATCTATAACAGAAATTATTTGATCTTTTCCTTTTGCTGCACTTGCAATTGATTGTATATGCACATCTGTTAATATGATTTATGCTCGACAACATACCCAGAAATCTGTTTCGCCACTGTAATCATGTACTGATATGGAATTAACCACTTAGCCTTCTTCATCCTTGTTCTGTGAAAATCTCTTAAAGCTTTCTAATAGGGATTTCAGATGTTTCAAATCAGAAAATCACAGACTGCCCTGACTTGTTTGGCAATGCAGTGCAATCTCCAGTGTGTTAAGAATTTGAAATTAAACCAAAAAAAAAAAAAATTAGTATGAATGACGATTGCCAAAAAAACAAGCGAGGTGCTTCTGACAACTGCCTTTAGTGACTTCTGTATTTACTATTCATGAACAAAAAAGTAATTTTGCTACTGAAGACTGAATTGTTTATTAATCTCATTCTCTCTCTCTCTCTCTCTCTCTCTCTCTCGTCACAGAAATTAATCATGTTGACCAAAATGATCAGGTAAGTCCAAGCGTTCAGGCCCGTCATGTTGTTCAAACATGTCATTTAAAGGGTCTGCATATGTCTGACTGACGGTGTGTTTATTATGCTCGAGAGTAAATAAGTCTCTCTCTCTCTCTCTCTTCACACACAGGCAGCCGAGGACATGGGAACACTCAAGGTTATTCACTTTGGATTAGTATGAGTGCTAACTTCAGCTCTTTACATTTTCAAACCAACTGTGGTGTTATAAGTAAATATGCCGTTGATTTTAAGGCATTGTATTTGTGTAAAGGGAAATTTGTGACGACGGGTTGTCTAATTGGATCAGTCATTGCGAGCATTTTTTATACAAATAAAAATGATGGCCGTGTACAATGTATAAGTTAATACTGTTGTACTGTCAGTGGGATGAATCGTGCAACTGACGAATGTATGTATAATAATAAATGTATATTTTTAATGTTGTGTTAATATATGCCGGCATGTTGTGTTTATGCTTCTGAATGCGTGTGCGATTATCCATTCCCAGTGATCAAACTCGGCCACTTTTGTCAGTTATTGCACAGCAAATATGGTTGTCACAAAGAATGATTTTACAACACGTCAAATCCACCCTTAGACCTGTGGAAGAAAAGGGAAATGTGGCATGACGAGTGGTATTTTTGCTTCTTGATCTCCTATCTGGCCTGACGTTACACACACACACACACACACTTCTGCATTGTGTGTGTGTGTGTGTTTGTGTGTTGTTTTATATATTTATTTATTTATATATATTTATTTTACCTTTTTGGATTGTGGGGTTTGTGTGAGATTACAGGCAGGAGTTATTCATGAGCAGGGCCAGAGCTCGTCTTTAAAGGAGTGTAGCCATTTTCCTGAACAGCAGCCATAGTCATGTCAGAACTGTCGACGGTCTGTACTCGGGATTAATCTGACAGCACCCAGCCATCCATAATCCTCTACTGTATCGTAATCTATTTACTTTGCATTCTAAGAGGATTTCCATAAAACATTTACAAGAAGTGATGCTGGAAATGGACAGAAGATCAGGAAGGGTGCCGTTTTGTGTTTTGTATCTGTTTCTTTTTTACGTTTGTTTTGTTTTTCATTGGACCATTTTTCAGAGAGAGAGGGAGAAAGAGAATTGGGTTCATATCATTTTTTTGGCTTCTTAACACCAGACAGAGATGCGCACAGAGACTTTAAAGGAATCCCACATTTCAGACAGTTCAGCGTTAGGCCGTGTTAACATCTCCTGTGAACTGCATTGATCTGGTGGGATGGTTTATAATTACCCATTGACCCACTGAGTGACTGGTTATTGGGTTCAGGGGAAGATTACCCAAGCCCAGTGTATTGTATTTGCCACTCTGCTCTGAGGTGATACCAGCTTCATCGTGTTACAGGCAGCAGTGTCATGATAACAAAAATAAATATTTAAAGGAGTCTGTAGAAATTGATGGAGGGATGCATGGATCTAAACCACTGAATATACTCATGACAGCCTAGGCTGTGTCTTCTAAATAACCATCTGCTCCAACATAATTGTCTTGTTTTATACGATATGCAGTGGATTTGTAAATGTGTCTGCATCAGCCTCACATTATGGAGCTACATAATATTTTGTGCCAAGCAAACATGGAAAAAATACATCAAGCTAAAATCATACCACTATGATGGGCTGTGTGTGGAAATCAAGGAGGTTGAGTGCCATACATGTTCCATATTACACAACACTTAGGTGCGGTTGGACCAGTAAATGAATATAGAGTAGTTCTTGTTATATTGTTTAATTTCATCCTCATCTGCTAAACTAATTTAGTTAGTTTCATTTGCAATACAACAGCCTTCAGGTATAAACTAAAAGCTAAACACCTGTACTATCGCCACCATGTACATGTGTATGGCAGTACTTGATTAGGGGAGTGAGATGTCTACAGGCACACCTATGAAACATGACAGTTGTAGCTTGGAGAGTGAAAACTGTGGCTGACATGCATAGGTTATGCTGAAGCCATGGCCTACATGTGTCAAGTGAATGACTTGTCCTCATAGGGAGTTGATAGTCACAGGATATAAAAGGGCTAATTTGGCAGACGAGTTGCTTGACACGTAACATTTTGTGATTATTTTGCGGTATATTTTGGGTATTCGGTTCTTTAGTCACCAGAAAGACAACAAGGAAACGTGTTTGTCATTCAGAGAATTTAAAATATAAACTGAAATAATGTATTTTGTATTTTTGTGTAGGGAAATAAATAGCTGGTGTTTGTCTAAATGTGTCTGTTCTTGTACATATTCATTTCAATGCCTCTGCCTCTTTTGGCATTGTAGACTGTGACAACATTGCAACTGTTCATTTCAGCATCACTTTTTAGCCAAGAAAACCTTAATTACTGTTCTTATCTAGGGTTATTGTATCAAGGTAATCAAGCAAATCAAGCAAATGTTTTATTTTATTCTGTCTTCATACTATCTATCTGTCATACTATCTGTCTATCTGTCCAAAAATAGCATATCCCAGGCATAAACACTGTGTTTATGATCAAGTGATAGCCTAGATGTTTGAAAGCCTACATTTTACAAAAATCAGACATTCAGTCATATATTTCATTGTATTAACTCTGGCATATTTTTACAGAATGTTTAAATCTATTATGTGACCTAACATAATATAGTAATGGTGGGTATGAGGGTATGTTTTTCTAAATTCCTGTAAATTTTAGTAAAAATCATCGTTCAAATATAACAAAATTAAATGAGACTGAATGTTACATTTTAATATTGTAATCGCTAAATGAAACATGCTATTTCCAGAGCAGTGCCGAATGAAAACATGAAATAACTGACTGCAGTGGATGTTTTTTTCTCTCTAGCTTAGAAATGGTTTTCAGAATTCTGTGTGGAAGGTGAGTCAGACATCCTTTATATGCCTGATGAACATTATTTTTTTCCTCACATATTATTTCAGAGGTGTTAAGTGTCAAATATAGCTCAATACAAAAAGAGCAAAAAAGCATGTTTTGGGGGTTTTTTTTACTCATTTTTGGACATTTGTGTAGCCTGTAACAAGCAATGAATCGTTTCATTCAAGTGACATCAAAAAAGATATTATGATCTTCCGATCTCTCTTGCTAAATGATTGTCTAGTCTGGTCATTTTCAGTACAGATATGCAGACTGAAGTAAACCTACTGCGAAAAAAAAAGAGAGTGAGACAGAGGGGAAAAAAACTCATCTGTCTCCAGTAGTGTCTTCTTCAGCATTGAGTTTGTGTCAGTGGCTGCATGCACCCTGCTATGTACTCATCTCTGCACGGACAGGTCTCAGAGGCAGCCTGACAACTGATCAGATCTACACATGCAAAGGAGAGGCCACTGCTGCCCTTCATTTCCTGGACAATTGAGCAAGCAGAGCCCCAACAGGTTCCCCCATATTGGGCCCGCATGGTGGAGCGAACAGGCCTCTCATGCAAGCCAGACCACCCTCAGGTCAACAGTTCACAATCATGCAGGCTGCAAAGCACGTCACACATGTGGTGTGTTTTGCACAAAGCTGAATTTGCCAGATTCATACTCTAGGCACCAGTTCTTGAGTTTACAAGGCTCTCGCTAATCCTTGCACAATTAGAGGATCTTATTTTATTGGTAGGATTTATGTGTACTGGGCCACAAACTAAAAAAATATTTTTATATATATATATTTAAAAACTGCCCAGCCCAGAGAATTATGTGCAGTTGCAAAGAGACAGAATGTGTCCATGTTGCAACTACAGCATGACCATGTCAGCTACCATGTTGGCTGCTCCTTTGGGTCATACTCCTGTCTCCATGTCTCACTAAGACCCAATTATAAATGAAGATAAAGAAATCCCTGACTGGCTTTACCCTTCCTCAGCATTTCAGCAACACTGCAGTGCCTGCAGTCAGTGTGCCTGACACCCCGACCATGGCAGCCCATCTCACCATCTCAGCAAACCTCCAGCCCTCATCATCTTTCTTATTTTTCATTTAATGGCTTGGGCTGGTAATCCCTTTGAAAGCTGTCTCATGGGCTAGATGCATTAGTATGGTGCAGAATATTCCTGGGGAATCCAGCCACGTGACACACACACACACACACACTCACAAATATGTCTGCTGTGTGTCTCCTATGCACGGTGAGATAGAGCCTAGCTGCCACAGAGGGTTTATAACAAGGTTTTAAGGATCACTAACTGTAGTGTATTCTCCCACTCACCAGCTTCTCATGTGGGCTATCGGGGTATGTCAAATACACTCTTGCACACACTCAGTTGTTAGTGGTGGTGAAGTTAATATTAGAGCCAACGATTTTTTTGCACATCTGTGCATCTGAATGGAATTGAAAGAGCACAGTTCAGAAGGAGTGTCCCACATTTCCTGTGTTTCTGTCGAGGAACAACCGAAGGGTATACCACAGAGCTATGCGCACAAGAGAATTTCTGAAAAATAGAAAATGGGACGCATCTTATCGAAACAACCTAGCCGGTCTGAACTGAGCATCATGTAATTTCGGAATATTCGAAAGAAATAGTAAATATATGCGTAATTATTATTGGAAACCCGTTTGACTTGTTTGGCCTAGCTTGAGAGCGACAAAGGCTTGTGGTTTAAAACATGTTCGCCTTGGCATGTTGATTTTCCACAGCGATCGCAAATTGATCTTATCTCATCACTCAAACAACCGAGGATTGTGGCATGGTCTATTCATCTATCAAGAAGAACACAGTTTGGCAGAGTTCAGAATGCCTGACAGACATAATGCTAATTTTATCCACCACATCACCCTGCCAACATCTAATATAACCTAATGTAAACCACAGTGAACAGACATGAATAAATAACCATCATGAGCCTAAATGTGACATAGAAGATTGATATTGTCCTGGTTAAATGGGGAAGATCTAAGTAGGCTAGTATAAAATAAATCTCGATTACTGAATTTTGAGTCAGCAATTAACTGAGAGTCAACTGTTGTAAACTATTAGGGCATAGACCTTCCTTTGCGAGAGCTAAGCTGACCGAAATCGTAACATTTGTTAGAGGAAATGTGCAGCACTAATTAAGCCGTGTAGCTTGCATAAGCATTAAGCAAACAACTGAGGTCCAGCAAGCCAAGTTTCTTATTTTTGTAAGCAAATAAGTTTGTAGCCTACTTTTAATATTGACGAATCGATTTTATTTTGTGAGGTAAAATCTATGTTTTTTTCTTTAGCAACACGACCCCATAGATCAGGCTACTTTTAGCACAATCAACAGAGCAGTAGCCTACTTTTGCAGTGAAACAGAATCGTTAAAAAATCTGGAGTTAATAAAAACAATGGTCATATTTATAGTGCAAATACGTATTATTCGGTTTTCACCACGTTTAGTCCTCACTATCTCAAGAAAATATTAAAATCATGGAATGGTAAATGAATTCGCCTTGAATTGCATAAAAAACTTTCCAGTTTCATGAATTGAGACAGCGTAGGCCTACTTTTAGAAATAATATAATTGTCGTTCCTCTATTCCCTCAAAATGGCAAATGCTCAAAAGCGGGCAGGTGTTCCACGTGAAGATGGGTCTAGTGCTCATCTTAAATTATTCCCAGGCTTGGTGGCAAATGTTTGTTTGATGCAAATTTGACAAATCCGTCGGTGTTTATGTACAGACGCGGAGAGGCGGAGGAAGGCCCGCTGAGTCTCATTGCGAGGACAGCAAAAGCAAACATGTTTAATGTTATCTTAGTCGAGCTATTTATTCAGCTGCTAGATGTTAATAATTAACATACAAAGAACACATATTGATGTTAATTAAAGTCACGCTCTTGTCCTATTATTCCCTTTAAAATTCACACACACACAAATTAAGGATATGTGACCTTACAAAATGCATGCCTGCAGTGTATGACTTGAGTAGACTATAGCTGTAGGTATGTTTAGGCTGTATCATTCAGCTACTGGGGCTCTGATAAATGTAAACAACGTGTGGCTGGTGAATATACCAAATTATTTCCAGCGCTTCATATCGGTCCCTTTATTAGATGAGGTTTCACAACTCCTGTCCAAGGAGGAGGGGGTGGGGGTGTAGCCTACTTGTGACAGACGAATTTGTGTTCTCTGTCATAACCTGCACGACAGAGGAGCCCAAAAAGCCTTGCCAGGCGCAGTGAGTTGTTTTCTTTTCTCCCCCTCTCGCTCTCTTTCGTTTTTAATGGGCTAATGCCTGACAGCGGCTTTCCTCTAATGTACTCCCTCTCCACATTTGACCCATTAACCCGACTCCACCCACGTAATTACCGAATCAGAAGTGGTGATACTGCTGCAGGTTATTTTGGATAAACTCGCTCGGAGCGTTACGCGGGGGAAGTAATTATCATGCTTTTACATTCTCGCATTCAATTACGACCTGATCAAATGAGCACAACAAATATTGAAAACATTTAAACTGCGTTCGAAAGACATTTCCAACCAAACGCGATATTCGCCTTTTTTTTTACCCCATTAGCCTGGCGTGTATGTTCCATCTGAAGACGAGGAGTGTATATCATTTTATAGACTACCCGTGCTCTTGTAAGGCTGAATGCCAATATGGGCTCACCAACCAAATTTTAATCCGGTCGAGTTAACCTTTTTAACTTCCTCGTGGAGTGAAAGCCTGAGAATTCTTCATCTGAACACGCAGCGCAGACCAAATTAAGACAAGCACAGTTGTACACCCTACAGAACACATACATGTGAACAAAACCACTATTCGACTTCACATTTAGTCAAGAATAAAGTGCTCTGCACAAAATAAAATGGGTAGAAATTCACGGCTTGCAATCGTATTAAATTAATCATGTTTGTGATGTTACGTGTATAAATATGCAACGGCAAAATACATAGGCCTACATAAACATCCTATTCAGCAATGCGTTCAGCATGTGGGTGTTGCACGTGAAAAACACTCCACACAAAATCCATTATAGAGTTTAGTTTTTGTTAACTGATCTTTATTTTATGGACAGGATGACTGAAACGGCGCTCGCCTGGAATACATTCAGAAATTCACTGGCATTTGAAACGGTGGTCTAAATGCATTATCAAAAATTATCTTTTGATAAAAAACAGTAAATCAAGTGCTGTTAAAATTAAACCAATATCACTGTTGAAATCTGACCAATGGAAATTTTGAGAAATGGGTTTGATGTGCTGTTTCAGAGAAAAATGACACAGCACAGTCATTAATAAACACTTTAAAACAATTAATACGGTTTCTGCAATGAATTCCGTCCTGTTACTCTGTCCAAATTAAGTTCAATGACCAATTTGTTCAAATACATTATTGCAGCATATATCTTTTGTTTTTCTTAAAATATTAAATCCTTTTTAGAGTGGAATAAAAAAAAAACCGAACAGCTACACGAACAGAAGTGGAAACGGCCAAATTGATTTCTTTGGAACATTGTGGAGAAAGATTTACATAAAACTTGTTTGCAATGTCTTAAACCATTCCAAATCCAGTAAACACCAACTAAATGTGGTCACTGTAACTGACCCAAATACATATTTACACATTTCAGCTCCCTTATGCAGCTGACTAAAAATCTCTTTCGTCCTAAAAATAACCCATTTAAGAAAAAAGGAACGGCAAAAACTATACAGTTTTGGGATTGTGATGGAGGTAAGCAGGCCACTGAACTGTCAGCGTCGCTGTGCAAGGGAAGAAAAAAACAACTGTATTCCATATCACTTAGGAGAAAAGGGCACATTGAAGAGGTGGGCTGGTGGTTGCTGACGTTTAGTCGAAACAACATTATTATTTTTTTTTTAACATGTCCAGCATTTGCAAGGTCTTCCCAGGGCATTTTTGTATCACAATTCTTCATCGACAAAAGTAAAAAGGAACTTTTTTAAATTTTATTTCATTCTTGTCCACAGTCTTCCAATGTCACTGATTTCTTTCCCAGGCAGGGGTTTTGTCTTTTTAAAAAAAGTTGTTGAACATCTAGCTAGTTTGTTAACTTTATAAGTTCATATACTTTTTTTTTTTTTAAAACAACACACTATGAAAAACAAGAGGGCTGAAGAAGGGGGCACAAAAGGAATGGAGGGAAGAAGGGGGAAAAAAAAAAAAAAAAAAAAAAAAAAAATCACAAGACTTGGAATCTCCAGGAAGTCTGGTCTTTGTAGTCCAGACAGTCTGTGGCATTGAAGTTGAGTTTCCACGAGGAGGCGGTTTGTTCTTTGTAATCCAGGCAGTCAGAGGAGTTGAAGGCCAGTCCTGCGCCACTGTAGGCCTGATGGTGGTGGTGGTGATGGTGGTGGTGCCCTGAGGACTGGCTTATGTGATGGTGAGGGTGTCCGGACATGGAGGAGGCCGTCATAGGGCTGAGTTGGTGTGGATGGTGGTGAGAGTGCATAGGGGCCAAGTAGGAGCCACAGTCCACCCCACTGAAGTAGGAGCCGGATGGGGCCGGGTAGCCTTGGCTGTAGCCGGCTGGCTGGTTGTAGGACATGGGGTAAGAGGAGCCTGCCGTGCTGGAGACAGAGCGCTGCATGCAGGAGGCATTGGCCGGGGCCACAGGCTCGGGCAGGGTGACCGGAGGAGCCGGTGCTGAGCCTGGCGAGATGGCCGGGCTCCAGATGGAGGAGACCGTGCTGATGGAGGTAGATGTGCTGCTGATGCCCGTGTTGGTGCCCGCTCCGCCGCTGGCACCGGTGGACGAGTTGGAGCTGGAAGAGGAGCCGGCACTGGACACGGCCGGCGGGGTGAACTGGCCGCTGCTCTCAGAGCCTGTGCTCTCTCGTGTGGGCGAGGACTTCTTCTTGGGCGGCCGGGCCTTGGCACTGTTGCCACTCTGCTGCTGCTGCCTGCACTTGGCCCGCCGATTCTTGAACCAAACCTGAGGCCAGAGAAAGGGAGAGGAGACCACATTACAGTTTTAATGGTCTTTCAGAAAAAAGTAGGCAGAGAGTCAGTGCTTTGATGTGCATCTGAAGGACAAGGGAGGCAGCCATTGTACTTCATCACTGTGGAAAATTGCTGGTTATTAGCCATTACCCATTACCAACATTAATTTGCATCCAGTCTCCTTTTTCTGTAGTCTGGCTCTGATTTCATAGTATGTAGACGCCATTAAGATAACAGGCTATTGAGTTTCCCTTCAGTGGTGGGAAATTCAATCGTTTGTAGAGGGTCTACTCATGTAATGCATTTTGTTTCACACAAATATTAAAGTGGAAGTAAGCTATAATTGGTTTTCCGAAAATAACACTTTCATTCCCACAAATAAATTACCAGGGTTTAAAATCATGTAAAATATTAGTGTCCAATTTTGTCAAAGACGAGTGGCAGAAATTGCAATTAGAAAAGCCAAGTTACGTGTAATAGCAATGCCACGAATTTGGTCACTGAGATTAAAAATTAATCCTTCACCAAGCCTGTTATTTATATTTATGCCACGTTTCTTTGTTTCAAAAAGGCAACACCGCCGTAAAGTCTATAGGAGAACAAATGCCAATTCTCTAGAAAAGTTTTTTTTCTCCCCTCACCGTTTTAGAAGCATGCATGGCCCACTACTGAAGTTTTATTTCAAGGTTGTCACACTTGACAAATACACGCTTTCTACAGTCACAAGAGGGGGCCAGTGAGCTGGTTCTTGAGGTCATTAAACGCTGGCCTACAGCCTCTGAACCAAACCACAAGTAGGCTACTGTTAAAATCCTAGAGTATGGATGTTTCCATTAATATACTTTAAAAAGTGGCTTCTGTACCTGGACTCTAGACTCAGGAAGGTTTATTTTCAGCGCCACCTCTTCCCTCATGAAAATATCGGGGTAGCGTGTTTTGGCGAAGAGGGCCTCCAGAATGTCCAGCTGTGAACGCGTAAATGTAGTCCGTTCACGACGTTGTTTTCTTGGAGTTGCTGAAGTAAAAAAGAGAAATTCACAAGTTAATCACAAAGTTATAATATTCCAGAGCACGACAAGCCAATATCCCAAAAAACAAACAATAAAAAGGAACGAAATAACCAAGGCCTATCTAATTTAGACTGCCGACATAGGCTATCGAATTCTGAGCTTAATATTTAACCAGACGGGTCAAAAGAAAATAGCTTTGGACGCAGCATCAACACAGTTTCAAGGGTCAAATGTTTCTAAAATCCAGGCATAATAATGTACCTTTACGAGTTAAATGGTGAGAAAAATACCATTAATTTGAGTGTTGGAAAGTGTATCAGTGTATGAAATCCTTTTAGTATCATTTTAGACGCACTTGAGGAAATTAGGCTATAGGGAAAGGCATTCGGCGAATAGGTTTTTGTAGAGTTGTAGGCTAGGGGTAATGATTCATATTTCGCGAGACAGTGACGAGTTCACTGACGGCTAGCGATGACTCACCTGGGTACCCCACAGACGGATGGAGCAGGTCCATTGCGGCTCCGCTCAGCCCCAGGCCGTTCATGGCGTAGGGGGGCTGTTTGAGGTATGACATCATGCTAGAGGCAGTCACGGGTCCCCCCAGATCTTGCCAATAGTTCGATTTGCCCCGATGTTGCAGCTTGCCGGAGAAAACGTCCCAAGTAAAGCCACTAAAATTGAGAAAAGCCATTTTTTGCACATTACTGATATGCAACAACCCTAAGTAAACAAGGGTGCAATTAAATGGAGAGAAGTTGTATGAGAAATAGGCTACTGAGCATACAGTTGCATGGCTTAGACGTTCTTTTGGGAAGTACAAGCCAAAACGATTTAAAATTCTTATGTAGGCGGAATATTTTAAGTCCAAGTACAATTAAAATCAATGGTGTGAACGAAATTATAATTTACATCAACACTCTATACATTTT
Source organism: Tenualosa ilisha (assembly GCA_015244755.2). Classification (NCBI taxonomy): domain Eukaryota; kingdom Metazoa; phylum Chordata; class Actinopteri; order Clupeiformes; family Clupeidae; genus Tenualosa; species Tenualosa ilisha. The sequence goes on along the minus strand of PYXC01002282.1, from coordinate 4,013,265 downwards.
AAATGGAGCTAATCAAAATCACTCCTGGATAACTGAGATATCAATCCTGGATAACAAAACAACAAAATGTATAACTGAGATCATATCGTATTATAGTCATGTTTCTGTTTGAAGGCATTTGTGTGGTAGATATAGCTTCCAATAATAATTTATGGTAGCCTACTCATTTTGAGCGTACTAGAATCTCCAGCAATTTCAAATGCGTAAAGCCCGTCGAAATTGGTGGGTTCCATTGTGTATATTTATCAAAAGAAACAAGGACATTATTAAACAGAATATTGCAAATGAAAACATGAACATTTTAATTGTTTTACTTTGTTTTTGGATGACTTTTGGAACTACTATCTGGTCTAAACGTATTTGGCTAAAATTAAGTGAGGCCTTACAGTGCGCATTTCTACCGCCACATTAGTAGAATTGACTGCAGCAGGGATATTCAGAATTTATACTTTTAGCCTTTGGCTGGTGTTAGGTTAAACTTTATAGAATTCCGCTACTAGCCTATATTCAAAGCAAATATATATATATATATATTACATATAAGTTGTGATCTGAAACGGCAACAAATGTTACGTTTGTATGGAGTGTGAAATAAAATATCGGCGTGTGTTTAACTTGACACATTTTAAGTTCAGACAAAAACTAATAAAATCACATTATTTTGTTAATGTGCGGAAACTCCGCGACTCTTCTGCGGGTGCAATCTTTTGCCCCTTGCTGAGAAACCCAGACCAGGTCTTGGGTGTGTATTCGGACATCTCCCGAACTACATTTTCAGCTGTAAAACCGATTTAAAAAGCGCGAGATCTCAGTGCAAATGAGCTCAATTGCAATTTAGATTAGACCTCTAGGGAAAACGTTTAAGCAGTGGCCTTATCAGTAAAATAAATTAAAATCCAAACACGCCTCTCCAATTATCCTCTAGTGTTAGCGCTCTAAATGGCAATTGGTGTCCAATAGTGGTTTACAAAATAAAATAAATACATGAGCTGTAGGCCTTCATTTCCACAGTTTTATCGTTTTATTTAATGTATTCTGAAGTGTTCTGGAACAACTAATAACGACAAATAAATTCACTGCAGGCTATCCGTATTTATAGCAATTACAAAACGACGGCGCAACATTAAATGCCAGTTTTAAACTTATGAGTCAAGTTTATACGTGGAAACAAAACGGTAAAAGCTTCCTCCCGAAAGTATGGCTCATCGCCATGCATGCACTGCAGACTGGATTCCGATTTCCGTCTTTAAACGCAAGTCAGCTCCAACTAAATAATGCAAGCAAACCTGAACATTTGAAACGACTCAGAAGCGTTTAAAATATTTTCTTACCTGTTTATCTCCCTCCGTGCCCTCCTTTTCTCGCCAGGTAAAGGCTGATCAAAAGGCTTAACGATAAAAAAATTATCCACCAATGGAGGAAGGACGACAGCAACACCGGAGAACTTCAGTAGCTTGAACTCAAACAAACAGGAGAACTCTGGAACAGGCGTTAAAATGGACGCATGCAAAATGTGTTGATATGAAGCACGTGCTCAGTCGTTGTCTTTCTCTGCTTTAGCCAAGTCAGCTAATGTTTCCGGGGTTTAAAACCAAATAAAACTCATTTGCTTTGGCTGGTCGGTTGTGTCTGTCACTGTGTTAAGGTGATTGCAAATGTAGACGGATGGAGATTGATCACCTTCTCCCTATCCTACCCCTCTATGAGCGTAGGACAACTACAGATCCGCCCATTGGAGCCAATCCTCTCTCCTCCTCCGTTTGACAGACAGCAGAAATAGCCATTCCGGGTGCGCAGAAGCAAAACATTCCCACCACGGTTTGACTGTGGGCAACACAAACCTGCATGGTCGGAGAGGTTTTTCAAAAGAACAAAATACTGAAAACTAACAAGCATTTCAAAAATTTCATGGATTTATAAACCGTCTTGGGTCAGCAACCAACACGCATAATGTTGAACTAAAACGAAAATCGTTATGAAGAACATATTTATGAGTTGTTAAAATTGGAATGATTAAGGCAGATGAGTGCTTCGGATTGTGTGCAGCCAATAAAAAGTAGTCTAGTTCTGCCATCATCTACTTGCTTTTAACAGAGGCTTTGTGGAAAACTAGTGGAGATGAAAAGGTAATGGCATCGTAGGCCTACTTCGGCTTTTGAAGTAGTTCATCATTTGGGATATTTACGATAAACCAAACGAGCGCAGGCCACTCAGATATCTCGTGCAAAACGTAATAGTTTCAGTGTTACAACCATTATTAAATAGTCGGTGTAACGTTAACTATTTAATTGACGAGAGATTTGTGCTTTGGTGCGCTGACTGAGATCAGTTAAGTCTTAGCAGTGGTGGGTGAACCTGTTTCTGTGTTGTAATGCATTGACAGACCAAAGTGTTTTAAAAGTATCTTAAGTAGAGTTTGGGTAGGCCGACAGAATGTGTGACGTTAATCGGAATAGTTAGTGGTCAGGCTAATGCAACTTTCGCAATGATTTCCCCCCTCATAATTTTGTTAGGTATGCTAAAGCTTATAAACTGAAATTAAATATGTTATATTTTCTGTCTTTGGTGATGTCAAACGATAGTAGAGAGGCCTGCTAGAAAGTTTAAATTATCCATTTTTATCTATTTTCTTTTTTTATTGTATTCCAATCTCATGAATATTAATGGAGGTCTAATCCCCACTTAGAATTACATTTCAGAATAGTCGGCGTAAAGTTTAATAGGGACAGAGTCCTTTACCACGCGGAGGGGAGATGTGAAAAGAACTGGAGAAAAACTCAGCCTTTCCAGAAAATAAATGAAACCAATGCGAAGAGAATCGGCGCCTCGAAATCAAAGAAAGCACCTTTCAAGCCTCACTTTCCCAAAGAAATGGCAATAAAATACGGTAACAGAATATCATGGAGGGCGCACTGTTTCCTTAACTGTTTCTCAAAGGGTCGGTGAGATGCTCTGAGGACCTTAATAAGGCTTCGGTCGCTCTCTTTGTTGATCTCACAAAATCAACTCATTCTAATTGAGGCCAGAGCTGAAAGCGAGCTAATGTTCAAAGCAAGTGACCGCCGTAGGAACGAAATTACATTTTTACTATATAGGCCGCCCATTCAAAGACCGGATTTACACGTTCCTCTATACATCTCTAAAGTCATTGACAAAAGTGCTCTTAGGATGAACAGAGATGCCTCTGCAATGCCATCAGTGGCTAAAAGTAAAGAAAAAGTTATTGGAAGTTGTGCGGAGGCCAGCACCTGCACAATAGCGCATAATGCACATATCAAACGTTTTGCAAACTTAAAAGGACAGAAAAAAAATACAAATTGTCAGGACAGGCCCATCCCTATAAAATGTTAGGAGAGTGGATTCATGTTCTCAAATAATCATTTCCACAGGAAAATTCTGCACGAGTCCTTAACAAAGCGTGTCTTTAAAACACAAAAGAGCAGCATTATTCTGACAATTCCCAAGATTTCATGTTTTTAAAAAGCTCTGACGTGGTTAAGGCGCTGTGATAAACCCCAGAACAAGTATCAAGCTATCAAGTTGCAGGAACCTTTTGTAATAAGAGTATTTTGTCTAATCCCAAATTGCAGTCGAATTTTCTTAATGCTGAGCTCGTAAAGCTCGGGATTAGGGGAGGCAAAGAGAGGAGGGGGAAAAGTTTGGTCTCTCTAGCCGGCAAGATTGGAGCAGGTCGCGGATGTTGTCGGCGCTTATTAAAGGGATGATGCATAAAATACGATATTGTAAGAGCCCAGTGCAAGGAGGATCGCTCGTGTTTTCCCTTGGTACATTTTAGCGAGCGGGAAGGCGCTTCGACGGTCGAAGCTTTGGTGAAATCCCACTGATCCAACACCTGCGAGGTGAGGCCACGGACTTCAAAGTGCGCACATCCACATCCAGGGCCAGGAGATCACCCAGTCGCACACATGGATCCACATTTCTCAGCGCCGAGATGGAGAATTGTCTTTTTCACTATGCGCCAAGCATCGAAAGGCGCATATTATTGCTGCAGTGATGTAACACTATGATTTTTTTAACGTTTAGATTTAATGGCATGACACCTATATAGATATCCTGGAATGGTGGGAATATTTTCAGGTAAGAGACCTCTGCGCTTTCTCTATATAACTTTGTGTCATGTCTTTTATTTTGTAGGTATTGTACCATTTTATTTATTCTGCACACTAATTTCAAACGACTTTCAAAAGTTATTTTTGTGATTTGATCACAGTTCAATTAGATTTTGTTGGTTTCAATGGGGTATAATTATCTCAGTGATGAACACAAATGTCTAATGGAGTAAATAAAGCATACAAAATTAAACAAACATATTTCGCAGAGAAGATTAATCAATGCAAAAATAATTTGGGGCTTTTACGGTGTAAAACGGGCAATTTCCTTCGGCGGTACAACTGTTTCTTTTTTATATTTTGCACCACTTAATATTAATTAAACATTTCTCACATACTCTTTACGTTATATTTCTATCCTACAATAATAATAGCTTTTGATTTAAAAGAAATGCCGACTGCAGCGTTATTTTCTTTTTCTGGACAAAGTTGATTTCATTGGGATTACACAGACCATGATGTTGTAATGCCTACAAAATATCCCAATCATATTTTCCCCACTAACGGAGTGAAACTATACGATTAGTTAATGGCAACAAACAAATGCCCTTCACCAGGGTCTAATCGTATGTGAGCGCCATTTAGTGCGCTCCATTGAGGAGATTATAGTCATCCGCGATAACTACGGAATAATAAAAAACAAAAAAACAAAAGCGCCTTAGGGGGACATCATATGGATGTACAGTCGGGCCCAAGCAGAGAAGCGATCAGCAAATTAATTTGAAAGTATTAGAAAGGCCAGGGAGGACGTCTGCTGTCAAAACTTATTGGGCATGTTTAATCGTGGATGCGAGGCTGCGACGATGGGTACTCGGCAGTCAGTCAAGAGGCGTCTCTTTGCTGCAGCCCCTCTCTCCGCGGCGTGAAAAATATGCGAGAGAAAACAGATGTTCTGTACAAAGTGATTCGGCCTAATCTGCCTCTGAGGAACGGCTACTCGCCATCGACCTCAAACAAAACAAAATGCAAATACTAATTTATAAATAGCCATAAAACGCTAGGGAATTCGCCAGATCAGTGCATTGTACACTAAACATGCTCTCTTGTGGTGATGTTGCCATTGACATACCTGCTCTGGGAATCAAATATGATGGCCTATCTGAAACAATTAGGTTACAATTCAAAGAAGCAAAACTGAATTAAGAAACATATGCCAATTCAAAACAGATAGCCTATTTTTATCAACAACTTTTTATTGTCAAATGCGCTATTGAAAAATACGATGGGATTGTCATTTTGATTCACGTGAATATCTGTTTAAGCAATTATAGGCCTACAACACATCGTTCCAAGTGATGCCCTTGTAGCCCACTAACAAATAAAAATACAAGGAGAAAAATATATACTTTAACACAACATGATATATAAGCTTCGATAACTGCCTGATCTATACGCATCAGAGCGCTATTGACCAAAGTGGCGCATTAAAAATAAATAGCTTGAGATAAAATCAACTTAAATAATTTATTCATGACATTTTGGTGTTGCACGCTGGTCCTCTTGGTCTTTCATAGCGTATTTAGGTTGACACACACAAAGTTGTACCACACGCATATTTGAGTATGAAAGCATTGGGATTTTTATTGGTGACTGGTATTTTATGACATTGGAATAAATAAACAGGTAAATGCTTGCACAACAATACAGCTGCAACAGATGTGGAAAAAAAAACTGAGGTTTGCAAATGAAATGATAATTCTCTCTTTTTAAAGTTTACAATAAATATACACAACCTCTTTGAGCAAATGCACATGATGTTAGTTACTTTAGTTGTGGCTCAAAGGGCACACTGCAATAAATAATTACTCTGCTTTTTGCTGAATGTGGAAATTAAAGTCTTTTTTTGTCCTGCTGCAAGCTATCCCCAGACTAGCGATGAAAAATATACAACAAGATAGTCCGCTCCCTGGTCTGCAGTCCATACATTGTGGCTCTGCACCACTGGGGATTTGGGTAAACTGTGTTCAAGCACTAAATAAAAGTCACAGAAGCCACAGAGTAATGTCTGCTTTCTGAAATGCATCACATGGCCCTTTTTTGAAATGTTTCATTTGTAAAACCCCCAAACCTAGAGAACTTTAAAAGATTATCAAGTAACAAACATTGCTTGCAAATGAATGAGGACAGTATTAGTTGTTTTTGTCTTGTTTTGTCAGTTTGAAATGATATGATTTCCTTTAGAAGTGTAGTTCCATAAAATTATGGTAATAAAAGTTCCTCAGATAAAACAACTTGTGCTGTACCTACATTTTTTTTTTCTTAAAAACAAGTCCCACTGTCAGGATTAAAACACATTCAGACTGACAAGGCCATATGCGTCTGTAGAAACCATTCTGATTCAAATTCAAAAGCTGCTTAATACTTCCCCCCCTTTTGCTAAGAATCAGTACACAGTATTTTTGATTCAAGATAGGTTTTGCATCGGGGCTGTGTATATTTATATATCTATATATATTACATACAAGTACCTTGTTTGACAAAGCAAACAAAAAAGAAACAAAAATTATGTATATTTTATAAGTGGAAGAAATTTCTTCTGTATAAACTCAGTACAAAGCATAAGAGGGTGGTAACATGAAACCCTCAGTGTTAAGTTCACTCTGCCCTGGAGATAAAGGACTGTATTTTTTTTTCAAAGGGTCACATCATAAAATGACATGAGATCCCCAAATCTCTATTGATGATGAATCTCTTTACATGTGCTAAAAAAAGAGTTGTTTAGTTGTTTTCTCCACTTGTGTGTGTGTGTGTGTGTGTAGGGGGGAGTTAACAGAACCAACCAAAAGATGAAATGAAGAGACAACAAAAGATCACAATCATTGAAGGACACACTTCTCTTCTTTCTTGGCCATCTTGCCCTTGTTTTGCTCCAGAGTTCTCTCCAGGTGCTCGTCCTCCTCCTCGGCTCTGAGGACAGACAGAAGACAGAAGCAATGTGTGGACACGGATGCAAGAGACATGCGTGGACATGGACACAGGACAGACTTGAAGACTGGGACACTGAGGGGACACCTGTGGGACATGGGCCACAGCTGGAGTGCTGGGTTAGGGCTATGGGACCATACTCACAGTCATAGTCACACACTCTCTCCCTTTCTCTCTCTCACACACACACACACACACACACACACACACACACACACACACACACACACACACACACACACAGACACACACACACACACACAGACACACACACGACATAACACTACCTACAAACACATGTGCACTTAAAAGAAAACTACATGAGTCCCCCATGAACTCAGCAATACACTGCCAGTGACCCAACAACTCGTCCCTGGCCATTCCAGTCAATGACAGGTGCCCTGGGCTGCTGTGCTTTCCCAGCATGCTTTGCCACAGCAAGTGATCATGATGGAGGTAGAGACAGATAGTGAGACGGTGAGAGAGAGAGAGAGGGGGGGGGACTTACTGTTTCTCCTGGGCGTCCAGATCCCGCACCAGGGCGTCCCTCTTGTTGACCAGTATGACTAGTTCATCCAGAAGAAGCTGCTCGCGTCTCTTCTGGGCCTCGGTCTTCTGCCAGTCTGTCGAGGGGACAACAGTGCAAGAGACACCGCTAAGCATTCTGGGAATTCCAAAACCAAAACAACCTACACAGCAAGGAGCTTGTGGCCTGATTTGAGTGACTCAAATAACTCCAAAACAAACCACGGTGCAGCGTCTCCATGGAATGATTCCAATCGCTCCAATTTGACTAAACCTGACATGTCCCCTTTTTTTTCATGACTGGTGGCAATAAACAAGCTTGATGACTAATAGCACTCTTGTTATGTGGTTGCTGCTGCGTCGCCTGGTATTTTAATCCTGGCGCAGGAATGCGATGTTCAGACAGGAGTGGAATGGGCCAATGCGGGAATGGGGCAGACACACACTCTTGATATATCAGGACAGCGACTAGCGGCTGGAAGCATTCCAGAAGGGTCTGAAGAAGTCGCACTTGGGGGTCTGGGGTTCGGCTCCTCTGAGCAAGGGGCAGGGGAAAGGGGAAAAGGGCTTGGAGGTTGGAATAAAGGTAGGGCGAAGAGCCAGTCCTGCAGGCAGGTGAGCCTTGGGGCCGAGGCTGAAATATCAGCCCGGGTGCCACATTCACAGACACGCCGATACCAGTGGAGATTAGAGAGAGGTGTCGCAGCCAACCCGGCAAGCTATGCCTTGTTGAAGCTTACACACACACACACACACGTAGCAGAAGGCCTACATGCACGCGCATCCATGCGTACACAAACACACACACACACACACACAGACACTTAGCCAGGTTAGAGCCTATTTACATTAATTCAAAAATACCATTATATATATATATATATATACATACATACATACACACACACACACACACACACACACACACACACACACACACACACACACACACACTTCATGTTGAGGCTGTGCATGTCCACATAACGTCTCAAAACTTGGCCACACCAAATATGTTCAGTAAAATCTAAATAATTGGTGTAGACAACTTGAATAGGACAAATGTGAGGATTTGTGTTTTGATTTTTAAACATAAGTGCACTGCTACCAAAAAATTATTAGTATTATTTTGCTGCCTCTTGTAGCTTTTAACCGCAACTGTTGAGCGCAGCCCCTGCCGTGCACCATGTGTTTGTCCTAAAAGGTCCGCTCTTTTCTCATTTAACCTCCCTGCCTTTGAAGTGGCGCAGAGAGCGAAATGAGCACAGTTCCAATATTTGGCCTGCTATTTTTCCTCTTTTCAGCGAATCCTAGGCATTGTGTCATGAGCTTTCACAACCGCTAACGCTGGAAAAATGCTGGTGATGTTTGAAGACATTTTTTGTTTTGGTGTGGTGGTTAAGACACCTTCAAGGAAGCAGGTCTTCAGGAGATTAAAGACCAAACATTTGAAAGGGGAGGAAAAAAAGAGAGAGAGAGAGAAAAAAAAAAACACATTCAACTTGGCGCTACTGTGGTGACGTGGACTGGTGAGTAGTTCTCAAACACGGAAGAGTGGTGGCGGCCGAGGCCAGGCAGGTAAACGTAGGGGGGGGGGGGGGGGGATGGGGGAGGAAGGGCTGGGTGATGGGCAGCCTGACGGGGCCCGCGAGAGGGACTGGAGTAGAGTGAGGGGAGAAAGGCCTGTTGCTGAGTGGTGTGGTAATTGGTTGTCCCTCCTCTGCCATGAGGGGCTGTTTACAGCGCCACAGCCACAGTCAGGTCAGTGTGGAGGAGAGTAAAAGTGTGTGTGTGTGTGTGTGTGTGTGTGTGTATATGTCTGTGTTTTCCTTCCCTCTTTCCTTTTTCCTTTCCATTCGGTTTAACGTTACTCCTGCTTCTCCGTCAAAAAAAAAAAAGACAATGCCCACTTCAGAAAGAAACTGCCCAGAGGGGACGGGGGAATGCTACAGCCAACACACACACACACACAAAAACTTTTCTTGAATATTTGGAGGGTAAATGGGGTGGTGTGTGTGTGTATGTGTGTGTGTGTGTGTGTGTGAGTGTGTGTGTCTAAGGGTTGAAGGAGGAGGGGTGGAATCCCCCTCCTTTTCCAGCTTATTCTCTTTCCCTGTAGCCGTCCTCCTCTGTTCCCTTCACTCACACACACACACACACACACACACACACACACACACACACACACACACACACACACACACACACACACACACAAGCCAAGAAGCCAAAGGCTCTGGCCCAACAGGGAAGGGAGAAGGAGCATGCTGCTGTCAATCACCAGCCTTGCAGTCCCGCCTCCCTCATTAGGAAGGTAAACAATGAAGAGGAGCAATGAGAGACATGGCTGAACAAATGAGGAGCAGGAGGGGAAATCTGACCCCCGCTCAACCAAACAAAAACAACCACAAAAACATACAAATAAAAAAAATCACAACATCAAATCTGCACACACAACCCACACAAGATGCTGCCTCTAAATTCCCCTCTACTCACTGCAGAAAATAGATATTGGGGGGGGGGGGGGGGTGGAGAGAGAGAGAGAGAGAGAGAGAGAGAGAGAGAGAGAGAGAGAGAGAGAGAGAGAGAGAGAGAGAGAGAGAGAAAGAGAGAGAGAGAGAGAGAGGCGCGCACAAGGGTGTGTGCACAATCCTTTTGGATTACTCCTGCCTCTCTCTCCCTTTCTTCACTGCCCTGGGCAATCCCGTTAAAACTCACATGCTTGGTGCTTATTCAGATAACCCTAACAATACACACCAATGGTAACCATGTGAGTCTTCACGAGCCACACAAGAATGCACTGGTTCAAATCCCCATGACCCCCCTCCTATGCAAAATTTATTCAAGAGTGCTAACTGCTCAGTGGCGTAGTGAAAGCAACTGCTCCTAACTCACAGCTTCCGCAACTTAATATTTTACCGTTCTTTTTTTCCCCCAACAACTAACTGCGTTCAACTTCGAGAAGTAGTACTTGGATTTTTTGGGGGGCTAGCAGTGGGCGAAGAAAGTTTTCTTCTTAGTTTGGGGAGTAAAAAAAAAAAAAAAAAATACTTTGAGAGAACAGGAATCTGGAGATAGGGGAAGGGGTGGGAGTTACGTGATCCTGTTGCACAAGATCTCAGCTTCTGCTTATGTCGACTGACAGGCAAAGATGGCGCTGGAGAGGCGCCAACCTCAGCAAGCACACAAAGGGCACCATGGGAAATAATGGGTCTGGGCAGGGTGCGGTGGGGCTCCAGAGAATGCTTGACAGAAGGGGCAAAGCTCTTATAATTCTTTTATAATCAACAATTTCACCTTTCGAACACTAAGAGAAATAAAACAAACTTTGAGAGTTTGTAGAGAGTTTCATCACCGAAGAGCATGACATGGCACATACTTGTGCCCTGGCTGGTACTTTTTCAGCAGTGCTGTTTAGACTTGTAGTGCGAAAAGTTCACATGTACATGAGTGTCATTGGGAGTGACTGAGTGAGTGAGTGAGTCATGGGATGGCATCAGGTAGCGTTGCATTTAGTTCAAGAGAGAAAGAAAGCCTTAACAATCTGTCACACACTTTATGTAAATGTCACAAAAAAGCTGATAAAAAGATAAGAACAATGGTGATAAGGGAAAAAAAAGTGACATTTGACACGGTTCCCAGTTCCTAATGAGGGGAAACTTCTGAGAGGTGTACTGCGGTATTAAACCGGTTTGGTCTGGACATAATTACCCTTGATATTGACTGCTGTTAAACTGTATTCATTAAGCGGAACAACTTGAAATGTGGTGTGAGTCACATCATGGCAGAATAATGTTGAAAGTATACTGACAGCACCAGATATGGTAAGCGTTTTTTTTTGGGTAGTTGTATTTCACTTAGATTTGAAGAGACAGAGGGATGGATTGAAATGACACAGGAGGGAAGAAAACCTCCCGAACAAAACCTTTAGAAATCCTAGAGATACACTCAGATGGAAATTAAACAGGCTCTCTGTGAATAGTGTAAAGAAGGGGGGAGTTCTCCCCTTTCGCCTTATCTCCAGTTCCAGTCAACTAGCAATCTTGAAAGAGTTTGCAACATCATCAAAGCTGGCCATTTGATAGGATTCTACCAGTGCACCTAATCAATCTGAGGAATACGGCGGCCAAGACTTGTAACAAAGCTCAAATAGATTTACAAATGGGGTTGTTGGGGGGATAAGCTCCTGCACAGGATTACATATTGATTTTAAACATATAAAAAAGCTTATCATATAAAACCGTAGCGCCACACACACACACGAACACAAATACACACACACACACAAACAAACACACACACATACATACATACATACGTACGCAGACAAGCAAGCACACAAAATGGGAGACCTCTGCATAAATCCCTTTAAGAGTGAAGCGTCCACTTTCAAATAACACGCCCTGGAGTCAACCAAGTCATGAGAAAAAAAGAAGAGAGAAAAATGTATCTGTGTGTGTCTGTACAAATGTTCTTGTCTCTCTCTCTCTCTCCGTATGTGTGTGTGTGTGTGTGTGTGTGTGTGTGTGTGTGTGTGTGTGTGTGTAGTAGTCAGATGAAAAGGGGCAAAAATGGATCAATTTAGGAGTAAGGAATTAAGGGTGCAGGCATACTGCACAAGGCCATGCTCCAGACATACTTCTCCAGACATACACTCACCCAACAGGTAGATGTGAAACACACCTGAGGGATGCTGGGATATCAATTTAGACCAGCATGCATCAGTTTTGCCTCTCAATTTGGGGAGAGTTTAAACGTTAGGACCAACAAATAGCTTGGGAGAGCTGTGTATTTGTCCAGTCATCAGTCTACACGTCACAATCAGTGTTTCTCCATTGCAGAATTTACAAAAAAAATGAGAATAATAAATTGAGCTCTGAAATATAATCATCAATATCCGGCATGTAAAGCTTCACAGACACTATAACAGGTTTACTTTTGCCCCGAATGATCAAGTACACACACCCTATGTTGGCTGTCCGCTCTTATCATTTTACATTCCATCAGGAAAACCACATTCACCACCAGTGCTCCCTAGTGACACATATAAGCTAGTATTGGCTCTAATCTTGTTTTAGGTTCTCTCTCTCGCTCTTTGATGCTGGTTGAGCTGATTTGATAGTGGTTGTGGGGAGCTAAGAGAAGTCTCTCTGGCTCCACCACTCCCCTGCGCGCATGCTCTCTCTCTCTGACTCACTCACACTCTCACACACACACACACACACACACACACACACACACACACACACACACACACACACACACACACACTTGCCCTGCCATCAGAGGTTAGACTAGCCTCAGATGATGCTTCTGTGAGGAGATTTAGGGGTTACTATCAGGAAGAAATGTGTGTATGCGTGCGAGAGTGTGTGTGTGTGTGTGTGTGTGTGTGTGTGTGTGTGTGAGCATGCGTGTCTGCTCCAACGACTCCACTCCTTGCCTCCCTCTTCTCTGTGTCATCAGCTGGCCAAGCAAATCAGCAATTACCTGTCGGCAGCCGGCCGGCCTGAATGGACCTGTTGGAGCACCAAATAAGAAAGAGGCGCACACGCCTCCTCGCCACTAGCTCAGAACTATCTCTGCTGCCGGGGGAAGAAAGCCCTCAGCCTGACGCCGCCGAGAGCTCAAACCCCCTTTGGCTAGGGAGAGGATGGTCGCAGAGAGGCAGTGAGAGAAGAGACGGGGGAAGAGAGAGAAAGAGAAAGAGAGAGAGAAAGAGAGAGAGAGAGAGAGAGAGAGAGAGAGAGAGAGAGTGAGAGAGAGAAAGACAGGATATATCTTGAAGAGACTGATAAGTTAGGAACCCTTGAAAACCTCCAGTTTAGCGGTGCTGAGGCTGAGGGAGTGCGGCGCATGCTGAATGTGCGGTGAGGATCTACAGGCACACAGACGCCACGCTGAGACACGATCTACTCGGGCTCTCGCCTGCTGTCCAGGCTTACAGCCCTTCTACAAGTGACTCCACACGCTCAAAACACACACCACTGCAACCACTTAAATCCCGTGGGGTTTCTCAGCTGGACAAAAAAACGTATTTATATATTTATGTTTGTTGATGTGGAGATTCATTTAAGGTTATGTTGAATGGGCAGGTTGGTGGTGGTGGGCCTTCTGCCTCAATATCCACGCATTACGAGACATGCATCTACAGAGGAAGTGCTGTCTGTCTGGCAGACTGTGCACCAGAGGGCTGTTGACGGAGGCTGGGGTGGCGGCGGCGGCGTCCCTGCTTGGCTATGCACAACCACCGGTGGCCCAGTCCCCTCAACCTAATTACAATTGATTTATGATGGATCAGGTAAGCTTTATCAGGTGCAGAAAGAAACGACCATGGCTGGCCGTGGGGTGAGGCGGGGTCACCATCGAATAGCAAAATCAATTTGCATTGATTGTAAAAGGTTCATTTTGCAAAAGAGGACACCGTCAAAGGGATTAAAGTTAACCAGACAACTTTGATACCACACAATAGGCTTTTTTATACCTTTTCCCTGGCAGGATAACATGCACTCTGAGAGATTATGTGTGTGTGTGTGTGTGTGTGTTTGTGTAAGTGTGTTCTTATACATCCACAATCTTGGATGTCTGCATACACATCAAATAGATTTCTCATTGATGTGCGTGCCATTCAGGCTTATGGCAAGTATAATGTAGGTCACTGCACATAACTGGTAGATTATGTGGCTTACTGTTATACATACAAATGCGTTACACAGTGTCCAATAATGGCCCAACCTGATGCCTGAACCAATATGATTTTTTTTTTTTTTTATTATGAAATGACTCATATCTGAGATGATAAAATCATCAGGTTTTAATGAACTGCTATCAGGTCTGTTCTTTTTGCAAAGCCCCCATCCCAACCTCCAAACACACACACACCCCCACACACACACACACACACACACCAATATCTCATCCTCTCTTACCTTCAATCGCCAGCATTGCTCTTAACTCCCGGTTCAGCAGCTCAAAGCGTCTCTCAAGATCATGTTCCTTTTCCCTGGGCAAGTTGTAAAAGTTCATCAATATGTTAATGACTAAATCATTAAACACTTAAAGAAACCTTTAATAAACATTGATTCGAGCACTCGCCTGCACCTCCAACCACCACACATTAATCTACTGCAAATAAGTGATACACAAACCCCTAACACAAGAGCTGTTTGGGGTTGATACGAAGAGAGAGAGAGAAAGAGAGACAGAGAGACGGAGGCGAAAAGGGGGATAAAAAATAAGAGGGGTGGGGTATCAACGTGCAAATTCAATTTGACTTCTTTCAAAATGTATTGGAAATGAGCTAATTCTCCCCATAATAGAATTTGTCCTTCAGAGCCCCCGGTCCAGCATAAAGACAGAACTGAGAGAAAATAATCATGGTGGCGGGCTTAATTGACCACTTAAAAAAGGCTCCCTTCCAGTGATATAATGTGATTAGAATACTTCAATCTGCCATTTGCAAAAGGGGGCTTTGAAACTCGTTCTATGATGGGAATGAAAAGGAAGTGATCCCCCCCACCCCCCTCACCCCGAAAACACGTCATCATTGCGTAGCTGGGGGACAGGAGGAGCATTAACGAATGCCAGTTTCACACAGGACTCCTTGCCAATGGTCAGTATCAAAAACAGCGCCAAGTTTAAATTACCACGCCATTTTCTACTTCTTCATTACGTTACACTGACACAGATGCACATGAACACACAAACAAATATACACAAAATGCAATTGTGTGTATGTCTGTATGTATGTATCATTTATATTTCTATCATAAACATGTAATCATATCATTAAGAAATAAGTATACACATCTCATCAACTTTGATACTGATTTTGTGCGTTGCATTTCTGTCAACAAATTTAATATTGAGATATGTACTGCTGATGCTTGACAAAACTAAGGGTTAATTGAGCATCTAATTGTGATCGGGCTTGAAGCAGAGGAGAGAGGAGAAGAGAGACGAGAGTAGAGGAGAGGAGAGGGGGGGAAGGAGCAAGAAGAGGAGAGAAGTGGAGTGGAGGGAAGAGGAGGGAGAGGAGAGAGGAGAGGAGAGAGGAGAGGAGAAGAGAGGAGATGAGAAAGGAGAGAGGAGATGAGAGCGCTCAAGACTAGAGTGGGTGGCTAGCTCCACATGTGCCAGAGGAGGCCAGAAGAGAGATAGAGAGGCTGGAGGGGAGGGGATAAGAAAGGGAAGGAGAGAATAAGAACTCACAGCAGAGAGAGCTGATTCTGTCGTCTGATCAGTGCGTTCTTCTTGTTGACCAGCATGAACCACTCCTGCATCATGGACTCCTCCTCCTCCTTGTTATCCCCTGCAAGAGCACACAAGAAGCAGGTCAGTACTTTTGCCCCCCTTGTTGCCTTCACCTGAACATTAATGTAGCACAGGACATCATACAGTATGGATACACGCAAAAAAACAAACACACACACACACACACGCACGCACGCGCACACACACACACACACACACACACAACCATAAGGGTGACTGTTTTCAAGCAGCGTGACCTAACTTGGTATGTTCAGCAAGAGTAAGCGGTACACAGCTGAGCATGAATATCACATATCTGCACGTCAGATATAAGCACCATAGGCTTAAATACCTGTGGCACAATCTCTCCGCTGTACACAAAGCCATTTTTTTTTTTATAGTGGATTAACTGAAAGTGTATTAGAAGGCCAGTGTAACAAACCAAACAGGATCAAAACACTAAACAATCCTGTTGTACATTACACCTGTGCGAAAGACTTAGCTCCAACCTCACAAGACTTTACAGAAGATCATCCGACACACACACACACACCCTTGAGTGAGGTGAATCAAATGAGATTATCCGACAGGTTCGGCATAACAGCTGAGATTGACACGCAAGTTAGGAAGTCAGCCAGATGTGTTTCGAGGCAAAATATGAGACACTTTACAAGACGGCAACCATTGTCAATAAGACTGAGCCGATGCTGGATTAAGAGCAGGGATTACTACAGGGTTCACTCACACACACACACACACTCTTAAGGCCATGTGGTGGGAGAGCTTAAGTGTTTGTGTGGCTCTCTCAGGCCTAGCACAGCATGGTTGCAAGATCCGGAGGTCTAATGCTCCCCAACGTTAATGTAATACACGGGGAACGTGTGCCAAACGTCAGGTGCTTAAACCACAGGTGAGACGTTGTCCTCGCTGGAGGCTTTGACGCTGGGCTGAGGATGGTAAAAGAAACTGCAACATTGCCGACATTGCTTCTTCACTGGGGTGCATGGAGGGCTCATAAATTATGCCATTTCATACCTTGAATAAGTTACAACTATCAAAGTCGTAAAATGAGTCGTAAAAACTGCGTTCGAGTGTGGTCATGTGTATGACTGTACAAGTGATGTTTGTGAGCAACGCCTCGAATAACCCTTTAGCTGAATTATGTTCTCAGGCTGTTGTGAAGACTCAAACTTGGCTTGGCTGTTCAAAAGCAATGGTGGAGGAGGAGCAGATGATAAAACTGAGGCATAGGCTGAGTTGACAAACGGCACTGCAAATGTTTCAGTGATGCTAATTATTTCTTTCAACGAAGGCCAATGAAGATAGGTGTGGTGAGGGTGGAGTTGGTGATGGTGGAGCGTGAGGCGCAGAAATGAGAGATCTCTGATTATGTAATCACCTCTGCAGCTCAGTGCCTCGTGAGAAAATGCCTCACGCTCACAGAGTCAACAAGGCAAGTCAACGTCACTGCGAGAAAGCAGCTTCTGGTTCGCTAATAGGCAAAGACAGAGGCAAATAAGCCAACACACCTCTTCGGAAGACTGGATGTGCTCTGTGGTCTCTGCAGAGTTGACATGCACAAGATTACACCTCTTTCTCTTTCCCCAAACACACACACACACACACACACACACAATCTCTGGCCACAGCAAAAGGGTGTGCAGCATGACAAACTTCGCCACAAAGCGTGAAATAATATTCATTCGCTGATGGGAGCCGGTGACCTGGACCGTGAGTGACCTGGGGTTATCCATTAGAGCTGTAGATTCTGAAACAATCTAGGAATCACACTGTGAATCATTTAGGAGCGACTGATCTACAAGCTCAAGGAGTCAAGCTGAGGGCTAGTACCACGAGCGCATATTAAAAACTACAACTAATCTCCCTTAATATGCAGCCAACTTGCGCCAACTTGAAACCCAAGCAGTAAATATTTCATAAGAAGCGACTATGATTATAAGTAGTAATTACTTTTTTTTCCAATACCATAACACTTGGTGCATTTCTTTCCGATAATCACCATCTGAAGGCAATAAAATGCCTGCAAGACTGACTGGGGCAACTAAACCGAAGATCGTTTAATGCCACTACTTGTAGTTCTACTACATCGCCATAAATGTGTGGCTACATTCGGACAGAGGATTGAATGAATCTCTAGTTCTTAGGAACTCAATCTGATCTAGTGTCAGCCATGCACTGGCGGGAGGTAGCATGGCGTTGCTTCGCTCTCCCTGCCTTTCATTTTTGCCCCTCTCGCTCTTGCTCACTCTCCTCTGTTGTGCGATTTGGCACCCATGTGATGGTGACGCCGGTCATGTGAGACAGACAAATCCACGGGCCACAACAAAGGCAACACCGCCCGATGGGGGGGGGGGGGGTCTGCTCCGGCGGGGAGAAGCCCTGTCACTCGGCTAACCAACCCCTCCCCACGCCGAAACACAGGATTGTTCTGCAGGGGGAGCCTCTCTCAAATCTGTCCCTTGCCCAGATGTGTGTCATTTTATTAATAAAAAAAGAACAGAGAGAGAGAGAGAGAGAGAGAGAGAGAGAGTGAAAAAAGGAGAAAAAAGTTCGGATTTAGGAATCAGTCCATTGGATTACTGTGGAGGATATATTTTTTCTTTCCTTTTTTTATTTTACTCCATGGCAGCGCAGCTCGGAAGGGATAAAGTGCGCACTGACAGGTCATTGTGACTTGGCACGGGCAAATAAAACAAGCAAATAATAAACGCTAATATTAAGCCTGTGTGACATTGTGGAGGGACTTGGGATTAGAGCACGGCAACACACACCTCCCCACTTTGAACAGAGAGAGAGAGAGAGAGAGAGAGAGAGAGAGCGAGAAAGGGAAAAAACACTTGCAGAGGGGCTTTATGTCTTCTGCTGTTTGTGTCAAGTCACACACACACACTCACACACACACACACACACACACTCCAGAGCCAAACCCTTGAACGTTGACCCTGGTCACTTCTGACTCAGGCAAGAAGGCATTCTCACCCCCATTCTCCAGGCCAAACCTTTGATCTCAGTGATTGGGCCACACTAGGACACACAGCTCGCTTCATTAAGTGAAAATTCCACAAGCCCAATTACTATTCCACGACAGAGTGGGGAGACCTTTCTCTCTTGCTCCGACTCAACTTGGCTAAGGTTTTACTTTCTGAAGTTAACTAGTAGAGGATGAAGCCTTTGTTTATGTTGATGTTATTGTGTCTGATTAGTTAACGTGGTCACACAGATACATTCACAGGCAGATGTGTTTTTGGTATGCTACAGCTTTTCTACACTATGCTGCTTTTAGGTTTTTTTTTTTTTTTTAAAAAGGCTTTCTGGAGACAGCTTTTTTATGTCCTGAAACACCACTTAAAAAGGATGATGCATATCTTAATAATGTGTGCAAAAGTAAGATATTTATAAATCAATTGTGTTTACAAAAACCATTAAAAAGATTAAAGCAAATAAATAGCACCAAATCCTAACTGAAGAACTAATTTGAAAGTAATGCTTGCTGGTTTGTTTGTTTTAACCTGATTATGACAAAAAAAAATCCAATAGGTACAAGAACATAGATGAGTGTAAGTAAGCAGAAATTCACCTTTAAGTGAGTGTCACAGATCTTCAGGACAATATCGTCTTTAAAGACACAATCTTATCTTAGCTTGAATTTTGGCCATGTGTTCGTGTTGTGAATGTCTTTGCCATTTACTATATTTAATGGATAGGACATGAATATGAATATATGAAAAGTGTAATTAGATCATTGCACTTGTGTTTATAACATAGATATTTTGGATATTGTGCATCTTTTAAATTGGCCAGTTATCTTTTATTTATTTGGCATTTTGTCATCATCGCACTTTAATTTCCAATTAATCTTTTAGCAGTGATAGGCCTGCTAGGCTTGCTATACTGAAAGCCTCCAGTGAATCAATGCCTTCCAATGATTGCCATGCAATGGGGACACGGATGCAGTGTACAGCTTTTGTGGATGTGGAGATTTAGAAATGGAAATGGATGATTCAGATGAAACAGATCCTGTCTGTTGCAAAGAATCTAGCCACCTAAAGGCAGGTCTGTTGGGGATAACAGTTCAGTAATGGTAACAGCTGATTCTGATGTATGTAGTCCTTGTGAAGTCCCTGTGGTCATAAAAGTGTCTTTTACTGGTTCATAATGTAATGTGTTTCACTCTCTCTCTTTCTTTGCATCCATCTACACCATTCACAAATATTACAATTATTACTACCAATACACACAACTATTTGCAATTCATGCATAATTATTAGCAAATATTACCATTATTATTATTATCAATTTACAACACACACGCACAGGCGCGTGCGTGCGCACACACAAATAAAAAGAACAAACTGAAGTGTCTGTGCGCATTTTACAATTACAAAAAAAGAGAAAATAATTACAAAATAATTACCCACTTTTTAAATATTGGCATCACAATAAGTTCCAGTGTTATTGTGTTTCAAACACTAAACACAAACAATCTACACTCTATTAATCAGAGCACCCACTAACTAGGCGTTGTTGATATTTTAAATCTCAGATCCAATCGTACATAAAAACCAACAAAATATCTCAAGTCCCCTGCTTTGAGATACCCATACAAATAATAATACTAAAAGCTCAAATTAGAATTTAAAAGTAAACTTACACAACAGGAGAACTGTTTTGTTTTGCCTTATTTCAGATTAATTACATATTTCCCCACCTAATTTGAAATAGATAAAAATCTGCAAATTGTATTATACCACCAGAACAATTACAAATGAATCCTGATTTTGGCGCGTCCTGTTAAAAAGACCTGGATTTCCTTTCCTTCAAATAGAGTGGAAGAAGGGGGGGGGGCAAGGGGAGGAGGAGTAGGAGGCCGGGAAAAAAAAAGGAAAAAAGGAAAAAGAAAAGAAATATATTAAACCCTGTGATCACAGCGAGTGCTTCACATTTCTTATCCAACCATTTTCTGTTTAATCCAATACCCAGTAATCCAATTTGTCTATCGCAGTTTTAAGGGGGCAGATCTCAACTTCTCTGCGGCTAAGTCACTTTTTGAACATTACAATTTATTTGGAGTGGAGTGACACAGCGCAGACTCCTCATTACGCACTGCTGTTGTGACCATGCTCTAATGTTGTGAAGATGTTTTTTTTAAAGACAGGAAAAAGAGAGAAGGAAAGAGCAAGAGAGAGAGTGAAAAAGTGAGTGAAAAACTGAGAAAGAAAGGGAGCAAAGAAAAAGAGAAAGAATGAAGGAAAGAAAGCAAAAGGGAAGGAAAAAAAAGAACAAGATGAACATTGTTTCCTGTGATTAAGTAAGAGCTCATTAAAGGGCTGTCGCCGCTTCTTTCTGAATATGCATGAAGCACATAATCAGATCGGGCGCCATC
The DNA here is from genome assembly GCA_015244755.2 of Tenualosa ilisha. NCBI lineage: Eukaryota > Metazoa > Chordata > Actinopteri > Clupeiformes > Clupeidae > Tenualosa > Tenualosa ilisha. The sequence continues at coordinate 3,992,031 of PYXC01002282.1, read as the reverse complement.
ACTGGAGGGGAATATGGTAAGTACAAAAGGATTGATTTAATGACTTGGAGTGGCTCGGCATTGGGGAGCAGTCTTGTTAGCTGGGGAATGAAAGGATGGTGACTAGCCGTGCTCCGTTCGGAAAAGGAAAAGAAAGGTAGTTTAGCTTTTAGCCACAATACCTAATCTCTGGATAAAGCAGCGCTGCTATTGTGCCAGAATGGGGGCCGCTACTAGTTGCAAAACGGATAGAGACGCCTTTGCTCTTGTTTAAGTCAAACTGGTTAATCTCAGTCTCCTCTCTTTCTCTCTCTCTCTCTGTGCTTGTTTTCAATGGCCAAGCAAAACCAAATTTAATATGGATCAGATGCTATACCTATTTACGATACAGAAGTGCATACATAGCAGAATTTTTTTTTTAAAACAGATAAGCTTAAATGAACATGAAAAGGTTTTTCAAGGACACAAGGCAATATACTATATATATGCCACATAACCAACCAACCACACACACACACACACACACACACACACAATTGATAACCTAGCATGCCAGATATGTGCTCACACATTAGTGGACATCCTTTTAATTGCAGGCTATAGGTGGAGGCCAGAGTGAAAGGAATGATACAGTAGGAACTCTGAGGATCCCAGGGCCTTTGACCACTTCACCCTTTAACTGCCCGCCCCCCTCCCCTCTCTCGCTTGCTCTCTCTTTCAATCTTGCTCACAAAATGCCAGGGCCCTAACCAAGCAGGATTTCAACTGCACTGCTGTTGCTGTTATTTATCATTTGTCGCTTGCCTTTCGGCTTAACCCTCCCCGGCACCCCGCAACTCAACAGTCAAAAATAATAATACCACCAAAAAAAAACAGCGGAGCAAGAACTCATAATCATAGGCTGTGTTTAACGGCAGGGGGACAATCCACTGGCGGTGCCTGGCCTGCACCAAAGTCCCTTTTAATGAGGGGAAAGTCTTGGCTATACATACACAGTTATCGTGCCATCCTTTCATGTAATTGTTTGAGCGTGTGCACCGTGTGAGAAAGGCATGGGCAGACAGGTTCACTCCTCTGCCACAACGGACTTAAGTCTCTCTCGCTCTCTCTCTCTCTCTCTCTCTCTCTCACACACATCACTCCCTACTGCGTAGCAGCACAAACAGCCCTCAGCAAACACCCGAGAGCTAACAGCAGATCACACCTCTCCCTTTCTGGATCGCTATATATGTGAGTGTGTGTGTGTGTGGTTTGGGGGTGGAGAAGGGGGTAAAACAAACATTCGGATAATAGATTTCTCTTTTTCGATTGAAATGTTTCGTATCATTTCACTCTGGGGAAAAAAAAAAGAGAGAAGTTCCCTCTCGACTCCTCACACACACAGAGCTTCTTTTTTTTGGATAATCTCCCTGATGTTTTCTTTTGTCTTTACAGTGGGAATTCATCATTAAAAACAGTTTGCCGTCAAGGGATGCAAGTCAAGTGTGCAGTATATATTGTTGGCTTTCAACGACCCATAGCCACAAAAAAAAAAAAAAAACCCTACTTCGCATCAACCCCCTCTTACACACACACACACACACACACACACACACACACACACACACACACTCCATCAAATTTGTTGTGTGAGTGTGTGTGCCTGTGTATTTTTTTCAATCAATAAACATTATCACCGACTGACAGACTATGGCATCTCTGTATCTCCCATCTGGGGAGAGAGCAAGTCCACTATCTCTGTCTGGCCACTTGGGCCAGTATTCATTTGTCTCACAGCACAGGGGGAATATAAAAAAAATAACTATTTGTTTCAATACTGTAAGACAAATCATACAAAATGCCAATAAACAAACATAAAACATGATTGGCAATAAACAGCGAAAATTTGACATAACACAAACAGTTCTGTTGATCTAATTCTTGCTGAGTTTTTGAGTACAACAGACCTGCTAAAATTGTTAATATATTTTCACTAACAAACTATGTGGAGAATTCTGTTCAATTTGGCTATAATTACACACCAATATGCTCAAAAACCCATAGAACCAATAAGTACAATCTATGCCCTAACTGCAAAGGACTTCAATGAGAATTCAATGAGAGAATTCAATGGTTTTGGTGGAAAAAGGACAGAAACCAAGAGAGATCTGCATTTGTAGAATTTCGCACAATTAGCATCTATTAGTGGAGCCCTTCACCTTCATAACGGTGGCAAAACTCAAGGAGAGGAACACAAAATAAAGGCACGACCCCATTCGGCTGCCACAGAAACACTGGCGACTGAGGTGCCCCCTTTTGCCCGGCTCCTTATTATTTTGATCATTGCGGCTATTGCCTTCATTTCACTCGGCGGGCCTCCTTAAGGGTTCGCCTGGGCTGTGTGTTCACCACAGAGCCAGAATCAAGGGTCTTTTGTGAAAAGCAGGACACTTCAGGTAATTAATATTGTAAGAGGGGCAGATGAGAGATCCGGCAAAAAGAAAGATCACCTGGTGAAGGCTCGGAGAAAAGAAAGAGAAAAAGGAGAAAAGGTGTTTCATTAAAAGGCTTTTCTCGGCGGCCATACAAGGCCTTACGAGGACAATGCACCGACACCGTATTTTAGCACTTGTGCTCAACAGGCTCTCCAAGGGCCCGGCACCGATGAGAAGAGAAAAACCTATCCCGGTTAATAATCTCATAACAATGGCTAAAAGACATCATCCTATTAACTAGTGATCTCCAGCGCTAATGCCTGTTACTTCCCCCGCTACATTGAGGAGAGGGGGCTCCAAGCAGCCAGTGGGGACTCTGGTCTGACATAGGGCTCTCTCACCTTTTATCCATCACCCTTGTTTGGGGACCTTTCAAGAGGCTGCCAAGAAGTGTCACTGATATTATGGGGCTCTGCGACATTCGTCACAAAAATGTAAAAAGGGAAAGGATTGATTGTATTCATTTAGTTCTACAAGACGTTTGGAAATGGGTTAATGAATTTAGCGTGGATGCAATGGATCAATGATTCCCCTTTTCTGTACCTAGCTCCCCCTCAAATCTTTTGTTCCCTTTACAAGTCATTTGGTGTCTACATGTGTGCCTAATATCTCCTCAGAGCTATATAACTAGCAACACTTCCTCCCCACCTCCTCTCATCTTTTTTCCCTCTTTCACCCTCCTTTTTTTGCGTCCGACTCCTTGTTGCACATTTTACCTTTCTTTACCTTCCCCCTTCTTTTTACGTCTTTTCTTCCTGGAAGAGAGGGAGAATATTTAATGAGTGCGGTGGCTGAAAAGGCACAGGACTCGTCGACACAAAAAGCGTTAAAAATTCTCATTTAGTTGTCTTTATTTTGCTAGCGCCATGTGGTCCTTGAAGATGGGGAAAACATGGGAAGCAGAGGGGAGATCAGAGCAGTCTCATTAGCATGGGCACAGTGCTGGAGAGCCACGGCTATACGGCAGGGCCTACTCCAGTGCACCCGAGAGAGAGAGAGAGAGAGAGAGAGAGAGAGAGAGAGAGAGAGAGAGAGAGAGAGAGAGAGAGAGAGGGAGAGAGGGAGAGAGGGAGAAAGAGGGGGAGAGAGAGAGAGGTAGAGAGGGAGAATGAGAGAAGAGAAAGCGGCTGGTGGTAAGCTCTCAGCTCTTATTGTGCTTTTGTCTTTCCCCCCAGACTGCCGCACAGCAGGGGCAGCAGCTAGCCCCAGGTTGTATGAGAGAATTATGGGAAAACACACACACAAAAAACATGATTTTTAAAGACTTTTTCCACGAAATAAAAATGGTAAAAAAAGAGAAACTAATAGGTTTAAATGTCATTGCTAATTTTGGTGTGTGTGAATATGAGGTATGGGTAGAAGCAACATTAGGTGTGTGTTCTGGCACATGGTCACTTTCATCACCTAAAATATTAAAGATTAAGCAAAACTAACCAATTCCGTTTTTTTTTCTCCCAGTATCTCCTGTCAAAGGTTTTCCATTAATAAATGTTTAAACTGGTAAGAGCATATGCAAAAAATTCCATGTATATTATTAAATGTTGGGCATTATTGGAGAAAACCTACATGTTTTAAATTCAAATACAGCGTCACAATAACAGCGCAACATGGTTTACGCTCTCCCCATCAATTACATGTGTGACTACTCATGTACATATATTAATCCCATCAAACTACACGTATCAGAACACTCGCAAAGCAGGTGCGTGTGCAAGTATGTGTGTACACATAATTAAAGTACATATCAGTGAGCAGGCTAAATAAACGGCCAGTGCTTTGATGAATGGGAGGTGGGGGGTAAGGACTGGGAAAGGGAGAGCAAAGGAGAGGGAGAGAGAAACGTTAAGAGACTGCAAGAGAGCGTAAGAGAGAGAGAGAGAGTGTAAGAGAGAGAGCGAGAGAAAGGCAGACCCTGTTAATGGCCTCCATCTCGCCTCGGCCTTTCCAAGTTGTAGTGAAACGGATAAAGGCCTAGTTGGATGGGTTTATCTGCTAAATCCTTGTGCTTGGCCTGCTATCTTGGATGATGACCCCGAAGAATGTCAACAGCTCATTTCCCAGAGAGCTGGAAGGAGTCACCATGCAAGTCATAATCTGCTTGCCTCTCAAAGGCCTCCGACTCAAACGCCGCCTTGCACCATGCAAGCTGTTCAATCGCCTTCAGCCTTCCAAAGTCTCGACTGACTAGTCAGGAGACAAACATGCTTCGGAAATGAACCAAATCAACATATGTTCAATGGGTTTTTGTTTTTAAAGCATTTATATTAAAGCATCGCTGCACGCTATGTGGATTTTGCAATTCATTTTCAAAATAATCCTTTTAAACTGATGACATGTTTTCAGATGAGGTTCTTTACTTAAATTTCACCTCAATGAAAATTTCACGCATCACAAAATATTTGTAAACTACGAAATTGAACTATTTTGAAATTGCAATCCATCTACATTTACTGAGGCCCTCCTCAGCCACCCTCCTTCTCTCATTTTTTTGCACTGACCACTTATTTCCCTTGGTAACACAAGTCACGGACTGGGAAGCAAAAACCTGAATGACTGTTTCTTCTGCCCCCTTTTCTCCCCTCTGGAGTCTGTCTGCTGGCAGGGGCCGTCTGCAGTGAGCTTGCTGGTCTCTGCTGGGTTCCAGCACCAGATGTTGCCCAAATGATCAACAATTGGGGGCAACAATGACGAAAAGAGAGAAGAGGTGGAGGGAGGAGAGGAAAGCAGGGTTGGGGGGGAGGTGAGTGTGTGTGTGTGTGTGTGTGTGTGTGTGTTGGGGGGGGTGGGGGCAGAATAAATTAATGACTGATTCCTCCAGCTTTGATGGAATTAGGAACACTCCTTTTCTCAATGTGCCATGTGAACGTCCTTGCGTTAAACGTTTTTTCTTCTCCTTCTTCGCCCCCCCTTTACTCCCCTTTCTCTCTCCTCCTTTCCTTCTGCCCCCTTTTTTTGACAAGTAAGGCCACCCAGCAGAAAGCAACTGATGCAAAACCCAGGAGTAATCCCCTCTGTTTATCTCCTCTCTGTGGTTAGCCCCAACACAGAGGCCATTATCTCATGGATTTAGGCAAACTTTCATTTATTTGTTGGCCTTGGGTATTTTTTTTTACCCCCATTCTCCAACTTTGTTGCCTGAGAGGAGGATCCCCCAAGTCCCCCTATTCCAATGTAAATAGATTTGCATAGGGGGCTACAATGCATCTAGTTGGGGTCCTGATTAGCCACCAGTGGGGTAAGGCTTGCTTGCATGCGGGGGTCCTCCAGCACACATGTATATGTAAAAAAACTGGGGCTTCCAGTAGTCAGGAGCGAGTGCATGCATATGTATCTGTGGTGTGGGAGCCAGAGCCCCCGAAATGTTTCAGTGGGCCAAGAGGAATATGCCGAAACAGGCCACGGTTCCGCTTTCTCTCCCTCTCTCTCTCCCTCGCTTTCTCTCTAGCCTTCTCTCAGCCAAAAACAAGGGCATCATACCATGCCGTGGCGTGCAACTTGGCTGGAAGCGACAAGTCTTGTTTATGCTGTCTGAGTCTGGGTTTTTGTGTTTATGCTTATACAAAAGCCAGGCGTACCGCAATGAAACAGAAAAGTGAAACAGAGTGTTTCATTCCAGTCAGGGAGGCAAGACAGCTAATTTCTAACCATGGATTTAAGAAAAAAAAAAACTTACACAAAATAAAATATATTTGACTATTTGTGTCCTAACAGGGAATAACACAAAATCCATCATGGATTGTCGATGGTGTGGATGTAAGAAATGCTGTTTGTAAATAAAGCAGGCCTTTACTGGAGGGCTAGATTAGAGTGCCTGAGAAGCATGCGCTGAGAGCAGGGATCTCACAGGTGGCTGCTAAGCTGTGGTGCTTTGGTTTGCTCCCTCTCTGTGTTTACACACACTGAGGTGGCAGAGTCTGGCAGGAGCGGCGGGGGGTGCGACTACGAGGTGGAGAAACGGTCAACTCGGCCTGATCATGCTCCGACCAGACCACTGAGTACACGAGCAGTTGCATAGGAAATATAACTTCCCGAAGACAGATTGGAGCGACTGATGGCGGATTTTTGTCTTTAAAAGATATGAAGGTCTTTTTTTTAATGTCATAAATTACACATAACCAACAGCTTAGCTCTGTCATGACACAAAATGCTATTAAGTGCTTTGACGACAGAAAAAAAAGGCTTGATAAGAGAGATACAAATAACAGATAACAGCAAAAGAAGAGAGGACATAAAGCAATTACACATTCAATTACTGAAACTTAGAGCCTGTACTACTTGATCACTGACATTACAAGTTAAGTGAGACAGCCTCCAAAACACTGATCCATGCTAAGCAGAGGCTTTGTGTGTACCTTCTGAATCAGGTGTGTGTGTGTAGGGGGGGAGGAGGTGGTATGGAGAGAAGGGAGGTTAGAGGAGAGAGAAGAGGAAAAGGAGAGAATTGAGAAAGACAGAGTGTGGTGTGGTGGGGGTGGGGGGTTCTATTGGGACAGATAAGGCACAATGGAGGTGCCGGCAGCCCCCCAGCCGCTGCTCTTTGCATAAGTGGCTCCTCCCCCTCCATTAGCGTAGCTCGCCCAGCTCCCCAGGCCATGTGTTAGAACAAATTTGAGCAGTGTCATATTGCACGCATTTCAAGAAGGCCAACACGCTTACCGGCCAATTTGCTTAATGAATTAAGCTTGGGGAGTAATGGCTGTGCTAACACCATTAGCTCACGCCTTGGAAAAAATTCTGATTTTGTGGATTCCGGCGTTTTCTTTTCTTCTTTTTTTTCTCCTTGCCAACCCCCTTCTTTACTATCCTGTTCACCTTTCTCTCTCAGTTTGCTTAAGGAGTTTTTTTTTTTGTCTTAAGTGTGCACAGCACACCTTGTGAGGCTTCTCAGCTTTCTCTTCCTCAGGGCCCTTATGGCCTCTACTAAAACAAAACCCCGGTGGGTAACAAGACAGGAATGTCGAATAACTCCACTGTTATGACAAACTGCCCTGGTTTGTGTACCACTAGCACGACTTCGCATTTACATGAAAATAAAGTGGCTCTAGCAAGCTGTTTTTAATGTGTGTCCCTGAGAGAGGAGCACAATAGGAAATGAGCAAGTGAGGTAGCATAGCGGGCCTGTTTGCAAGTGAATGCGGTAATTATGACCAAACCCCCGGTCATTACACTTAATTGTTGAGTGTAGCTGAATCAGTTACCATTTGAAAGGGTCTATTAATTGACTGAATTGCTGCAATTCAATTATGTCGTCAGGACACAATTTGTAAACTAAATAATAATCAATTATGCAAACGTATCCCCACACCCAAACCACAGTGTTAAGTATATCCTCTACAGGGAATCTTAAAAATAAATGTGCTTGGGGTAGGGGGAGGGGTAACATGAATAAACACTCAAATTCAGGCGAATTCCACAGAGTAAGAGGATGGGGGAGCAGACAGGGCCAAGGAAAGACCAGCAATAAACAAATAAATAAATGAACAAATAAAAATAATGAAGAAGGCATTAATAACAATGAACTCATCGAAAACAAACCAACAAAAATACAAATGAACCACAGAGGCAAAACAACTCTGGTCCTTTAATACATTTGGCCAGCACTGAGGCTGTGGGGCTGTCTGTGTGTGTGTGTGTGTGTACTGTGATTGGCTCTGAAGCTCGGCGTGCTTTTTGGCTGCGTAGCGGTGGTGGTGGAGCTGAAGGGGCTATCGGCGGCGGCCGGATGAAAGGGCTCCGGGACGCTCCAGCAGAAAGGGGGGGATTATAATAAGCGCCGCCATTGTCCCTCCTTTTGAAAATGCTAATCAGCCATATCAGTGGCGGCCCGCGCTGCCGCATGTACCAGCATTTAACTTCAACTATACAGAGGACTGCAGGCCTGTGGCCCGGCTGCAACAGAGGCACGTTGGGGAGAGAGAGAGAGAGAGAGAGAGAGAGAGAGAGAGAGAGAGAGAGAGAGAGAAGGGGCCAGGGATGAAGAGAAACCAGTGGGGGGAGAGAGAGAAAGGGAGAGAGAGAGATAGAAAGAGAAAAAGTCAGATGGGGGTGGTGGGTTTGGACGAGTGCAACGGTGACAGTGGCTTGTAAATTCCGTGCAGTTATTAAAAAAAATAAAATAATAATAATAAAAAAATCTAAATTACACGTCTCTCAGAGCGCTCTCTATCTCCTACAACCAACACCTCCCCACTGCCCCCCAATCCATCCACCCAAACCCCACTCTTGGAGCAACCCCCCCTCCACACACACACACCCCCCTCCATCCACCCCATGTGTTTTATCTTAAGATTTTCAGACAATGCCTGGAGGATCCCCTTCTCTAATCTTCCTAAAAATCCCCTTTCATCCAACTGTTAAAGAATGTTTGAAAGGCTGACACCAAGCCGAAAAAAAAAAAAAAAAAAAAAAAAAAGAGGGAAATCATTGCACATCTGGGAGTGATGGCCGGAGTTAAGTTGGGGATGGGGATGGGGGGGCGGCTTGGGGTGTCTGGAGTGAAAAGGGTGGTGGCAGGCAGCCGAAGAGTCTGAACAACTTAACTAATTAAATTGCCGCTGCTTTTTTCCCCTCTTCTTTTTTGCCACTTGAACACTCAAATGGTCCAGGACACTAAATAAACTGAGTCTGTTTTTTTTTGGAACCCAAATCTTTTCACTGACCTAATTCAGCCCTGAAGTTAAAGAGCTAAAAACTTTATCGTGGCAGTTTGTCTCTCATTGCTTAAGGCTAGATGAGCAATAGATGTGCAATTACACAACATCCATTTTTATTTTTGAAAACTAATCCTCTAGAGCAGTAAATGTGGACACCTTCTAAACTTAACGAGTAAATTTTAAGACACGTTAGCAATCAGCATAGTGCAAAGCAAAGGGAGGTGAAAAAAATCCTTTTGGAGTGAAAAGCATTGTGTCTACTACAGAACTCCATATAAACGGCCACCTTGTGATCCTGCAGTGCTTTTTTGCTGGTCGGAGGATAAAAGCCGGGCACTTTATGAGCAAAAATTCCAACGTTTGTCTGCGGCTCCCTTCGCACTGGACGCTGGGCACACTCGGCACAGAGGAATTTCAATGAAGTCTTTGCGCTTGGAAATTAAGAGAGGACAAAGGTACTGAGTCGCCATGCATATTCTAACATGAACAGGGAGGAGGAGGGAAAAACACAGGCTAGAAGAACTGAGAAAGGAGTTTTATGAATTCAATAAAAAAAAAAAATGTTGCAGTGGCACACTAGAATGTACCGATTGCAATACAGGCATCACAAATACACACACTTACACAAAAAGAAATGCTCTCTCTCTCAGAACTAAGGAAAGGGTATTATGTTCGGAACACTTTTTCTTCTTTTACTGCTGAAAGATTATACTGGTTATCCCATTAAAGTTGGTAAAATGCCATTCTTGTGTCTTTAAGCTCTTGCATAGGAGGTCAAGAAGAGTATGCCTCCGCTTACAAGGCCGGTGTGGATGTAATCTTCCCAAAGTTACAATAATTAATGTTAAGCTTCTTTAGCAATACGTTTCTGAAAGAAGCGGCCTGATAATATACTTAAAGCTGTGCGAGGGCTGTTTGTGTTGCCGAGCCTTGAGAGTGGTTGTCCATGCCACTCACGTAGCCCAGCTTAAATCTTTAGTGAAACTAGGGGCTGACTATGAGGATGTCTGCTTAGCCAATGCAGGGGCTGCGACTTAAAAACTCACTGCTCGGTGGCGGGGAAAAAGAAATAAATAAACAAGCACAAAACAGACGGGCAAACAAACGAAATCGGCTTGCAACTCCAGCAATTATCCCCCCCTCTCCTCTTTATACTGACTGAGTTTTAGCTCAAAGAGCACCCACAAGCACTTGTATTTCGTTGAGGAAAAAAAGAAAAAAGACAAGAGGAGATACATCAACAGATGTCAGAAAATCGGACAGGAGGAAAAGCGACAGAGAGGGCAAAAAAAAGAAAAAATAGTGAATAATAAAAAAGCAATTTCAAAATGGAGCGGAGATTACATAGCAATGTTAACAATGACAGGAGTGCATATGTCTATAAGACGGGCCACATGTAGAATCCATAAAAGGCACTGTGAAGAAAAGGGATCTTTCTGGTGGTGATTTGAATGGGCACAGTGGCGCTCACAGGTGAAAGGCGGCCTGTTATTGTGCAGGGAGAGGAGTGATGGCTTGTCTGTTGAGCGCATTAAGCCGCTGATATCCTTGTATGAATTTCCGTTTCCGAGTCGCACAAAAAATAAATAAATAAATAAATGAAAGAAAGAAAGAGAGGAGGGGGAAGAGGTAGCAATTGTGTGTGTGTGTGTGTGTGTGTGTGTGTGTGTGTGTGTGTGTGTGTGTGTGTGTGGTGTTTGGGCGGGGGGTAGGGGGGTGGATGGATTAGGTTGCAATAAAACCTGTGTCAGCCTTATCGGTGTCAAGTGCATTTTTTTAAACGTATGCTAATCTTGACTAAAACTCATTCTTTACTCTCATTCTCCCCTTTTTGATCTTTTATCTGATGTGCTGTAGGTTTGGGCAGCTTAGAGTGTGGTTAAATGCCATTATTTGGATAATTGCATTCATTGTTGCAGAGGTTATGAAGCAATCTGAAGTCCCATGTGTGTGAATAAATACATAAATAGATGGGAGGGTTTGGGTGCCCAGGTATTCAGGGCGACATTAAAACTTCAACAAGGCCAACAGATAACATTTGGTTGTTTAACAATACCTGACCCCTGCATTTCAATGCAATTCAGTGTTATCATACATTACGTCTCAATCTAAACAAAGCATTTGATGCTTTCCCTCCAAAGATTATGGGGTACTTAGAATGACTGTCAGCCTCACTAAACAGAAATGACAATATTGTGATTACATCAATGGCAATAATAAAAGTGTTAACAGCTAAAAAGAAGACACTTGCAAATAACTAGAATAAAGAAGGTGATGAAGATGAGGTGAACACAAAAGGACAGATAAACAGACGGACAGAGGACAGAGAATAGCAAAACAACAACCCCCGCCACAATGACGATAATAGTAGTAATAATAACAATAATATAAGTTCTAATAATATTATTAAGCTGTGATGCTTTTGTGGACGATCTCGGCACGGCCCTACTCTGAAGGACACTGCTCCCCTCGGTGTGGGAATAACAAGTTCATTAAGCCGACGGCACCCCAGGAATTGAAATTCCCCAGACCTCAGCGAGCTGTTTATGCCCCTGCCTTTCCATCACCGAAAGCATCATTAGGCCACTGTGCTAATTAAGAGTTGTTAGAAAGTGAATTCTCAAACTGCAGATTAGAAAATTAAACTATTTACTGATTACATATTAATAGAAGACAACAATAGCGGTTGGCATAAGCTTGGAAGGCAACCAAGGAATAAATCTGTGTACTTAATTACCATAAACAATGGTTGCATAGAAATTGAGTTTTTATGTGCATTCCCCTCTGTAATATGTCTGATATCAGAAGACACTTGACAATTCTTGTTCAATTATCTCTATTATTTAATGTGCTGTGAACTGCTCTGAGTAAATAAATTAACCACCCCAATTACTTTGAATTCATCTAGGGAGACGATGCAATGGAAAATTGCAGAATTCTGCATTGTGCATAATCTAGAGGGGGGTGGGGGTGGGGGGGGGGGGCTGGAGATAGGGAGAGAGAGAGAGAGAGAGAGAGAGAGGGGGAGAGAGAGAGAAGAGGGGAAAAAAGAGGGAAGAAAGAGGGAGAAATATATATAAAAAAAAGATGGCGAGAGAGGGAAACTGAAAGTGAAGGAAATCTATTGAAGTTAAGCTCACATAAACTAAATGTGGATGACGTCCTTCCTCCCTTAAGATCTATCCACTGTTTTAAAGGGCCCATCTATAGCTAGTTGGTGTAATGGCGTCATCAAACTATCTAACTATATGCTTTTGCTTATCATATGATCTAGGTCAGGGGCGTAGTGGCAAAAGAAGAAGTGGGTAAAGGGAGTTCAGTGATAACTGTAAAGTGGGCCACAACAAGCACTGTAAGATCACAGAACATATTAGACGATGGCAGATTATTGACCAATGTTTGTTTAACAATAGCTGTGTTATGAAATTGTAAATGTTGATAATTGTGGAATTTTGGAATGTCGCATTAGGGAGGTTTGGACACACTACATTTTGGAAATTGGAGAGGTTGTAGCCTCCACTACAGCCCTGATCTTGGTCTGTGGGAAACGTCAGCTTATTCTCAGCCTTAGCTCAGACTTGGATTTGTTAAATTAATGCTTCTGAAAATGTCACTATTGTTGTTTTGTTGTTGCAATGCATGTGGAAGGGGTATAATTATATTTCAGTAGCCACTAAAATGGTATTGTCTGATGTACTTCCTGGTTCTCACCCTTTTTTTTTTTTTTTTTACCCCACCCACTCCTACACAACAAAACAATCTAATGCATTTACGTGTATGCATGCATGTGTGTATGAATAGTATATGTTTAAGAGTGTAGTTTCAACCTGTGTGTGTGTGTGTGTGTGTGTGTGTGAGAGTGCACCTTCGAGGCAAGACTCCGTGCATGCGTGCAATCTCTGTCCAAGAGTAATAATGCATGCTCTCCCTCTTTTACATGCACCTGTGTCACAGCTGTGTTACCTCTAGTCGATTTACGACTCCGTAAATCGTCGTACAGGTCGGCGTACAGGTCCAGCAAGTTTGCTGCTGCATCACCCCCACCCTCAGGTGGCACAGACATTCCACACCTCCAATTGTCACCGCAACTCTGACCTACCCTCATGCCTCACTTGAGGAGCAATGCCAAGGGCCACGACAGGTTACACCTAGTGGGAGCCTCGCTCCTGATGGTCTTCCTGACAGCGCATGGTGAGCGACGTGAGGGCCGTTGCTGAATGTGAGGTAATAAGCACTGGAGGCATAGAGTAGCATTTAAAAACTGGGCTGCCACTCTGGCAGACATGTCAACCCCAAATCCAAGCTTGAAGGCATGAGAAGAGGGATGCCTCAAAGTTGAGGTCTGGCTGGAGTAAATGGTCCTCTGGGTTTGGTGCCACCAATCCTACACCCCCCCCCCCATCTCCCCCTTCCCCCCCAAAAAAAAACACACTCTCTGAATGGCTCTAATAGCAGACACTTACAAGCATATTAGGCTGAGCTGCTTTCACTTGCTCCTACACACACACACACACACACACACACACACAAACACTCTCTCCTGACTCTTGTGGTATGAAAAATGCTATTTCTTCTCACTCTGTTGGTGCTGCAACATTCCATTTCACTGCCAATCTCATTTCAGGCCTTCCATCAACAGCTGTGAGACTGTAAATCACCTCCAAACAGGTGCAGCAGGTGAGAGGGAAAGTGGCTGGCCCATAAGGGGTATAGATGAGACTTGAGTCTGGGTGTGTGTGTGTGTGTGTGTGTGTGTGTGTGTGTGTGTGTGTGGGGGTGGGGGTGGGGGGGGGGGGTGGGTAGTAGAGGACGCCTCAAATTCTCACAGCAGGACTCATTTCTGCATGGTAGAGGGACAAAGCGAGGGGAGGAGTAGGGAAGATTGTAAGGAGCATAGAGGTGAACGAACGCCCCCGCCCCCCCCCCCCCCACACACGCACGCACGTACGCACACACACACCAACACACTCACACAAAACACTGGGTAGATGGTCTTGATACAGCAAGGCATACAAATGCTATGGCTGTTTCCCAACCATTCCTTCCTTCTTTTCTTTTTGTCATATCTATTTCCTGGCTTCCTTGCGCTTCCCAAACCAAACCATGTGGGGGTTAAGTATGGAGAGAGCTCCGAATGGTGAGATGGTGGGAGAGGGATGCAGGGAAAAGAAAAAAAAAACAGATTTTGTTTGGTATCAGTAAACCGGACGCTGTTCTCCAATTTCAGTTTCCTGAGTCAATGGAGCCTCTCCTCATGCTCAGCACACTGTTTCATGTCCCCTTTTACAAGGCTTTAGCCAGCCAAATCTGTTCCCTGTGCCAGATCGCTCCCACACCAAAGAACTCACTTCTTTTGCCTTTACGTGTGCGTGTGTGTGTGTGTGTGTGTGTGTGTGTGTGTGTGTGTGTGTGTGTGTGTGTGTGTGCCTCTTGCATCATTTTATTTTTATTTCAGGAGGGTTTACCTCCCCCATAACCCCTCCCTCTCCCTCCTGTTTTACCCCTGCCACCAAATGCCCCCCCCTCCTCGCCCCCCGCTTCATCTTACCCCCAGCCCGCCCCCTCCCTCCTTCCCTCTCCACCCCACCCCCACCGCCCTGCCTTCCTGCCCCCTCTCCCCCTGCCGCAGCCTATCAATGAAGCCCAGAGATGTATTCGGGCTCTGCATGGCTGAGCGCGCTGTTCAATAGTTGCTGGCTCACGGCCGCTATCAAGGCCAGTTATCGCTTCCCGTGAAGGCTCCCTTATCGCCAGGGCCCAGAGAGGTTGCCGCCATCCGGAGCCTTTTCATTTTCCCGGGCAGGTCCCCCCTCGCCCCCCCTCCTCCTCTCCTCTTCTTCTCCCCCTCCCTCTCTCACCCACTCTTTCTCTCTCTCTCTCTCCATCTCTCTCCCACTCACTCCCTTTCCTCAATCCTTCCCTCTCTTTCTCCCCCTCCTCACTCTCTTCCCTCAACCCTTCTCTCTCTCTCCCTCTCCCATCTCCACCTCTCTCTCCCTCCCTGTTTCACTCTCTCTCTCCCTCTTCCCCCGGCCCCAACATTCAGGCTTCAAAAAGATTCACACTTCCCAAACTCCATAAGAGTTTGTGAACGCTCAATTTGCCAAAACTGTTTACAGTGTAATTGGGCGCCGTACCTGTGTCCATGAGATAGCGCAGCCTCTTCTCCACACACGACGCCCGGGTGTCAATTTGCTTCTGCTCGCTCTCCAGCGCTGCCAGCTCTCCCACAACATACTGACTGGTGTCTTTGAACGCTTTCTGCGAACAAGAACAAACGAGGGAGAAAAGGGGAAAAGGAGGGAGGGATAGAGAGAGAGAGAGCGAGAGAGAGAGAGAGAGAGAAGGAGGAAGGGAGAGGGAGAGAGATGGAGAGAGGGAGGGAGAGAGGGGAGTGGGACAGATGCAAAAAGGGGAAGGGAATAAGAGGGAGGGGGTTAAGAATTCACTGTCAGGTCTGACTCCAGTACAGTATTTAACAGTACATTTCTCCTCTCTCTTTTGACAGTCCCACTATTATTTCAAACGTTTAAAAGAAAAAAAAAAAATAATAGAAAGGGAGGACACAAACATAGACAGCAGAAGACAAGTTCCTTGAAAGAGTGGATTTCCGAGAACTTTCTGAATTACTGTGTCTGTGTGTGTGTGTGGGTGTGTGTGTGTGTTAACGCGTGTGCATATTGCAGGGTGCATGCAATGAGGACAGCGGATGAGAAACACTCCCATTGTTTGATAATATTGTTTTTGTTCTGTTGTTGTGCTTTTGTTTACTCTGTTGTTCCCTCATCAAACAGCCCCGCTAGGTGAGGAGCGCTGATGAAGTGAAGAAAGTGCAGAGTGAGTGTGTTTGTGTTTGTTTGTTCGCACTGATACTACCACCGCCTCCCCTCTTCAATGAACCAACACGCAAACTCCACAACACCCTCTCCCTGCTCATACACACTGCCTGGCCAAAAGACAGCAGTATTTGAAGATGACTCCAACGCCGCACTGCATTTGAATACTATCTAATTGCACCATGTTGCTGGAAACAAAGCGAACATGGGCCACCCAGAGCTGCTTTGGTGTGTGTGTGTGTGTGTGTGTGTATGTGTGTGTGTGTGTGTGTGTGTGTGTGTGTGTGTGTGCTGACTTTGAGCAGCTTGTGCATTTTAATAAATGTGTGCAAGAGCAAAGTGTGACAGCAAAGGGGTGGCGGAGGTTATTAAAATGAAAATGAATGTATGACTGCAGGTCCTGCTCGGTGAGCACTGTGAAATAATCTAGATTTTATAATCCAGGCTTACATCCCTCTGTGCCCGCCCCCCCTGCATGTGCACACATGTACACACACATATATACAAGCGCGCACACACACACACACACACACACACACACACACACACACACACACACACACACACGTGTGCACAAGTCCATACACACAACTACATATATAACACCCTTCCTTTCTCCCCCTCTCTCTCTTTCTCACACACATATACACACATTCAATTTGGCCTCTTTCTCTCTCTCCCTTTTTCTCTTTCTCTCTCTCACACACACAGGCGCAGGCGCGCGCACACACACACGCACGCACACACGTGCACACACACACACTTGCTCATTCACACTCTCTATTGAGACGGAGTGAAGTGCCGAGTGACCCTGCAGAGTCTGACTCAGGTCTGGCAGATGATTGGCTGAGGGGGCAGAGTGGGGTCACGCTGCTGTTTACTCTGACTAATACTGGAGTGAAATTGAAATAAATCTGAAAATTGAAATAAACGAGAAAAGGTGGGGCATGGCCTCAGGGTACATCACCGCTCTATCTCAGAGGGCCCTCGAGACACACACACATACGAAACACCCACCCACCTACACACACACACACCCACCCACATATGTCCCATGCGACAGCACCCTCCGCCTACCAGGGTGGTACCCTGGCAGTCTGATTAGTGGGAATGACCTTAATTAAAAGCCATGCTTATTATTGAGTGTCTGTGATACTGAGCTCAATTACTCCTCCTCTCTCTCTCTCTTTTCCCCCCTCACTCCCCCCCTCTCCATTCACCACTCCCTTCTACTTGCTATTCTCAAAAGCCAGGGATAAGGTGTGTGTGTGTGTGTGTGTTAGTATGTGCATATGTGTGTGAGTACATATGGGTGAGAGTGTGTGTGTGAGTATGTGTATGTGTGTGTGAGTATGTATGAGTGAGAGTGTGTGTGTGTGTGTGTTTGTATGGGGGGCAGCAGGGTGAGAGGAGAAAAAGGCAGGTGTTTATTTAAATTCACAGCTCTAACTATATTTGGGTGGGGGAAAATAATATATATTTTTTTTACTGCTGATGCATCCTCTTTTTTAATGGGAAAGAGTAGGAGTGCGAGTCAAGTGAGTGTGTGAGGCATTTTGAGTGTGTGTGTGTGTGTGTATGTGTGTGTGGATGAGTGGGAAAATAGGAAAATGGGGAAAAAAAAAAAAAAAAAAAAAAGTTTTATTTTTTTCCACCCAGGCCAGCACTTTTTCTGCCTCTCCGCACGCTCTCTCCTCCCAGACCTGTCCATCAAAGAGGAGGGGAGTCGGCACAGGCTTCCCAGCCCTTCGCCCCTGCGCTCTATCAAATATTTCCCTCACAAATCAATTTTACACATGATCAGCCCACTCCCCCCTTTGCCGAGCAGAAGCCTTCACGTTAATTAAGTGAAGAAATTACCATATATATTATATTAATGCAAACATCATTCAGCTGGTAATTCTTGGCTGATCTGGATAATGGAAAGGTTGAACACCCATTAACCTCCCGCCCACAGGAGGAGGCAGGATGGGAAATCCTTGGCGGTCTCCAGTGACCTGACTCCCCGCGCCCGTCCCAGGCTTGCCTTCACCAGTATCTAACTATTGTAATAATTAAAAATCAGCTGCGCTAGATCAATACAGCAAATCTTTTTTTTTCTTTCCTCTCTCTCTCTCTCTCTCTCTCTAAGTGGAGAGGTTGAGTGTGATAGAAATATCCTTTCATTTATTGCACTTTAAAAAAAGGGGATGATTGGGGGGAGAGAGAGAGATGGAGAGGTGGGGATGTGGGGTTGAGGGAGGCAGGCAGAGTTTGAGAGCACAGTAAGCACTGGATGGACTGATTTTAGAAAGGGGAAAAAGAAGAGGTGCATTATTTCTCTCTCTCTCTCTCTCTCTGTCACACTCTCTCCTTTTCATCTTCTCTTTTTGTAATCTGACAATTATCACGGAGGTGCAGGCTAATTCTGACGCCAGGCTCTCTATGGGTTTAAGGAACCACAGATTGACATCGGGGAGGGAAGGGCAGAGGGGGGAGTGAGAGTGTGTGTGTGTGTGTGTGTGTGGGGAGGGGGGGTGCTCTCA
Organism: Tenualosa ilisha; assembly: GCA_015244755.2. Taxonomy (NCBI): domain Eukaryota; kingdom Metazoa; phylum Chordata; class Actinopteri; order Clupeiformes; family Clupeidae; genus Tenualosa; species Tenualosa ilisha. The sequence goes on along the minus strand of PYXC01002282.1, from coordinate 3,973,564 downwards.
CAGGGACCCCACCACGTCCCAGTACGTGTTATCAACATTATCAGACTACGCAGTCATGGAGAAAGGAAAGAAAAGAAGAAAGAGCTGGGGTGAACAAATGAAATATGCATTAAGTACTTCATCTTCGTACGGCCGGCGTCCCTCCGTCTCCAGCAATACGCTGCGCTCCTCGTTTGCCCTCCTTAGGTCCTCAGGCACCGATCGCTGTCGCTTTACCTCTGAAAGGGAGAAACGGGGGGAGAGGGAGACGTTTCAAAGACAGATCTAACATCTCACAGAGTCAACAACAGGCAGCTAAAGGCATTTTGGGACCTGAGAGACTGATAGAGTTGTGGAGCCTTCCTAATCAACCTAAAAGACATAGGGTGATGTGTATGTGTGTGTGTGTGTGTGTGTTTGGAGTAAGGCTGTGTAAGTTTGAGTTGTGTTTGGCTAAAGGTGGGGTCACAGAAGTGCCCTGGGTGTGGACACCATAGCACCCAGGGATAGAGGTTGGGTGAGCTTGGGTGGTAGGTGTGGTCGCTGTAGAGGGGGGGGACAGCATCTGGAAGTGCAACATCTGGATGTCACTTCACACTACTCAGGGAATCCTGTAAACATGTTACCACCTCAAACACACACACCCTTGCTGTCAACACCTCCCACCACTGTCTCAGCCACTGTTGATTACCAACTAATCACCCCATCAGTTGGGGGGGGGGTCAGCGTTTGAGTGATAAGTGGCCTTGGATGGCTGGGGCAGGAGAGCAGCTCACCTGGTCTGGTCTCCACGTACTGGCTGAAGGACTTGAGTTGTGTCTTCCTGACCGCTGACTCCTTGTTAAAGACCACTGGGCTGCGTAGACGCTCCGACGCCCTTCGCAGACGCTCTGCTCGCAGCTCCTCTGCATTGCTCTGTGGTCACACACACACATACAAACACACACATAAACAACACTGCATCAGAAGACAATTTCTACACATATACCTACACACACACCTACAGATGCACACAGTTTTCAAAACGTGAGGACGTTTTTTCTTTTTTTTAATCCTTGGGTTCTCTTAACACACCCACCTTGCTTCTCTGATAAGCCTTCGCTCTAAAGACAAACAACGAATGAGTTGTTTAAAAAAAAAAAAAAAAAAAAGAAACAAGAAGAAGTGGCAAAAATGGCAATTAAGTCGACTTTCAACAGAAGCCCCAGCCAGAAAATTTATTCAGATTATGCAAATTAAAAGCGCTATTGTTTTCAAAGTGAACATGTGTCGGAACTGTGCGCCCACGACTCCCTATCAACTTCACATTGAAATGTATTATGATGAGGGCTGCCCAATAAGCCAAGCGGAGTGGAAAGCGAAACGACGACTTCCTGAATCGCGTTCTTCTCGCGACGCCGACAATAAAAGGGGGGGAAATGCGTAATAAAATTCACAATTAGTCTACACGTTCCACTGCTCCAGACCGAGCAGGCGAAACATGCCAGCGATAGCTCAGCGGCATGTGTACAGAATCAGACTGCTAATAAAGACCACACACATATGCGCGCACGCACGCACACACACGCACACACACACGCACACGCACACACACACACACACACACACACACACACACACACACACACACACACACACACACACACACAGACACACACACACACACACACAGACAGACATACATAGTGTATTCTGTCTGTTTTATTTTCACAAAACAATTTGGCAATTAGGGCACGCCTGGTGATAACTATGCATGCGCTCTTGTCAGCTTTCTGAACTGAGCTTTCTGAGGCGGTGTCAACACTTTTCTTAGGCCTCTTTATCCAATCAGTTCATGTACTTATTCAGATTGAAACTGCTCTCATTAGTTGACTCTAGAGACAAACCAGAGCACTATTTGCACAAACTGTTCTTAGAGATGGTGGTAAGAAATGTATTCTTCTAAGGCCAATTAGACTTTCAGTTTCTCTTTTGAGACTGTTTTAAAAGTCTTGACACTTGTGGGAAAATTGAGCTATTTTGCAAGAAGCTACTCAAAATGGCGGCTTCTGGTTCTCTAACATTAGGCCCAGGGCACTGTGAAGTGTCTGAGGGGGCAATGGCTCTGGGCTTGACTGTTTATTTGTCTCCAGAGAATCCCCAAAGGTCTTCACCTTCACTGATTCAACCAATGTTAACCTTCAAACGCAACACACCAAATACACACGTGAACCCACTAGACCTCCAGGCTCCCTGAGGGATGACCCTCCCCTTGCCCCGCACCACAATCACTCCCCACCGCTCTGTGAGTCCCCCCTGAACACCTGCCCCCTTGTTGGTTCCCTCTTACCCCTGGAACTGGCAGATACCAGGGCCGCTCCCCGCATTGCGATCTGCCCTCTCTTATCGCTCATCGCCGTCATCATGATTGAGGCGGTTGGGTATTATTTTGGCAGAGGCGGGTTTTCTGTGTGTGTGTGTGTGTGTGTGTGTGTGTGTGTGTGTGTATGCTGGGCCCAGGATGCGTGACTAATGGTGCGGTCTGCTGCATGCTGCAGCCGGTTATCACGCGCAGGCAAGGCTGCGGCCTCCCTCCGCATAGAGACAATCGCTAATGAGACAGGAGCGCAGGGCTCCCGGACCATTCTACCGCCTCAAGGAGTTCTGGGATAGCAAATCCTCCAGGGAGGAGAACAGTTTATCCTCCTTTTGTAAAGAAAAAAAAAAGAGAGAGAAAAAGACAGACCGAAAAAAGAAAAGGCAAAAAGGATGGACTGAAAATACTGAATGCCTCCTTTGGTAAATCTGCCTAGAGTGTGTTCTTAATATGTTTTTGTTTTCAGTAGCTTGGGGAGAAAATGGATGGAATTCTCGGGAGAGGGTGAGATTTAAAGAAAAAGGGCTGAATAAAACACTGGCGGTGAAAAAAAACTGAATCACAGAAGAGAAAATGTCATGCATGGAGAATATCATTAACGTGGAACTACTGTGACAAACCAGTAGCAACTAAGGCAGAACTGAGAAACTCGTCCATTCTGACTCCACACTGAGTTCCCCACAACCCACCTCTTCTGAAACAACATGAAGGAGTGCTCGGGAAAGAGAAAGAGAAAGAGAACGAGTGAGAGAGAGATTCTGAGCAAGTGAACGAGAGCTCCTTTGTCACCTAAAGGAAGACGAACAACGCCAGAAAGAATGGAGCGAGAGCGAGGGATGAGGAGAGGCGTAGAGCCTAATTGAAAGCCTCTTATGACATCCCTTGCTCTGACTGCATCAGGTTGGGTATCAGCTTGGCAGGCTGGTCCTAAGCCTGACAGCTCTAACCAGGGGTACTTAGCAGAGAAAACAAACACTGTTGATTTTTTTCTTCTCTCCCACCTCCCTACCCTCCCTTTCTCCCTCCTGCTCCTTTGCAGAGCCCCTGCTAACCGCTGAGGGCTTGGCAATATCACCAAGATTAGCCCGACAAATCCTGCTATGAGCCCGTCTGTCTTTGGGGACAAGCTGGAGCCCCCTCACACCCCTTGCTCCATGCTCCTCCTCCACATCAACACACACACACACACACACACACACACACACACAAACACACACACATACACACACACTCACTCTGTGGCAAGAAACTATGCAAGTTAGTCTTAAACTCGAGGGGAATCGGCAGCTCTTGTTGAGCATGGTCATCAAGCAACAATTATGGCATCTTGTGAAAGCAGTGACTGTCCAAAGATTACACTGAAGAACATCCTTTGATGAACGGTTGCTGTTTAGCAATGCTTTCATTTCCTGCTCAGGGTTCCCGCAGCCGTGGCCTACTGGTTAGGGCTTCGGACTTGGAACTGAAGGGCTGATGGTTCGATCCCTGACCAGTGAACCATGGCTGAAGTGCCCTTGAGCAAGGCACCTAACCCCTCACTGCTCCCTGGGCGCCGCTGTAGCAGGCAGCCCACTGCCCTGGGTTAGTGTGTGCTTCACCACACTGTGTGTTTCACTGATTGGGACAAATGCAGTGACTAAATTCCTTGGCCACAAGACTGACTCTCTCTCTATCGCTGTCTCTTAACATCAAATTAAAGGACTTTTCAAGGATTTTCCAGGTCCGATCATTCTAATTCAAGGACCCTAAAGACTGTGTCAGTTTGAGATGGGGGTTCAAGATGAACTACTGTTGCAACACTGAGTATCTACATATTTAGACCTGAGGGGTTTACTGCAATTTAATATCAGCGAGGTTTGCAACAAATGTTCCACCATAAACCAGGGCACACAATGACACAAAGGTGGATGACTTACCAAGAGCATCAAGGTAATTTATTTGTTTTAATTTTTTAATGTCAATTAAGGTAAATTACTGTCTCAAATTCGCAAACTTTCAATGATTTCAAGGACCCGTGGGAACTCGATCATTCTCACTGAAATTAGAACAGGGACTGATCAGCAAAATGCATTCAGCCCAACATCTCTATTTGATGAGAGCTGAAGGTGTGCAAGGTGGCCAGTGTGGCCTTCTCCTGATGTCTAAAAGCAGTCCGGCAGTGGCAGGGAAAGCGCTCTCTCTCTCTCTCTCTCTCTTTTTCTCTCTCTCGCTGTGGCTGCTCTTTGTCTGCAGGGAGAGAGTCTGAGTGGGGATCACTTTCAACACCAGCGTATAGGAAACTGGCTGGCTACAGGGGGAGAGCAATGAAAGTCATTGTCTTGGCACATCAAAGCTGTCCCCGTACATCTGGTTGGAGGAAATCCTTTCCGTCAGCGGGGTGATCCAAAAGGGGAAAAAAAAAATGAGAGAGAGAGAAAGCGAGAGAGAGAGAGAGAGAGAGAGAAAGAGAAGGAAAAAAAGAGTAAAAGAAGAAGTGTGCAGGTGGGATGAAGGGGGCCTCAAATGTGACTCACAGTCACCACCTGGGGGCTCTGGATACAAGAGGATGCCCATCTCATATCACCCCCCCCCAACCCCTCTACCCTCACCCTAATAAAAAAAAAGTCTGACAAAACAGACACACACAGAGATCTATACCAGCACACACTGAAAGGTGCACATGAACTGCTACCTACACATAAAAATTCCCATAATTCCATACCACAAAACATCTCTCATTAGTTTATTTTTTCCCCAGCAACATTAGCCCCCCCTTCAATTAATGAAGCCAAGCAGTAAGTCAGAGATCAGAGCTCCGTGCTCGACAATAAGCAAAGAGGTGAGAGAGAAATAGGGAAGACTTTTAGGTTGGACAGCAAGCAGCCCTTTAGGGAGACATTTTTTTAATCCATGGAACAGATGTCAGGATTGCTGCGTGCGCCTCAGCTGTCGATACTCACGAGGCTGCCGCTGGAACCGCTGCGATGCTTGACTGCAGAAAAGGTCAGACTTGATGGGACGGGTTCCTACGCAGCCAGCCAGCCAGGGTGTAATTATGCCCGTGCGTGTGCTTGGGCTTTGCACCTCTTCAGACCACTTTTTTTTTAAACTGTTGTTTTTTTTCTATCCCCTATCCAGGAAGCATTGAGCTAATAAACGCAGAGTAGTCAAACGGAGAAGTGCATAAAGAACCAACTGGAGGTGTGTGTGTGTGTGTGTGTATGTGGGGGCTGGAGGGTCGATGCAACTCAATGTATTTGATTGACCTCAGAGGCTCTGCGGTCAGATAGCGAGTCTGAGCAAGTGAGTGAACGTTGCACAGATTGAGTGTGGGAAAACAAATGTGTTTAGGCTTCTGTCGTAGTGACTTCATGTCTAAAAGTGTGTTTGAGAGTGCCTATGCATGTAAATCCATGGTTAGATTTTTTACACTTAAAAATGAAATATGCTGGTTAAGATTTAAATTGTCGAATGCCTCTGTTCTGATCATTTTCGGTGCTACCGCAACAACTGAAACGTCTCAGAACAGAGGCAATCGACAAAATTTGATGTTTGTAAACAATTAAAATACAAGGCTTTAAGTGTAAAAAAATGTGTGCAATGTTTGTGTTCACTCAAGTGAGTACATGTGTATGAGTGCATATGTGTGTGTGTGTGTGTGCGTGTGTGTGTGCGTGCATATGTGTGTGTGTGTATGCGTGCATGCGTGTGTGTGCATGTCTGTTTGTACCTGCTCCTGTTCCAGGCCCTCTGTGGGACTAATGGGAGAGGTGGTGGAGGCTGTGAGTGAGGAAGAGGAGGACGATGAGGAAGGAGAGCTGCCTCCCTGCGGCCGCACCTCCACCAGCTTCTTCAGCTTCAGGTCCACGTGCCGGCTGTTCAGCACACCTGTGCGGGTTGATAGACAAGTGAGAAAACAAACAAAAACAAACAAGCAAGCATACCTACATACATACATACATACTAACACACCACCACACAAACAAACATCTAGACAGAGACAATACAGTGACGGATGAGGGGGACACATGAATGACTGTAAAAAGTCATTGAGACAAATGCAGGGGCTTCTTGTGGCACACAGACAGTATGAGGACACAGGGAGCGTCTATGGCAGGGCCTGTGATGGGGGGTGGGGGGTGGTGGGGGACAGTGCCGTGCGGCCTTCCTTATTTCCACATGAATACAGAGAGGGGGAGATAAGGAAGCGATCGACACGGATAGCCCTCAGCGCACAATGCCAGGCGGCGGTGGTGGCGTCTGGTGAAAAGAATGCGGTGTGGCAACAAGAGCGATGAATATACACAGCAGCTGATAGGACTAAAGGATATCGCCAACAGGCAGAAGGGGCAGAGATAGTCACAAGCTGCTGGGCAAACTTGCACGAGGAGATGTCTCCCTGCGACATGACGGCCCTTTCCCTCCCTTGCTCCACCCCCCCACCCCCTCTCTCTCTCCCTCCCTCTGAGTCTGTCCATCTCAATCTTTGTCTGATGTTTGTCATATTTTTCCGGGCACCCTGGGCCATCTCAAACACACCTGGTTGGTAAGATACCCTCTTCAGCCAGAGCTGCTATGCTGTGTGAGTTTTGATGTGTGGCCTTCTTCACCAGCCCTCCTCTCCTTTCTTCTCCTCTCCTCTCCTCTCTCGCTCTTTCCTTCCCTCTCGGCCTCTATTGCTCCTCATCTTACACTACCTCTGTCTGACCACATGGTGAACGCTGGCCAAAAGTGCCTGGCACAAAGAGCGTTCTGTTGGCTGTGCGTTCTGAGGCCAACATTCCGGAACCCTCATGCTGGTCTGGGCTGGACCGCTCCGGTCCCTCTGCAGTAATCTCGCCCCAGCACCTGAAGCCAGGACCTGGGCTCTCTAGCGTATTCTCTTTCTCCTCCTTTCTCCACCCTTGTTCCTACCTTTTCCCTCTTTCTCTCTCTCTCTAACTCAGCACATTTCAATCCCCCTCTTTCAATCCAGCATTGCCCATTTTTCTCATCCCCCCATCCATTTCAATCTGCTCTCCTTCTATTTATATCTCTTCTTTCTCTCCCTAACTCAATTCATTGTGCTTACATTCTCCAGTTTCTCTCTCTCTCCCTATCCTGCCACTCCTCTTTCCAGTCCCTCTCTCTCCCTCTTTCTCTGCCCCTCCTCTATCCAACCCCTCTCTTTCTCTCTCTCCCTCTCTTTCTCTCCATCTCTCCATCCAGCTGCTCTGTGAAGCTGCTCTCCCAGGCCCAGTGCTGGTGGCTCTGGCCTTGCCCTCCCGTGGCCCTCGCTGTGCGCCAGGAGCCGGGGCCGTGCCAGCGCACTGGGCCGGGGGAGATGAAAGAGCAGGAGGGAGGCCGTTTCATCTGCAGCACACACCCCACCCCACCCCACCTCACCCCTCCACACACACACACACACGTGCGCACGCACGCACAAACGCCATCCGCGCACACGCGTACGAACACCAACCCACCCCTACACCATGGGATGCATTTATCACTCTGTGGCAGGGCCTCGATAAGGGGGGAGTGGGGTGGGGCGGGGGGTGGTATGTGGTGTAGGGTGGGGAGGGGTTAGGGGCTACGAGGGCGGCTGGGGGTGGGGGTGTCCCAAAGTTTGCTTGCCTACAAAACTGCCTCAAATCTCCACAAATGAAAGGCTGGGAGGAGGGGAAAACTGTGTAAATACCAGCGAATAAAACATCAGAGGGGGAGCCAGGCGGCGCAAGCAGCACGGGCCGGCCGAGGATGCTGGGAACTTCAGAGCGGACACAGCCCGAGCCCTCACCGCCAATTTGGGCCAGAAAAACGGGCAGACATGTAAAGCGGGAAACGCGCTGGCGGAGGAGGCTTAGAACGGCCGTAGAATAATTTCCCCCGGCGTGGAGGAGAGAGCGCGTCTCTGCTGAGTGCGTTTCTCTGCCAGCTCGGCAACAGTGACTGATCAACAAGTAGGCAGCAGGAATCATAACAAGTCTGGGCAACACAAAGAGGATATGGACATGCGCATGTGTGTATATGTATGCAACTGAGTGAGTGAGAGAGGCTTGAGTGAAAGTATGTGATATGAGTGTGTGTGTGTGTGTGTGTGTGTGTGTGTGTGTGCATGCCTATTTGTTTGGGAAGTGTGTGTGTGTGTGTGTGTGTGTGTGTGTGTGTGTGTGTGCGCGTGGGGTGGGGGAAGAAAAAGCACTAAATAAAAGGAAAAAAAAGTGTAAAATAAATAACAAGAAACAACAGAGAGACTGACAAAAAAAAAAACCCAAAACAAATAAACGGAGATACTGGCACTTCAAAGTGAGAGAGAAAACTCATGTCTCCCTGTTAGCAGAGACATGGCTATCTCATATCTGCAGGAAAACTGCAGAGAAAAACAGCTAATTAGTTACCTCCCAATATTTACAGAAAGTGTTTTAATGCAGATATGTTTTGTTGTCTGTCGAATGTTTTGCTGGATTATAATTAATATTCAAAGCTCTGAAAAGCCAAAAAAAAAATCAAATAAAAAAACCCAGAAGCCTTCATAAAATAAAAGCGTAAACAGTAATGGTTTTCTGTACTCTTCAACCACTAAGACATTTTCTTAGTTTGGGAAATGAAAGCCTTTGAGTGATGCCATGTTAATTTGGCTCGGCATGCAGGAGTGAGGCAGGTCAGCAGAGGTTAGTGATTGTCAGGGGAGGGGCTGATCATTAGCCAACAGAGCAGCACAAAGAGGAAACGGCAGAGCACAGAGCAGACAAACAGGACAAACATGGGATGCCCAAAGAGACAAACTTGGCCAAATTAGCAAAGGCAGCATGAGTACATGACCCTCACAAAACTCACATGCTCACAAAACAGTGATGCTGTATTTTTTATATGACCTTCAAGAAATTATGTTTATTTATTTTTTTTTAATTTTTTTTTTGTGTTTAAAATGTGGTTTGTTTTTAAATAAAGAACCAGTGATCAATGATTTAATACAGAGGTCTGTTCTGTGCTCTGTGAGACAAAGGGACACAAGAACATAAGACACAACACCAAGACAGTTTTGACAGGCCATGCACAGGCAGCCCAAGTGAAAGCCCCTTTACCCAATGCTGCTAGGCCACTGGCGGGGTTAGTAAGGTCGTCCTCCAGGACGTAGGAGTACTCGGGCACCTCCTTGAGGTTAGTATCTACGGCACCGGCACCCGCGGCCGGCGGAGGAGCAGCGGTGGCAGCGTGAACGGGTGCAGCTGCTGGGGCAGGTGTGAAGGCAGGCGTGAAGGCAGGTGCCTGACCACCAACAGCCACCTCTCGTGCCACTCTCTGCCCTTCAACACCAACGCCAGCGCAACTGCTGACACCACCCTCCGCCTCCGTAACAACACCAACACCGCCCGCTGCCTCGCCATCCACCTGATCTGTGAGAACATCACCTTGATGGCGGAGAGAGAATGAGTGCATGTTAGAACAGAGGGAGAGAAGACAAATCAGGTTGAACTCAGTGGTGGCCACATGCTACAGAGGATTGTTAGTTACCTTCAATGACAGAACAACATAAACATTAAATACCTATGTGAGAACACACACAAAACCTCTTATTATTACACACACAAGACATGCATTTAATATCACATCAAAATGTCACCAGGAGACGCGACTCTTTACAAACATATACACTATACACACACTGTAAACCCATTTCAGATATAAAACAGGGCAAACACTGATTACAAACTTTGATAACGCCATTCTGGTTATATCATGATGCTTTGCAACACATTCAGTGTAGTCTACTGTGAGAGAGCTGCATAGTGTGATGACTGGTAGGTTTTAAGATGTGCATTTCATCCACTGTGGTTGTATTTATATGTATGGATGCCCACCCCACAGAGAGCACTGGGCTGAGCCATTGTCAGCTGACACGTGACCCTGTATCTCCCCCCCCACCTCCCCTCTTTGTATATCTGACTGGAGATGTGCGGGTTGGAAATTTATGGATATGGTCTCCTCCATGTCTGTGCTCTGCCGGCCTCTTCAGAGCCTCTCTTCCACATCTGTGGGGCTCCCAATCCGGAGCGCGGGCCCCTCAGCTGGCTTGGCTCGGCGTGCCATGCACAGCACACTGTGATCTCTTCATATTGATCTGATTCAGTCATACAGTTAAGCGAGGCGAAGCAATCTCAAAAACCACACACACGCACACACACGGCTGGTGTGGCACTTGATTAAAACTTGTCCGCACACACACACACACGCACACACACACACGGCTGGTGTGGCACTTGATTAAAACTTGTCCGCGCACACACACACACACACACACAGATGCTACTATCAACCCAAAAGCATTGAGTTTCAAGAGGCATTCTCAAGTTAATTCTATACAAAATACACCCCCAAACTGGCCAATAATTAACAGACTTACAAAAAACAGAAGAGTTTGCAATGACAATGCCTCACTAGCTCTTTAAATAAAGCACTTGGCAATACTTTGGCAGGGCCTTGCTGTAAAAGCTGTTTTTAGATTTGAAAGGTGTCCAACCTTAATCCTAGAGGGAACGGTACATACACATGGCACATATGCAGTACTTCTTATTGATGAAAATCATTATAACCTACAAACAACTTAGCATATGGATACAAAGGTAATGAAAATAAATGTCAAATCATATTTTTTTTAAAATGTTGAATGAATGCATGAATGTATTAATGTCTGGACTACAACTATATAAAGACAAAACGATTAATTAAAAATTAATAATTACAATTATTTATCATGTAGGCACACTCACCACTACACTCTATCCATCACACACACACACACACACTCTAACTGTCTGTATAATTTGCTTTGCATGATACAGGAGAGACACGCTGCTCAACTAGGCAACTCTAATTAAAAGAAGGCATGGTGGCGGAGTTTGCAAAGTTTGCGGGCAAGCAGAAAGGTCTCTCTCTCTCCTTCTCTCTCTCATCCCTCCATCATCAGCCTCCACCCCCTTCCCCCATCCCCGTCGCAGGGCCGTGAATTAAAGGGTTCTGAGTGGAGCACCAAATAGCTAGGATTATGCGTTCTGCACGGCAGGTCTTGTGCATCGGGCCTATAGCGCTTGCCTCCCAACTCCATTTTTAATGAGATCCACAATTAGCAGAATTCAAAAAGCCAGAAAGACTAAATAAACCCCTGGCTTTCTTGCTGACCTGTTTTTTTTTTTTTAATGTGTGTGTGTTTGTGTGTGTGTGTGTGTGTGTGTGTGTGTGTGTGTGTGTGTGTGTGTGTGTGTGTGTGTGTGGGCGTGTGTGTCTACACTGTTACTTAAGACAATGGATATCACAGCCACTGTCATCATTTATTTTTCTTGTCTTATTTTAAACAAGGCAACCCACCCAAGCGCACAGACAACCCCAAAACACACGTCTTTTCCCAAAGCCATCTTCTGCTCGTACGTTTCAGACTCTGTATTTCATGTCCGAGACGCCTCTGTGCTCTGCTCTTTTTTTCGGGAGGTAAACAGCAGAGCCCTGAGATTGTGAGGTGCATTGTGGGGTGCTGGTAGGTGGCCGGGCGCGGGGCGCGGGGCGCAGAGCATCGCGGTGCGCTGGAGTGTGCCAGGCCGCGGCGACAGCAGCTGAATCAGGTTGGGGGTGGGGGTGGGGGTGGGAGAGGGGAGGACTTGCAGGGCGGACGGCACGGAGCCATTAAGAGGCCGAGGCGGAGAGATGAAGGAAGAGAGCGGGAGCGTCAAAGAGGGCCAGATGAAAGAGATTAAAGGCTACGAATATTGTGTCGCCCCTTGAGCTGTGAAATGGTACAGACACACACACACGGACATGCGTTAACACACACACACACACACACACACACACACACACACACACACACAGACAGTGGCCAGTGGGAAATAGGAACCACTGCTGTAGCAGTGAGCAAATGTTCGCCATCATACATGCAGGGCGCAGAGATAAGAAAAACCTCAATAGGAGCGAGGCTATAATAGATGAAGACAGGGACGTCTTTATTACTACAGACGATGGCAAAAACAAATATCTGTCTTTTTTTCCCTCTCTCCTCATTTAACTAGCGATGATAAGACTCGCTCTGAGAATCCTCAGGGAAAATTCTGCAGATGAATTTCCAACCCAGAAAAGCCACGGCTGGTTTGGTGGGTTATTTTCGTGCCACTGATTCGCACACAGCCACATTCAGTCATTGATTGGTGAGAATATGAGAGTTTGTGTGTGTTAGTACACGCATGCCTGTGTGTGTGTGTGTGTGTGTGTGTGTGTGTGTGTGTGTGTGTGTATTGGCAGGGCCGTAATGAGGACCAGCAGGTTACAGAGGAGATGAATGCACAGGGACGATTCTTGTGGGACTCTTGCCAGTGGTAAAATGCACTTAGTTTTTCCTGATGTATTTCTGAAGGATTAGCAGGGAAGCCTTCTGCTCGAACAAATGGAAGTGTATCCCTCTGTGAATGCTTTCAAATTAGCCTGTGCACTCTGTGTGTGTTTGTGTGTGTGTGTGCATGCTTGCCTCTGTGTGTGTGTGTGTGTGTGTGTGTGTGTGTGTGTGTGTGGCGACTGGTTACTTCATCAAACACTGGTTTATTGAAATAAACAGCACCACTCTTGAACTAATGAGATGAGTACTGTTTCAACAGAACATTAAAAGAACACAACAGTATATGAAGAACCTAAACAGCAAAATACTGGTTCGCAGCACCTACATGCTTCCAAATACACCACTGTATTTACACTTTCTTTTAGACATAATTGTGTGTCTGTGTCTGCATGTACTAAGTTTTGAGAATGCACCACTATATTTTTGTGTGTATGTATAAGAGAGTGTGTGTGTGTGTGTGTGTGGTGTGTGTGTGTGTGTGTGTGTGTGTCTGTCTGTCTGTCTGTCTGAATGAAAGCGCTCTGGTGCTCACCTCCAGCTGCCTTTGACCTTCCTTTCAACTTGCCGGCCGCTGATGTGGCTGCCGTGTCGGTTCCGTAGATGGGCAGCTCGGCCATCTTCACACCCGAGCGCGCCTCTGCTATCAGCTGCCTGGCGCGCTCCCGCAGCTGCCGCCGCCGCTCTTCGTCCCGCTCCTGCCACACACACACACACACACCACACACACACACACACACACACACACACACACACAGATAGATAGCGCCTATTGAGCACTTGCCATCTTGGTAATTGACAGAAATGCCATTTTTCACAAGCCTGCCCCATCCCATCTACTCACCCACTCCCACCCACCCCTCCCCACACACATATACACACACACACATATACACAATCACACTCACTCACTCACTCCCCCACCCCATCTCGCCCGCTCACACACTCCACGCTCTCTCCTCCAACACTTTCCTCCCAATCTGATCATGTTGATATGCTGGTCAGTTTACCGGCATGGAGGGGTTGTGTGTAAGGCCAAATAAAAACACACACACACACACACACAAATCATAAACACACAAACACAAACCGATATATACTGACACTCAATACACAATGTGTGTCAAATCTATCTGTCACTTCTTGCCACACTCCATGAAACAAATGACAATCCTGCACGTGTGTGTGTGTGTGTGTGTGTGTGTGTGTGTGTGTGTGTGTGTGTGTGTGTGTGTGTGTGTGTGACGCACACTATTATGTGAGCGGGAACATACATGTAATATCAGTCTCATTATTATGACACAACAATCTAATTTCATGCATGATCTCATCTTGCATAAATACAAAACAATGACAAGTTCTTCCCGCACTTCAACTACAATTAATACGTCTGCTCAATAGGAATGACAAAGACACCTCAAATTAATACCGAGGGCTTAAAACAGTATTTTGACAGACAAAGAACAATTCATTCCACTGGTGATTACAAAACATAAAAAAAGTTTTGGAAACGTGCAGCAAATAACATCATCAGGCTGTATAATATTATAAACTAAAATGTGAGTGCGCTCCAAAATGGAGGCAAATATTAAATAAGAGTAGAAGAGAGGGGTAACGCTATCAGTCTGCTCTCAGAAACAGCCTCCCTGACGATGTGTCAAGAGTGAGAGCGCACGGGATGGCGAACACTGCGTTGTGTCCGAGGGATGGTCAGATGCGGACAGGAGTGGGTGCTTGGGGTATGAGTGAGTGAGTGTGAGTGTGTGTGTGTGTGTGTGTGTGTGTGTGTGTGTGTGTGTGTGTGTGTGCGGCAAACATGCGCAGTGTGCGAGGCATAAACAGTACGGGCTGCTGAAGAGGCCAGACCATTTCAATTTGCTCTCTTTGCCGCTGACGAGTAGCCCTAGACTGTTCTCCCATCACTGTGTACTTAGGAGTGTGAACCTGAGCTCTCCCCAAACACACACACACACACACACCTCCCCAGAGGGCAGTGGTTAACCATTCTGACTGAAGCTATATCCCTACATCCCCCTCCTCCAATATAAACAAACACACAGATTTGAACACACACACACAGAGTTTTCATCATTTTCTCTCTCTCTCTCTCTCTCTCTCTCTCTCTCACTCCCTTAATCTCCATGTACCACAATGCTTTAGGATTTTCAGCACCGTAGAATCCAAGCAATTCAGGCTGAGCATTAACCATTAACAAAACAAGCACCGAAAAACTAATTAGGCACATTTCTCCCATTTCCATGTAAATTGTTTGTTTGTAGCCATTGTTTGGTAGGACAATGAGTTGAGATGCAAATGAGCGCATCCGAATAGCATCCTCCTAATAGGAGTCTGTTCAGAGGCAGCGGCCCTAGGGCTGCAACACAATCCTCAGGGGCTCAAGTCACATTTAGCCACTTCTGAAGGCTTAGCAAAGGCCAGGTTACCACTAAGCACAAAAATGTACACAAGAGTTTGCCACTCTGTTTGTGTGTGTGTGTGTGTGTGTATGTGTGAGAGAGAGAGAAAGAGAAAGAGAATAAGAGAAGACACGGGGGAGTATACACAAGACAACGGGACAAAAAACACACACATACTCTTCCAGTCTCCTCTATTGCAGCTGGTACTGTGAATACTGTTCATTTCACTGCAGAAAATCCAGTAAGTTACAGCAAGACACCAAATACAAAATGCATCTCTTAACAGTAACATACATTTCTGTCATTTCCAGGACGTGCCTTTTTTAAAATCTGATACTGTAGTGTGACAAACTGAAAGTCTCACATACTTCTGAGAGCTGGATCTTTTTATCAGTGTGATTTACTGTAGCTACATACACGCGTCAGATTCACAGTCAGACTGGGGTGACACTTACTTCCAAGAATCTCCATAAACTAATGTACACCCAATGACTTGGGACATATTTTGTGATGGCCTTATGCCAGTTCAACCGACTCCCTCCTGTCAGCTAGAGGGTGGCACATGGTAGTTGTTTTCATTGTGAAGGGAGGGGGAACTAGGAGTTGCGAACAGAGCAGAGATATAGTCCTTTGTGAGGAGTTGTGGTGGTGGCTGTTATAGCAGAATGTGAGCCCACTGAGCTGAGTGAGTCTCCATTTTATCTGACTTGTTCTTTTCAGCAGCCTCCCTCACCACTCCCTCGATTCACAGCCACAGCAGACAAAAATAACGAAAATTAAAAATAGACTGCAGAGGGTTCTGTGTGTGTGTGTGTGTGTGTGTGTGTGTGTGTTTGTGATCTGCAGCCAAACTCGCAGACCAAGAGCTGGGAGATGGCAGGCATGGTGAAGAGAGGAGGTCCAGTGGGTCTGGAGGTGCCTCCATGCCTGCCTGACTGCCTGGTTGACGGGCTGGGTGCCGGGCCCAACTGACAGAGGGCCTTACATGGGCTGGAGAGGCCAACAAATTGGCCTGGCCTCTGAGGAGTCAATGAGACGTGGAGCCCGGGCGACAAGAGGTTTGGGGGTGGTGTGGTGGTGTGTAGTGTGGGGGTTAAAGGAAACAAGAGTGCCCCTTAATTAGGTGAATGCTGATTCTGCAATTGACTTCAATTCATTAGCATTGTTAGTTTTTTTTTTTCAGCCTTCAAAATGTGATGCTGGGCAATTTCACGTTATGAATGCGATAGAATATGTGCATATGTATATATATATATTTTAATATTTCGTACTGTCATATAACCTCTATAGCTGAATACAGCAAATCCTCAAATTTCATATAATCAGTATTGTGCAAATGGCTAGCATTAAGCATGCTAGCGTTATGGATGTGAGTTTTTTCTGAGTGCCTTATTCTGTAATTACAAATGACTGCTCTATTTATATACTGAAGCGAAAGGAGTTGAGAAGGGAAAAATAAAGGGGCTGGTTTGGTGCTGGTTATTATGTACCTCTGTTCTTCATCTGACCGCAAAAAAGAACATGTACAAAGAAAGGTCTAGAACTTTCTCCTTCCCGTCTCCTCCCCATTGTCTCCTGAGCTGGTCTGCAAGCCCCAGTTAATAATGTAATATCATTACGAGGTCTTTTCCCTTATTCTCCGCTGCGATAGGAAATCTCTGGGCACCCTTGCGGATATCATTGCTGTTAGACAGGAATGCATTGGCCTTGGCCGAGCCGCGACGGCATGGGAGGAGATTCATTGTGGTGTTAGCCATTTGGAGAAAATGAGAATTCTTTGCTTGTCCAGGGGCAAGGATTACTGTTGCTGCAATGCATGCCATTCAGGAGGCCGCAGAGTTTAGTGATGAGAGACTGCTGTAACGAGCTGAGGCCTGGGAACAGACACAGAGAGCATGGAGGCCAGACACAGCCGCAGATGCTGGATGAATTTTACATGTTGTTTTAATGCATGAAACTATTTTTTTTTAAAGCAGAATATACAATGTTTAATGGTGGTCATGCCTGGGTTTTTTAATTAGGTGAAAGATGTATGCATCACTTAAAATAAATCTAGTTCAAAATGATAATGGAGACCAAATGCAAGATAGCTATTCGAGTTTAAATAACTCCATTAATATCACTTCCCCCCCCCTAAACAACAATTTACTGGTGCACTTTATGTAATCTCACAAGATTTTTTCAATTCACTGTGTGAGTACTTGTTAGTGAGCTTTTTACATAAGGCAAAATTAAGTTTTGAGTAAATACATACACTTGAAATTCTCATCAAAAGAGTGCATATCCTAAAATGCTTACAGCATGTACCTGCCAAAGTAAACAACTAGACATATAGCCTTATCATCAAACGTAAACGTAAAAAAAAAAATTGATGAGGGCAATACGAAATATGATTCATGATTAGCACCATATCAAATAGAAACTACGCAAATACACTGTGATGTATGATTAAGTACTTATATACCCTAATTATACTTGTCAGGATATGTCAATAAGCTGCATTTAGAATAAAGACCCTATGAAAAGAGTCTAAATCAGCATTTAGACGTAAATGTCACCATGGCAGAAATTCACCAGCTGTATGTTCTCCTGTGGCGGCTCAGAGGCTTGTGGGCTTTGAGTGCTTGGGGCACAATGCAGCCCTGGAGCCTCTAACGTCTCCTGACTGCCGGAGCTGTTGGCCCCCAATGGTGCCTGACTCATCCCAGAGACACACTGCCCAAATGGGCTTCAAGTGGCCCTACTTCAGCTACACTGGAGCTTGACCGCTGCACAGTCTGCAGACTGGACATAGATGGAGGGATGGAGGGGGGCGAGGAGAAGGAAAAGAGGAAAGGAGGGAGGGAGGGGGATGAGAGGGCGAGAAGAGAAAAGAAAAGAAGAGTAGTGATCAACGGCCCATCCAGCCCTGGAACTGGTGATCACAGGGATAATGAGAGCGTCAATGAAAAGAGGAAAAGAAGAGTGTGGAAGAAAAGGAGAAAAGAGAGATAGAGCGAAGGAAGAGGTGTCCGGGTTGGGGGTGGGGTGGGGGGTGTAGGCCAAAAAAAAAACCTTGGGAAGGGGCAGGACATGGGGTGAGAGACGAGTCAGTTTCCCCCTAAAAGAATAAAAGCCACAGAAAAACACCTCCACACAAAAAGTCCCAACACCGTGGGCGGGCTGCTAGGACAGTAGGGAAGTCTGCTGGAGTGTGAGGCCCAGACAGAGGCTCTCTCTGTGGGCTAAGGCTCGAGGTGCCTGTTCCTCCAGCCTGGCTGCTCTTTTTGAAGGGAAAGAGGAGGAGGAAGAGAAGGAAGAGAAAAGGGGGACACAAGCGAATGGTGTGTTTGCAGGGATGAGAGGAGAAATAGAGGGATTGGGTTGGACACGGTATATGTGTGTGTGTGTGTGTTTTTGTGGGGGGGGGGGCTGGCTGGAAGGAGGTGGGTGAGGGGGGGTTCAGTGAGCCGAGGCTGGGGGCCTGGGTGTTGCTCGGCTGGCCAAGCGTGCCGCCTGCTGCTTAAAGCCGTGGTGCCAGTCGGGCAGCCAGGCGACCAGCTGCCATGCCAGCCACTCGGGTGCGGGCAGATACATTTGTCACAACACAGCCAGTGTTCGGCTCAAGGAGGGGAGGGATTTTAGTGTGTGTGTTTGGGGGGGGGAGGTTCAAAATCCCTTCCCATAGACAAGATGACTGTGTGAATATGCGGGGCATATGCCCAATGTAATGCCTGAACACATACACCCCCACAAACATGCAAACAAACACACACACACACACAGGCACACATGCACACATATGTGCGCGCGCACACACACACACACACACACACACACACAGACAGACAGACAGACAGACAGACAGACAGACAGACAGACAGACAGACAGACAGACATACATACAGACATACAGACAGACAGACAGACAGACACACACACACACACACACACACACACAGCTCAGCTCAAACACTTCTATATGGCCAGACACATAAATTGGAATTCAATTAACCTCACAAGCAGTTCCTCATGTGTTGAGGGAACACCCTTTGGCCACCACACATTTCCTCTGCGCCCAACACTCCCCCATGTGCTTTAAATACCATCGCCTACACCGCTGTGGGAAGAAGCAGCTTTTTTTCTCCTTTTAAGGTGACTGAAGAGAAACAGAGTCACAGTCTTGACCTTCTCTCTCTCCCTCTTTTCTCTTTTACTTTCCTGTCCACCTTTCTCTTTCCCCCCTTTAAATGGAAAATAACAATCTGCTGTGATCTCTCGCCCGGCTTGCCTTTTCCCCCTGTAATGAGAAAAGTTCACCTTGTGTCCCTTTGCAATTCTTCCTGAAATCTTTTGCTCTCTCTCTCTCCTCACTCTTCTTCCTCTCTCTCACTCACTCTCTTTTTGTGGCACTGTTGCTGTTATTCCAACAAATCCAATTACACATTGTTGAGCAGCTAGTGGAGTAAGCTTATTGAGGAGTGTCGCGTCGCTAAGTCGCGGCGTGTGTGTTTCAGTTTGTAATGTGGCCCGCGCAAGCCTAGCCCCAGCCACGGCACAACACACACACACACGCACGCACGCACACACACACGCACACACACACACAGCACTACGCTGCAGAGGTGTCAACTTAAAATGCAAGTAAGTCGGCCGAACAGGGGGCTAATCCCAGTCACTGCTCCCCTGCAGCCAAATTGTGGGGCGCTGCTGAATGACAGAGTGAATGGCGGAGATGCGGCGGACGCTTATCACCGCCCGCCAGATGGAGGCCCTGGATCAATGCACGCGCCCCGCGATCAATGCATTTGATAAAGAATTAAGGGGTGTGTGTGTGTGTGTGTGTGTGTTGGGGGTGGGGGAGGGTGGTGGTTTGTGGGTGGTGGTGGTAGAAGAGGTGTTAGAGGAGAGGGAAGAGAAAGAAAAAAAAAAAAAAAAAGAGAGAGAGAACTGTACATGTTATCAAAGAAACTTGTACATGGCATAATTATGATTCTGCATGTGCGTCCTGATGATACTGGGGTTTCACAGGCACCGGCTGATAATGAAAGAGATAGTGGGGGAACTAGCTGGAAGGCTACAGTGTCTGCCCTTACCAAATGGAGAGAGAGAGAGGGGGAGAGGGGGAGAGAGAAAGAAAGAAAGAAAGAGATAGGTCGAGAGAGAGAGAGAGAGACAGAGAGAGGAGTAGCAACCAGAAAGACAGGAGGGAGGGGGGAAGGACAGAGAAATCTTGCGGTATATGTATTTTTTTCAGGAGGGAAAGAAGAAATAATTAAGGGGAGTGTTGTTAGGGGCAGTTACCGTGCTTGTGTGTGTGTGTGTGTGTTGTGTGTGTGTGTGTTTGTGGTTGGTGGCTAAGTTTGTCCTGTGGGAAGATGACATTTAAAGCAACTATGGTATGTGAGGGCATTCCACAATGCTGGCAACACTCAGGCAAGGAGAACGTGAGATGAGCGAATGAAGTGAGTGACGGATAAGAAGTATGAAGAAGGGAGGGATGGGGGGATGAAAACAAAGTGGGGAGGAGAGGTAAATACTAGGGGGCTCTGGGTAAACACCCTGAGCAATTATAAAGCAGTAGAGCTCTGATGAGAGACAGCAGAGGGAGGGGAGACCAAACAAGCACAAACGGGGGGGCTATGGATGAACAGTACACACACACACACACACACACACACACACACACACACACACACACACACACGGGGGAGGGGGGAGAATGCTTATGAAGGGACACACACACACACACACACACACACACACACACCACACACAAGCACACAGAACATGCTTATGAAGGGAAACACACACACACGCACACACACAAACGTAAAACATGCTTGTGAAGGGTAAATAAATGAACAATCAATAAACAAATAGGGACACATAATGACCGCTATGTTTGTGTATGTATGCGCGCTGTGTATGTGTGAACGTGCATGTATACAAATCTGAGTGTTTGTGTGTGTGTGTGTGTGTGTGTGACACAGGTGCACTGCTGGGAAATTGATGCCCTCTTGTCAGGAGCGAAGGCGGGAAAGAAGTGGAACTGGAAGAACTGGTAGGCTGCCCTCATAGTCACTTGGTAATTGGAAGAGTTTGCCCTTTTCACAAGACAAGGTAATTATGGTGTAACCTATTCACCTGCTCTGTTCAACAACAGCAATGCAGCAGACACAGAGAGCGGGCTAGAGCTGGTATTTCTTTTTTTACTCTCTCTCTCTCCCTCACTCACATATAAGGTGACTGTATGTATGAGGAAGAGAGACAAAAGTGTGAGTTCATGTACGAGAGAGAGAGAGAGAGAGAGAGAGAGAGAGAGAGAGAAAGAGAAGAGGCCCTTTTAAAATATGTTGCACTGCTTTTTTTGTTAACCAAAACTGTAGACGTCCTCATAGCCTTAATCACTGTGAGTGCGTTTGGGACCAAATGGAGTGGCCGTGAAGCAAGGAAAATGTGTTTTTAAAAAACATTGTTTTTCTTTTTTAATTAAAGTGCTGTGTCCATTCCCCACTGCTTCAACTGACTGTGAAAGGGAGGCAAAATAAAATGGAGAGACAGACTGACTCGTGCATTAGCAAAATCCACTGGATTAAACAACTGTAATTTCACATTAAATGAACATTAAATCTCAAGCCCTTAAATCTCTTTTTTTGTTTAATCATCCTTCATTATGTATTCATTGACTCAGGCACTAGCCCATCTCACAGAGAAAGAGAGGGAATGGTGTAATATGAGGACGAATAAAAAGAGAGAGAAGGATGGTGTTGTTTTGGAAAAGAGGAAAGAGTCAAATGGGGAAAAAAATGCCTGTTGTGTAATGATCATCTTCTGCTAAAAGACTGGTAGGTGTGTGCAGTGTGTGTGTCCACATTTACATGGGTGTGTGTGTGTGTGTCCATATCCACCTTTACATGGGTGAGACAGACAGCAACTAAAAGAGTGAAATAAAAAGAATGAATGTGTATGTGAGGGTATTTGCACACTGGTGTGTCTGAGTGTGTGTGTGTGTGTAGCACTGGGAGCCACAAAGCAGTTACTGCTGATGGCTTGATCAGGTCGTGCTGGCATAAGAGGGTATGAGTGTATGTGTGAGTGTGAGTGTGTGTGTGTGTGTGTGTGTGTGTGTGTGCGTGTGCGTGTGCGTGTGTGCGTGTGGTGGTGGTGGGCTGGTTTGAGCAAGTGGAGAGGGGCACTGAAGGAGCTGTCTCTCCACTGCAGATTCCCAATTTTGAGGGAGCCTTTGATCTCAGTTCAAGCCAATTCGCGAGCATCAACTGACATGGCCGCATGAAACACCCCGATGCTCACTGCGGCCCCGGCTCCCAGCTTGGCTAAACTATTTGGTTTCATTAGGGGCAGATTCTTAAGAGAAGAAAAGGAAGGAAAGAGAGAGAGAGAGAGAGAGTGAGAAAGAGAGAGAGAAAGAGAGGGAAAGAGCCAGAGAGGAGAGAATGAGAGACAGAGACACAAGGAAAAGGGAGAGTGTGAGAAACCAACAAGGGAAAAAAAAGAGAACAAAGCAAAAAAAAAAAAAAAAAAAAAAAAAAAGGAAGGAAGGAATGAAAGAAAGGAAGCTGACAAAATAGAACCTGCTGACAAACTCTTTAATGCCAAGAGATGACTGGGAGAGAGAGAGAGAGAGAGAGAGAGAGAGAGAGAGAGAGAGAGAGAGAGAGAGAGAGTGATGGCTGAGAACAGAGCAGAGTGCAGACTCGTCAGACAGTCTATCTGCTTATGGAGGACCAGGAGTGGCGATATTGCTGGCTTGCAGACACACCTCCACACGCCAAGATAACTAACAGAGAAATGCACAGGCCTCCTGATTGCTCCTGACAGGCGAGAAGGGATGATGGGGCAGAGGCATTGTTTGCTGGTGCCCGTCCGAGCTGAAGAGGGCAGCATTAAGCTCGGATGGCCTAATTGGCCCATTTAAATCAGAGTCTCAAAGCATGCACAGTGAGCCAATTGGTAGGGCACAGTCCCCCTTTTTTCCCTGGGCCTAGTCATTACGAGCTGACATCCAACCTTTCCGCTCGGCTAAGATTCTCACTCCACACAACACACACACACACACACACACACACACACACACACACACACACCACACACACACAGAATTGAGAGGTAGAGGGACAGAAAAAAACAAGCTGAGATAGATAGAGAGAGTGAGTGAGAGAGGTGTACAAGACACAGTAAAAGAGAACCCCCCCCTCCACACACACCACCTACACCACTCATATGGAGAAGTCTGACACCGTTTCAATAATGCAGTCAGTGTGACGACTATATGACAAACAGCAACGAAGTAAAGACATGAGGGACTGAGATGGAGTTAACCAGATATCGAGAAGGGATGGGGAGAGAGGGAGGGAGAGAGAGGGAGGGAGAGAGAGAGAGAGGGTGAGAGAGAGAGAGAAAAAGAGAGAGTGACATAAAGAGCACAGGGTGAGAGAGATGAAAGTGATGTGTTTGAGGGGAGGAGTGAAAAGGGGGGGGTGCTGAGAGTTCAAAGGTTTGTTCTGTTCTTGTTCCTCCGCCCGCTCTGTGACGAGGGTCACAGGAAGCTCAGAGAAGAAGTCACCTCTCTGCCACGAGGGTGGTGTGTGTGTGTGTGTGTGTGTGTGTATGTGTGTGTGAGTGGGGTGTAAAAGGGTGTCTCTGGCCAGTGGATGGAGGTTGGGGAGGGGGGACTGGGTGTGTGTGTGTGTGCGAGGGTCTAGGGAGGAGGAAGGGGGGGGCGGGTAGGGGGGCGGTGCGTGGAGGTCCTCGTCGGTAAAAATCAAACACAGCCCAATTAAACTAATCATAACGTGCCAGTGAGCACGAGGAAGCTCACCTGGAATCTGCGCGCACTTGAGCGAGCCTCTCCCTTCGCCTCTTCTCCCCCGGCCCTGCAACCCCTCTCTCTCGCCCCTCGCGCCCGCGCACTCATAATTACCCTGGCCAGAGCTCTGTGAAATTGCTGTTCTGATCTCACTAATGGTTGAGAAAACCTGAAAAAGGAAGGGAAGGAAAAAAGGAGACCAAGGAGGAAGGAAGGAGAGAGAGAGAGAAAGAGAAAGAGAGAGAGAGGGAGGGAGGGAGGTGTGCGTGTGTGTGTGTGGGGGGGGGTTGTCTTCTCCCCTTCTCTTCCGTTTGCTTCCAGTCTTTGGGAGTTTAAGAGTGTATGGACAGTATGGTATAAATACTATGGGTCATTCTACTCTCTTCCTTTTGTGTTAATTGTCCTTTATTCTCTCTTGAGAAGTTTTTGGTCTTTTCATGTTTCATCACCTTCACCCTTCTGTGGTCTTCATAAGCCGTGAGAGAGGGATAGAAAGAATGGAACAGAGTGAAAGAAAGAAAGAAAGAGAGAAACTGGGAAGGGGGAAGGTGGGGTGCGGCCGGGTCCAGATGATGTGACTTTAGGTTTTTTTGCGCTGGACCAGCACTCGAGTGGAAATGACACACGCTGCACATGAAAGGGGAAGCAAATTAAGGTGGTGATGGGGGGCTGAGGGGGGGGGGGGGGGTTGATAGGCCGAGGTGGAGGTGGGGGGAGTGGGGGCTGGGGGGGGGGGGGGGGGCGGAGGGTGGTGGTGGTGGTTTGGACGAGGGTCTGAGGCCCTTTTTTTTAATGATTATTCATTAATTACCAATTTGCTTGCGGCAGGGGGCATGACATTACAAGGGATCTGACTAAAAGTCCTAATAGATTATGAAGGCCACCTAGGAGGAGAGGACCCAGGAAAGTACAAAACAATTAACACTGTTGCGCCACTATCAAAGGCACCAAAACACCAGGGTCTGAGTGGGGAGGCTTGGGGGAAAAAAGTGACAAGGAGGAAAAAAAAGAGAGAAAGAGAGGAAGAGAAAGAGAGAGAGAGAGACAGAGAGAGTGGGGAAGAAAAAGAAAACAAAACTGGTGAACTCGCATCAAACGAAGCAGAGCTCGTCAGCACAATAGGGCACAATTAGGGTGGCACATGGAAGCACATGGCCGAACCAAACCAAACCAAGACAAACGTCACACACATACACATACACACACACATACACAGAGTCAGACAGGGCCAAGGAGTCCCAGTCATAGTGCTGATCAGTGGGGAGGGACCCGCACAGGAGGGCAGTGGCACACAAGGCTGCCCCCAGACAAAGAGCAGCCGAGCCTGGGCAGAGCCGAGCAGGAGCCTGCTGCCCACTCACCGCTTTCACCCTCCACTGGGCTCACCAAGAGCCCAGAGCCCAGAGCCCAGAGCCAGGCCCAGCCCCTCTCATCTAGTCCCCCCTCCCTCTCAGCCAATCCAGCCTCCTTCTCCAGCCACTCTAGACCGCCAGCACCTCCTACAACAGCAGCAACTGTGATGATGATCATTAAAATAGATATAAAATAAACACCCCAGGCAACTTTGGCTACCACCCTCTCTCCTCCCTCCTCTATCCTGTGTGGTGGTGGGGAGGAGCGTCTGCACCAGCGAGTTCCTGTGAGAGCAGGCGGAACTCGTGGGAGTGCTCACTGGCCTGAGGAAAAGTTCTGACTCAACCCAAAAGAGCGTGTCTAAAACCGTTCCAGACTGGGCCGCCGCTGTTACCGGCAACGACGAGCGCTTCAACACCCCAGTGCTTGGTTCCCCTGTCTTTCTCCCCATCTTTCTTTCTTTCTCTCTTTCTCTCCTATCCCACTTCATCCTCTCCTATCGTACCGTCCCTCATTTCTTCCCTTGGCCCCAACCCCCGCCCCCCCACCCTACGACCGCCATTAGCCTAGAAGAATGAAGCCAGATTTAATTGAATTAAAATATTCCTTATGCACGCTAAACCACAAAGCCGCTACTTAGTGCGGGGTTGGCACATAGGCAAGTGGGGGCCAACCGCCGCGATAACACAGACTCTGGCAATTTTCTCGGCCGCAATCAAAACAAGACATCAAGTAATCTAATCTAAATCGCTGACAATTATCAGAGCCGAGAGGGAGGGGGACTCCTTTTGATCAATGGTTTTCCTATTAAAAAGTGAAGCAATTCAATATTGCACCTTTGCTAATGCAGTGTGGGCTCATTAGGGCGTTTTTGTCCTTGGAAGGAGCAAGGGAGGTGTTTGCGTTTTTGAGGCGTGAGAGAGGGAGGAGAAAAAACAAAAAAAAAAAGTGGCCCAACTTGGAGGTGATCCACAGGACGAAGGCCCGGCTGGTCGTTTCTTCTTCTACAAGGCAATCAGGCAGAGGATTTTTAGTTCTCGTTTTTTTTTTTCCTTTTTATTATTTTTTTTCTCTCTTGCCGTCTCTCATCTTAAAGCCTGCATAAGGCCAACACAGTCCCCGATCGCTTAGAAAAAAAAAATTCTTAATTTTATTTCCTGTCAGAAGATTTTTTTTTTAAACCCGCTGCTTTTTTTAAAGGTTGTCATTTATTTCTAGATTATACTGAAATGGTATTCCTTGGGTTCCTTCTCTCCCCCTGCCCCAATCCCCCCCCCACACATCTCCCTCCCTAACTGGAAACATTTAATTCAAGGGCATCTCATTGCCTTTTAAAATTCAGACGGCAGAGACGTTTGTGCAAAGCTGCGGCTTTTTAGATATTTCATTACCGAAAGGTATTCATTTCATTGCTGAAATCCCTTGTCATAACTCTCAACGGCTTCGCTGGTGTATCGGACTTTTTCCCCTTTTTTAAAGAAAAAAAAAAACACACACACACACACACACACAATGCTGAACATTTGAAATGCCATTTGGATTTGGCCAGGGCAGTTCTTATTTCTCCCTTACACACATTTCCCTCTACTCTGACTCCAGGCTTCTGATGTCCTCTATATATTGTGCTCAACCAACCATATGCCTTTTTCAGCTTGAAATCTCACGCACGTCGGGCCATCCAACTGCAGTTTTTACTTTAAATGTTATTTATACTGAGTCTGAGACAAGCAGTCCTCTTCCTATGCATTTACTGATGATGCTTTGGTATCAACACAGGGCTACATTAGTTGACCTTTCATGGAACCATCCATCAAAAAAGGAGGAAGAAAGGAGAAAGAGAGAGACAGAAAGAGAGAGATAGACAGGGGGGCAGTAGAGCACTGAAGTACATAAATGGGTTCTAGCCAGGAGCCACTGCCTAGAGAGAGCATATATTTGGGGCCTCTTCAGGTTATGACATTATCAGAGCAGAGGAAAAGGCCAGGCTGAGGTAAGAAAGAACACACAAACACACACTTATAGACACACACAGACACACACACACATACAGACACACACACACATACACACACACACACACACACACACAGGACAGACTGGCAGATTCTACAGCCACAGGAGTGCTGCTGTCAGCCCAGCAATGCTGCCACGGTTTAGGAATAAACAAATGAAAAAGCCCATCACTTCCCCTTCCACAGTGCTATACTGCTTTCCACACTCCGAAAGAGAGAGAAGGAGCACGAGCAAAAGAGAAGCCCTATTCCTTCACTTTCCAAGGGTGAAAGAGAGGGGAGAGAGTCCTCAACCATCCTGAGAAGTGTCCCAACTCCACACTCTCTCCCCCTGCCCATTTAGGGCATTCTCTCATACTTGGCACTGACTAGCGGTCACAATGGTCTGATCGGAGATGTCGTTCTTCTTCTCTGCTCTCTCTCACACACACACACACACACACACACACACACACACACACAAGATTCGCTACTAAAAACTTTTTTTGCCTGTGCCTTTTCCTGTCCCACTTAAGAGGGGAAAAAAGAGACTCTGACAGTGTGAGTGAAAGTGAGAGAAAGAAAGGAAGAGAGAGAGAGAGAAAGAGAGAGAATGAGAAAGAGAGAGAGAGTGAGAGGGAGAGAGGTAATGTGTGTGAGAGAGAGAAAGGCAAACCAGCCACAGGAGTGAGCCTGAGCTTGAAAGAGAAAAGAGTCCGATACACGCACACAAAGAGGACCCCACACCTCCAGCTCGCTGTGACTGTTTAATATTCATTCCCCCCCCCCACTCTTTCGCTACCTCTCTCTCTCCTTTCTCTTTCCCTCTCCATCCATGCCCCCCTGCCAGCCTGCGACACCCCTCCAACCCCCCCCCCACCCCTCTCCCTTCCTCTCCGTCTCCCAACTCCCTCCGGTGCGTCCTCTTCCCTCCTCCGGCTTGTGGGGAGGAGGTGGTGGGGGGTGGGGAAGCTGCTCGCTGCTGGGGACAGAGCCTGCGGACGGGACGCGGAGCGGCTAATGGCACGTCGTGCTAATCGCTAATTACACAGGCCGCGCGGGGTGGCCGAGCCGAGCGCCGCCTGCGCCATTATGCGCGGAGGCGAACGGCCGCCGCCGGGCCCCGCGTGTCTCTGCCGCTCGATGCGTTTACCCTTCACGGGGGAGACTCAGCGGGGCACTCGCTCTGACACACACGCACGCACACATGCACACACGCACACAGAACACATGGGCAACATGCACACGCGCGCACGCACGTAAAACAAACACACACTCCATGGCGCAAAGAAAGGGGAGAGAGAGGTGCCCCCTTGCCTCTCATTTACATACGTTTATATATGCACACGCACACCATTCATTGCCTGTACCTGGAAGAGGCACAGTGTGTGTGCGTGCGAGTGTGCGTGCGTGCGTGTGTGTGTGTGTCTACATAACTCACTCTGTATGACTCAGTGTGCTTTTGACAATGCAATGCCTCCTCTGTTGACTTGCTGAAGAGGTGTGGGATGGAACAGAGGAATGCTAGCGGCCTCTTTCACGGACGTAAAGGCTGCATGTGACCCTGTACAAGTGTGAGGGAGTGTGTGCATCTGTGAGCATAATTGGGGTAAGTGTGTGTGTGTGTGTGTGTGTGTGTGTGTGTGTGTGTGAGGTTTAGTGTTCAGGAGGTGTGCGTGCATGTTTGGAAATGTGCATTTGTTTTTATGTGTGCATGTTGAGTCGTGTGTGTGTTTTGCTTTGTAGGTTAGGGAGTGTGTATTTTATATTGTAGGTCAGGGTGTGTGCGCGTTTCATTTTTTAGGTCTACATGTGTGTGGATGTGTGTGTGTGTGTGCGCGGGCGCGCATGTCAACTCACATCTGTGATCTGCGGTGTCCGTGCAGGGCTGGTCTGGGCAGTGTGCTTGGTGCCGGCCTTCATGGCAGCGTCTCGCCGGGCCTGTTCCAGCAAGAGCCGGGCCCTCTCTTTCAGCTCCTCCTGACGGGACAGCACCTTCTGCAGGCAGAGACAGAGAAGGGTGGGGGTGGGGGGTGGTGGAGGTGGGCATGAGACAGGCACCGGCAACAAACTAATCTCACAAGCAGTGCTATAGTGCTGAACACCAGGAAGGGAAGCAGGAGGTCCAGTAAAGAAGGCCCGATCTTATGTGTCCTGTGGGCTTTTCTAAGCCTCTATGTGTGGTCGCTACGGTTGAGACAGTGAGCTGACCTTGCACAATATGCACAATATGAGTTTGTTGGTTAGTGTGTGTGTGTGTGCGGCAGAAAGGGGGACACAAACATGCCACTTCCTTACCTTTTCCTCAGTGGTGCTGGGAGGCGGGACAGGTGCAGCCTCCTGGAGCAACAACAAAGACAACCAATGAATCAGAGATCTGTAGCAAAGCAGGCCTGTGGCCTGTGTGTGTATGTGTGTGTGCGCGTGTGTGTGTGTGTGTGTGTGTACAAACATCTGTGTATATGAGGGTGTGGGGATACATTAAAAACATAGAAACTTTTTTCTGTATTATAAATAAGTGTGAGATATATTTGTGCAAGCAGGATTAGCATCTCGGCGCAGAGTTTTTTAGCGTGGAAATATCCTGCACTATCGGCGACGGCTTTCTCATTACCGGGCTCAACGAGCAGTAGCTCTCACTGGCAGAGCAACAGCGCTGGGAGAGAGCGACGACAGGCCCGCGAGGAGATAGCACCGCTGCCTCCACGCCAGCCTGGCACGCTATCGGCGCACCCATCACGAGTAATCCATGGCGGAGAATAGAGGCCGACAGCGGCCGTACACATGGGGAGTTGCACACTCCACCGGGGACAGAGTGGGTAGAGAGGGAGACAGGGAGAGAGGGAAAGAGGGAGAGGAGGAGAGGGAGGGAGAGAGAGAGAGAGAGAGAGGCCTATTGGCCGGGGCGCATGGCGGCAATCTGAGCAAATGCCCGTCACGGTTCAAACTCCGGCACCAAGGTTTCCTTGGCAACTGCCTCATCTAGGCACAACGCACTCCCCCCCCACACACACATAAAATAAATAAACAAACAAATAAATAAATAAATAAGGAAATAAATAAAAAGCAGCACATCTGTCGGAGATTGGGCCGCTGCGTTGACAGCAGGGCTCAGTGCGGAGCGGAGCGGAGGCGAGGCGGCTCCAAACGGCTGTCTGATAAAGCGGCGGTGGCGGGCGGCGAGGATGAGGAAATTCCTCTCCGGCGCGGCGAGCAGATGAGAGGCTCTCAAGCGGAACCGCAGGCGAGCCGGGGAGAATATTACCATCAGCGCGCAGAAAGGAAAACATAATGAAATGTCAACATTACAACGCTGCTGTCAGTGGGTTTGAGGCTTGTGCCGAGCTGGTTGCTCTGACGAAGCACCATAAGTTAACTTAAAAGGGGCTGGGTGAAGATAAATTGGGTGGGGGGACGTGTTTCATACCTGCACCTGTGTCGGTCTGGCGGGGGTGTCTGTGGTGTGGTTCTGGGGGGGTGGTGGCGGAGCCAGCGCGCTGCTGTCGGATGTGGTGTCCGACTCCGAGTGCCTCAGGCTGGCCCTTTTCTTCTTAATGAGGTCGGCGTCTCGGTTGTAGGTGAAGCCAAGTTTGTGGGTAGGCGAGGTGCCCGGCCGGCGGCCAGGAGAGCCCAGCTCTGAGGCCTCCCCATCAGGCTGGGCCAACCCCTGGAGCCCCATGTCTCCGTCTCTGTCTGAGGGCCCGGCGGCCACAGCAGTGACCTCTTGCTGTCGTCTTTCCAAGTCGCCCATGTCCAGGGTGTCAGCCTTCTGCAGCTGCCGCGGCTCCGGTGAGGGTCGGCCTGTCACGGCACCCGTGTCTGCCACTCTCGGCATGGGCCTGGGATACGTGTCTACTGCACGGGGTGATGCCACCGGAGGTGATCCCGCTCTCTCTTTTGCGATGGGGGCTGTCGAGAATGAGGCCAGGCTGCTGTTGAGCCCTCTGGCTGGCAAAGCGGAGGCTGCCGCCACTGTTGACGCCTCCTCCATAGGCTCGACCTCCTCCCCGTGACCCATGGCTGCTCCGTTGGTCTCAGCGGCAGACGCCGCCTCATCACTGCCGGTCTGTTGGTTGAGCCCGTGTAGCTCGGCGTAGAACTTCTCCTGGTCGATAGAGCTGTTGGTGTCAGTCTCAAAGTCGCCCACTTTGTAGGTGCTGCGGCTGCTGTTGGCCTCGATCTGCACCACGTTGAGCTCCTCGCCGCTGAAGTGGGCGCGGATCTGGTAAAGGTAGGTCATCACAGTCAGCTTGTCTGGGATGGCCAGCAGTACCATGTCCGAGGGCTCCAGCAGACGTGAGATGCCCAGGCTGGCAAAGCCGTCATAGGCCTGCAGAGAGAGGGCAGCATGCCAACATTACAATTTACTCACAACCAACAAAGGCCTTTTTACACACGGGGCAGTAACTGTAATGATAACAACAAAACAACAGTTTGAAGTATCGGCCTGTCTAATATGAATGACAACATCCAACCAGTACGCAAAAAAAAAGAACTACATGAAAAACATCATTGAGGATTTAATAAAGATAAAACAGCTGACGGGCATTTAAAATACAACAAATTTCAAACGCTGTATTCATCAACCTAAACAGACCTCTCTGACGTAGGTCACTGTGGACGCTTATGCCATTATGATTATAGCCGTTTTTACAGCTACTGAATAATTAGTCACAATGTCCAACGTTTGAATAACCTAAATCTCCAAAAAAGAGAACAAGGAGAAAGCTGAGGAGAAAAATGTAATAATTTGGGGTCAAAAAAGGCATTTCATTTTCAGTGCATGTAGGACAACATACTTCAGTAACAGGTGTCATACACGTGTCATGCACATGATGTAAGAGCTTTAAACACGCAAATGCCCTAGAGGTACATATTACTTAGAGTTAGAAGCCATCATATTTTAGTTGATTAATCCCTGATTTAAGGATTATGTCAAACACAAAAACAACATTATTTTGACTCGCATGAACAATTCTCACACAATGAGAAAGTAGATGCAGTCATTGGAAAGCATGTAAAAAAGCCGACCGGTTAGTCTAATGCGGCAACACAAGTACTTCCAGGTAATTAAAATAAGTAGCTGAAGAGAAGAGCAACTCTTGGAAAAGAATGAGAGCGTGTTTGTGTGTGTGAGTGTTTTCTGACAGGCCAGCGTCTCCCACGGAAACAAAGCACATCCACCCTCCTGGAGGGCTCACAGGACAGGCACAAACACAGATCCAGAGGCTGCCTGCACTTGTACACGTATTTACACAAAGGTGTGTGTGTGTGTGAGAGAGAGGACGTATGTCTGAATACACAAGATGGAGTGAGTATGTGTGTGTGTGTGTCTGTGTGTGTATATGCAAGCTAGAGCATGCGTATGTGTCTGTGCATGTGCGTACTTGTGCGTGTGTGTGTGTGTGTGCGTGTGTGTGTGCGCCTACGTGAGCGTGTTTGTGTGTGCATGCACTGGGGGAGGGGTGGGGGTGTGATGCTGTCTGACTAGATTTAGAATAGGGACAATCAGGGATCGGCTGGGTAGGAGTCGGCCACTGACAGGTAATGTCAAGGATGGTTCTCCAAGATAAGAAAGTGAGATATAAAGAAACAGTGAACTAATCCGTGCCGGGGCCTTATCATGGCACATCAACCTTCTCCTTTCTAGCTGGCGTGTAATTGCACTGATTTGTCCTGATGAGAAATACAGGCAGATAATCAAGCACCAAAAACTCAATCCCTGATCACTTGATAGTCGCGGTAAAAGGAGGAAGGGGAGAGGGGTAGAAGGAGGATGAGGAGGAGGAGGAGGAGGAAGGGGGTAGGAAAGGAGAGTTAGAGAGTAGGCATATGTACTTGTTGGGATTGGTGTGTGTGTGTGTGTGTGTGTGTGTGTGTGTGTGTGTGTGCGCATGCGCAAGTCAGGTACCTTGAGTATGGGGGAAGGGGGGGGGGGGGTCCTTTTTTCAAGCTTGTGAAAAAGCTTCCTTCATCCCTGCTTACTTTTCATTGCTCGTTTCTGCCCCCTTCGTTCTCGTTCTCTCTCCCTCTCTCTCTCTTTCTCTGCTCCTATCGCTGCTTGTATCTGCTGTGCTGAGCAGGCGTGGTGGTAATTCCAACCTGTTGACGAGTGTGGGCATTGTCTGGCTCCAGGGTTTCTGACCGGCCCGGTTTATCAAGGTCTCCCAACTCTTTTTAACAGGAGTGTGTGTGTGTGTGTGTGTGTGTGTGTGTGTGTGTGTGTGTGTGTGTGCGTGCTGGGGAAGAGGGGGGTGCAAAGGCTAAGCCATTTCTCCATTTACAATTAATTATAACTTCTCCCACTCTCTCACTCTTTCCTT
>PYXC01002282.1:3692500-3935000 GCA_015244755.2 Tenualosa ilisha | reverse complement strand
CCCATTCCCATCATCACCTCCCCCCTCCTGCCACAATCTTACCCAAATGCAGGCGAGGTTATGGGCCGGGGTTGGGAGGTGGCTGGGGTGGAGGGTTGATGTAGGGTGGTGGCACTGTACCTGTATGTCTGAAACTGATGGCGGTGCAATTATGGGATTCTGAGCTGTGTGTGTGTGTGTGTGTGTGTGTGTGTGTGTGTGATGAGACCGCATGTGTGATAAACAAATGAGAGGGAAGGTAATGGTTGGATGTGCTGTGTCGGAGCACTGTGTGATGCTAAATGCCCGACTGTCACAATATGGAAGGAGGTTTAGATGAAACGAGGGACAAAGGCTGAATCCCATTCCTATCCCCTTAGCCCTTTTTTAGCCCTTCCCATTGTTTTTTTTTGCACATTCATGCGAGGTGAAGGGGGGTCCCAATTCTCTTTGGGAGTGAGAGCTAGGGTTAAGGGCGAGGGCTACCTGGCCCTTCTATTGAAGAATTTCAACGTCCTTACTCAAAACGAAGAAGAACGAGAAATTTCCCAGCATTCAACGCGTGTAAGTTTCAGCCGGAAGACAAGCACCACTTTGGTTGATGGACTGGCAAGAGAGACCTTTAAATTCGGTATTCATAATAAGTTTTAGAGTCATGGTAGTGGTGTTTTGTGTTATATTCAATCTTTTGACTACGAAATATACAATAATCAGTCAGGTTTTTGATCATAACATCATTTGTCTGTCGAGAAAATTAGCAATACCAACGTAATGTTAACGTATGTTACAACGTTCCCAACACTTCTTTTTATGCCAGGTATGCAAAATTACAGTATATTGAGGGTTGGACTCCGTAGGCAAAGGGTTTTCTGAAGGGAGCGAATGGAGATATTGTCTTTTTTCCTAGGAGAATATTTTCACCCCTATCACTTGTAACTCTGTTTTAAGGGATAAGGGACAGACAAAGGGGGAGAGCTAGGGTTAAGGGGAAGGGGCAAGAAAAGAAATGGGATTCAGCCTAAGAGTGCCTAGGGAGTGATGAAAATGAATGTAAAAGCCAAAGGTATACAGCAAAGGAGAGACAAGAAAGAAGAATGTAAGGACCAGAGAGAAAGAAAAAAGAAAGATGGAAAGAAAGAATGAATGAATGAAAAAAGAAAAAGACAGACAGACAGGAAGAAAGACACTCACATCAAGTCTGGCCTGAAGTAGTGGAGCAGGCCGCAGAAGGCCAGGCCGTTTCTCCAGGACGTGGTGAAGTTGGTGATCTTGACGCCGCGGTAGTTCTTGGTCACCTCGCGACACCAGACCAACAGAGACTGACTGGCATTGGGCTTCCCTCCAAGCACAGGACTGGGGATGGGACTTGGCTAGAGAGAGAGAAAGAGAGAAATTGAGGACACATGTAAATTAATGTATTTAGCCTTCTGAGGACTGCGGTGAATAAGCAGGCAAGAGGGCCAGAGACGGACAGAGAGGGAGAGACGGAGACGGAGACGGAGACGGAGAGGGAGAGGGAGAGAGAGAGGGAGAGAGGGGGGGAGAAAGAGGGAAAGAGAAGGAGATCTGGAAGAGGAAAAGGAAAAGGAAAAGAAAAGGAAGGGCACACAGAGATGGGAGCAGTGGCGGCAGTGGAGTGGCAGTGGAGCAGTGGCGGCCGATCTCAGTGGAGTTCCAGCAACCGACTCTACATGACAGCACTCAGAGAAGAGGACTCAGGAGAGAGACGGATAGAGAGGAGCAGAGAGGCTCCAGAATGAACCAATGAGTGGATCAGATACAGCATACAGGGCCTGTGTCTGTCAATACACACCATTTGAAAAAGCAAAGCGAGTGTGTGAGTGAGAGTGTGAGCATGACCGCAAGTGTGTGTGTGTGTGTGTGTGCGTGCGTGCGTGCGTGTGTGTGTGTGTGTGTGCTGGAAGTGCTCTGAGAGGCCATGGCTATAGATAGTGTGCTCTGGGAGGGGGAAGACAGCAGGCTGTTGGCATGGCGATGGGTTGCCCAGAGCGATAAGGAGTTCAGGGCAAGGCTGAGGTCTGTGCAGGTGAGTGTGTTCCTGTGAGAGTTCTGTCCACTGGAGTGTGTGAATACTATGCTCCCTCTGTCTCTGTCTCTATAACTCTCTCTCACACACAAACACACACAAACGCACACAAACGCACACACACACACACACACACACACACACACACACACACACACACACACACACACACACACACACACACACACACAAAAGAAGGTCTTTAAATCTCCTCTTCAGCACAAGGGGAAATTGAAATATTTACTGGTTGTTGTAACATTAAGGCCAAAACAAGAGTGCCAGCATTCAGCCATTGTGTGCAAAAGCCAAAACGGCTCAAAAATGGCTGCTCTTTTCAGATCGGTGAAACAGTTTCAAACAAAATCCTTGTGTGTTTTTTTTGTCCCCTTAATCAGAATTCTGACGTCGGAGTCCAGCTAGGCCTTTATGGAAACAATAATAAAAAAAAGAGAGAGAATCAAACTGCTCAAAAGAGACAAAGAGGCTTTTACACTGGGACTCCCGGCCACACAATGGAGTTACATGCTCGTCTTAATGAGGGGGGTCAGGCAAAAAGCAGCATATGACCATGGATAATGTAAACACATTATTAATTGTGTCCGCCTTTGAAGTCTTATCGAGGCCGGCTTTGGGTGGAGAGAAAAGGGGGTGGGGTGGGAGGGGGTGGGGATGTGGGAAACTGAGAGGGAGCCGGCTTTCTAAATCCAGGCAAATCCACGGAACGCCGAGATTCCGGCGGCTCACGGGCCACTCGGGGAGTCGGCGCATTCTCTGACGTAATCTTGTTAAAATGGCCCCGGCACTGCCGCCAGCTCTCGGGCCGTCCCCCTGTCTGCACAACACACACACACACACACACACACACAAGCTCACAATCACAAGCCAGTAAACCTCTTCTGTTACACACACACACATACTCACATGCACGCAAGCACACACACACACACACACACACACACACACACAGAGTCTCTCTCAAAACCACAGAAATGTATGCTAATGCCTTGCACACCGTCACAGGTGAGATACAAACATGCCAACAACCTGCTCCAGTTAAACCCCCACACACACACCCACACACAAATACAACGCATTCGCACAGCACCACAGAGGGCAACAAACACACAGCTATCGCATCAGCACAGAGTACAAGGCGTTCTGCTGGTGTGTGAGCGAACGCTGTGTGTATGTGTGTGTGTGTGTGTGTGTGTGTGTGTTTGTGTCTGTACACACTCACACCAATGCAATGCAGGCTAGCCAGGCTACAGCTGCAGAAAACAAACAATATATCCACTGTCAAACACACTCAAACACACACACACTCAAAGATAGTTTTCAGTGGTATTTTTTCTTGTTGCTTCTTTTTTGATCTGAAATGGTGAGACAAAACTAAAAGATATCAGATGAGTAGTGGGGGTGGGGGTGGGGGCGGTGGCAGATGATGGTGATGATGGTGGTGGGTTGGGTTGCGTGATGGATTCCTCCATCTAAATATAAAATCTAAATCATGTAATCAGGCAACAAACAACCTGAAGGAATAGATTTCCATAGGAGCGCTATCTGTGCCCATCAGCCAGAGGAAAGGGTTACGCTGTCTGGCCCCCCGATAAGCACCCTGCACTGGGGCTGGATGGCCGACCCACTGCCTGCCTGCCTGCCTGCCTGCTCGCCTGCCTGCCTGCCTGCTCATAGCAGATTAACAACGCCCCCCATTGGCCATAGGGGGGCACTGCAGGAAGAGCACCACAGACAGAGAGCACTGAGGGGGGGAATGAGGACGCAAGCGAGAGTGAGCAAGCGAGCAAGCAGGCCAGAGAGTGAGAGAGAGAGAGACAGAGAGAGAGAGAGAGAGAGAGAGAGAGAGAGAGAGAGAGAGAGAGAGAGAGAGAGAGGAAGAGAGAGTGAAGGGAAAGGCTAAAAGCAAGGAATAGAAAGGGGGAGGGAGTGATGACTGATAATGGAGAATGGAAGGATAATTGCCGAGCCTCTTCTGTGCAAACAAACAGGCCAAGAGCTCGAGTGAAGGAAAAACAGGACAGGTGAAAGAAAGACAGGATGAGAGAGACAGACAGAGACAGAGAGCTAGAGAGGCAGAGCAGAGAGACTCATCAGGAGAGGTGAAGATCAGGAAGACTTGCGGTGTCAAGAGTGGCTGAATAAAAACTCAACATAGCAAAATCAGAACATGGGGGAAAGGGGGGCCATGGAAGAGGCAAAATGCTGCAGACAGACTGACACGGTGGGGACTCAGAGACTGGGGACATGGTGGGGACTCAGAGACTGGGGACATGGTGGGGACTCAGAGACTGGGGACATGGTGGGGACTCAGAGACTGGGGACATGGTGGGGACTCAGAGACTGGGGACATGGTGGGGACTCAGAGACTGGGGACATGGTGGGGACTCAGAGACTGGGGACATGGTGGGGACTCAGAGACTGGGGACATGGTGGGGACTCCAGAGACTGGGGACATGGTGGGGACTCAAGAGACCGGGGACATGGTGGGGACCCAGAGACTGGGACATGGTTGACAGACTGAGGGCATGGTGGGGACTGGGACATGGTGGGGACAGACTGGGGAATACTAGGTGTGTGTAAAGCTGAGTAGACACAGGTACACTACATTTCTTAGTGGGGAAAAAAAAATCCTCAAATCTTGGTGCTACACACACATTCCCTCTGCACTGGTGTGTGTGTGTGTGCGTGCATGCCTGGCGGTGTCGTGAGAGTGGCCCGGTAGCCTCGGGGGCCAGGAGGCACATCAAACAAACGAAAGGGCAGAAAAAAAAAAAAAAAATCTGGTGTCTTTCTGTTCTTGCGGTAACGATGGCGGAGGCATTCTTCTGCCTGGTTTTTCAGGCAGAGATTGGGTGCAGGGGAGCCCGCCGTTGCCTCAGGGCCCAAGGGAACCTCCGGGGCCCAGCACTTGACTTTTCCCTTCTCATCTTGAAAAGAGAGCCTTAACCTTTCGAGCTCACACCAGACAGGGGCGAGGCATAAATCAGACACACTCCTGTAAACTCCCCCGATGTTGAGAAACAGATTACTCACACACACATAAAATGCAGTCAAAAACATAACAATTATCGGCACGGTAACTGTGTACTCTGAGCTTTGTTGATGAAGAAATGTCAAAACGAAGTTACCACACAAAAGGCGTTTACTGTCTTCAAATGAGACATTCACCCATGCTTTAGGCCAACAACAGGTAGACATTTTGTTACTTTTTCCTCTTTTATTTTAAGCACGACTATACACACATACGTCATCTGTGAAGGTCGCTGGTGTGCGGATCTTGGGAGAGACGACCCCATCAAAGCGGCGTTTCTGGATCAGTGACCCTGGGCCTTGATTTTACTATTAAATTATGTTAAATTCATTCCTTCCATTGAAGGGCCTCAAATCCAATAAGGGGAGCGCCACTGTGGACTCACTCTGATGAGATCGACTGTGTGAGCTCAGTGGAGCAGACGGAGGGATAGAGTGAGAGAGAGAGAGGGAAAGAGTGAGAGAGGGGAAGGGAGGGGGAGAGAGAGAGCGAGAGAGAGAGGTAAGGAAAAAGTATGACAGAGGGAAAGAGTGATGGGGAAGGAGGGAGAGAGGGAGAGAAAGAATCAGAGAGAGGGAAAGACAGGGAAGTAAGAGAGGCAGAGCAGAGTGAGAAAGCAAATAAAAAAAGGAGGGAAAAAAGATCTGAGAGAGAGAGAAAGAGAGAGAGAGAGAATCTGAGAGACGCAAAGCAACATGGGAAAAACACAAGGTGGTTAAAAAAACCACACACAAGGTGACAAAAATACACACAGAGAGAGAAATGCAGAGAGACACCAACAAATAAAGCTCTCTGAGAAAATGAGCGAATGAGGGCACTGCCCACCTTAGGCAATCACTCTTCCCTTTCAAGTGAAGTTAAAAGTAGCTGTCTAATTTCGGCAAAAATAATTACCTGGGATTACCGGGCAGGTGCCATTAGAGCAATTAGAAGACAACACACTCTAAACGGTGGCTCTCCGGCACTCACTCTCCAGGCGAGATGGACGTGTCAGCATCCGCAGAGCCACTCACACACACACACACACACACACACACACACACACACACACACACACACACACACACACACACACACACAAACACAAATAAAGAGAAAGAGAGAGGAGTGCACTGCCATGCAGCTTCATTCAGGCTTCTGTTTACAAGGCTTTCCAGCAGTACTTGCTTGGACTGGATTTGCAGCTGAAAGTACAGGTGGCGAGACTGGATAGATGAAAGCCTCAGGGCCGTGTGTGTGTGTGTGTGTATGCACACACACACACATACGAGTGTGTGAGTGTTTATGCGTTAACACTGAACAATACGAATCTCCATGAAAAGACCAAGAAAGTTAGTTCAATTGCAAACTACAGCAGCTGTTGCCAGTGCATTGTGTGGAAGAGGAGAGTGTGTGTATGTATGTGTGTGTGTGTGTGTGTGTGTGTGTGTGTGTTTATTGGTGGGAGTGGGGGGTGGTTTTGACTAAAACCCGATGTTGCACTCCCCCTATCCCCGCCCGTGTGATAAGCGTTGTGGGGGAAATGCTGTGTGGCAGGAACATGTACTTACTTATCAAAGGCTTTGGTGTCTCGCCCAGGGCGGAGGGGAGATGGGGCTGGGGGTGTGTGACAGCAAAAAGGGGGTTGGGTGGGGGGTGGGCTGGAGAAGCGGTAGGGGGAGCTGGGTGGGGTATGTGGATTGAGGGAGGGGTGTCTTTTCCTCATTCCTATGCTCGGGGGCAGGATTAGAGAAGTGCCCCTGGTCTCTGCCCACAAACATTACATATTAAAATAGAGGGATATTCATTACCACTGCTGCACAAGAAAAACTGTCAATTATGTGGAACATTTTCAAAATCGGCCAGAAATAAAAATGAGCTTTGGGGGGGTGGGGAGGGGCGGGGGGATTCATTATTCATGATTCCTTGGTGTCAACGACAATCTACACACACACACACACACACACGCACACACACACAACCACACAGAATAACAGCAAAAGCACCACTGCCACCAGACGGTAAAGAGATTGCAGAAGGAGAAAAGGAGGAGAGAGAGAGAGAGAGAAAAGGAGAGAGAGAGAGAAAAAGGGGGCAGGAGATGGAGGTGGTAACAGTGGACGGAGGGTGTGTGTGGGGGGGGAGAAGTTAATCTCTACACAATGGCGGATGGGGAGCAATGTGAGGGGTACAGCAGCTGCAAGGTCAGTCTGAGAGGGAGGCCTACCCCCCCATCCACCCTTCCACCCAACTCACCCGCCTGCAGCCCTCTGCTCTGCCCAACAAGCCAACACCTGCAGCCTCACCACACACACACATGCACGCACACACACACGCACACACACAAACGCATATGCAGAGAGGTGCATAATGTAACTATTTGCCAGTTGGTCAATCAGGTTTAGTTAGGGTTCTGTTTTCTTTCGTTCTCTCCTAATGG
This sequence comes from Tenualosa ilisha, assembly GCA_015244755.2. Taxonomy (NCBI): domain Eukaryota; kingdom Metazoa; phylum Chordata; class Actinopteri; order Clupeiformes; family Clupeidae; genus Tenualosa; species Tenualosa ilisha. The sequence goes on along the minus strand of PYXC01002282.1, from coordinate 3,927,506 downwards.
GCCCAGGGACCAAACACTAGAGCAGATGTGGGGGGCCTAGCTAAAGCCCACTTCAGGCTCACCCCAGCAAACCCACCAAGAGGGACTTTACATGAACTGCCTTGCCATTTGTCCCACTGACTCCGAGACGTGGCTTGCTCAAACTCTTACAAACTCTCATATTTTTGATGTGTGTGTCTCGAAATGAGTCTATGTATGAGCGTGCTCAGTGTGTGTGTGTGTGTGTGTGTAAGAGGGGGAGAGAGAGACGGTGAGGTATGTGACTAAGTGTGCGTGAGTAAACAAACGAGCGTATGGTGACAGTAAATGAGTGTGAGTGAGTGAGTGTGTGTGTGTGTGTGTGTGTTTTGGGGCCTCTGATGTGCATTGTTTTGCCCATATCCTCTCTGTGTTAATGTCCTGTCGAGTATCTCAGCAGAGGGGCTCTTCGCAGCAGCGAGGAACCACTGGCAGTGTTCTCTCACTCCAGGCTAGACTTGTGAATGAAAGGCAGGCATGACCTCCGAACGAATTACATTAAATTACAACTCGGAGTTGGAGAAAAAAGGGGGCCTTAGACGTCTCCCCATTGCGCTTTCAACTCATGAAAGGGTGTCAAAAAATGTCAGATTTGAGGAGGTGTTGAATCTCTTACTCTTTAAAACTTGTAATCCGCTCAGGGTGCCCGAGGCAAAACAATCCACAGGGTGTATACACGCATGCACACACACACACACGCACGCACACACCCAGAGTCGGTCATACAAACATGCACACACCCATTAGAGTGCATACGCGCACACATACAAAGAAAATAAACAGCAGCTTGTGTGTGCGTGCTCATGTACGCACATGTACGTGTACACACACACACACACACACACACACACACACACACACACACACACACACACACACACACACACACACACACACACACACACACACTCTTCGCGTGGCACAGTTTAAAGAAAACAAGCCACGATAGGGATGCATGCTGGTGCAGCCTCTCACACTCGATTTTGATACACCTGAGTCAATGTCTCGGGGCGAGAGAAACAGCCGTCACACATTCAGCAACATGAAGGGACAGAGGCCGCCTCACACGGCCTCAACTGTGCACACAGGTGAAGCCTGACAGCTTAATTAGACAAGACAGATACACATACACTGACAAATATGGACACACACACACACACCACACGCATGCGCGCGCATGCACACAGTCACATACATAGTCCTACACAAACACACACATAACGTACGCACAGTCACATGCATAGCCCTACACGCACACACACATCCATAGTCATACACAGACACGCACACAGCTACGTATGGAATGTTGCATCAACACCAACATGGTTAATGTAGCACATGCAATCTAGTGGTCAATTCCCCAGTAATAACTGCCTTGCTTGGCATGCGCCCCCCCATTACTGTCCCCTGTTTAATCTTGAGACCTCATTTGTTTAATCAGAGCCTGGGTGTTCGGCCTTTGGTCGAAAGCCTCAAATTACCTTGCCCATGAAATTGTGTAGAAAAGCGACTTCTGAGACTTTTTTTTTTCCCCGATGGCAGAACCGAGTCCAATCAAAAGTTCAATTATGCAAATGAAGATGTCGTAGCAGAACGACCAGTGCAGAAGACAATAGGCTCCTGCGGAAGGCAAGAGGGGACCTCAGCAACAGACATTAACACATGGAGGGAGTGAGGGGGGGGGGGGAGCGAGAGAGGGAATAGGAGAGAAAATGAGTGAGTGAGAGAGAAAGAGAGACAGACAGGTGACGAAGAGTTGCCAGACAGACTTTTTCCAGAGTCGCAAAGACAGAGGGCAGCTAAAGAACCGAGCGGCAATGTCTACGCTCCAAGTGCGCTAGTCATAAGGGTGGCATGTGGGTGACAGTTCCAGTGTGCTTGCATGTTGTTATGGATTCACTGAGTGAGGCATTCCAAAGAGAGTCGCTCTCACAACCAAATTAACACAGACATTTTAGATTTGCAGCCAGAAGCAGCTCTAACACCCCCAGATCAACTCATACATACTCGGTGAAGTTGTGTGGCGCGCTGTCGCTTTGGCAAGGCCAACTGCGGTTGAAGAAGCAGCGAACGGCGGTGGGGGCGGGTGCACGAGGAGGGAAAAAAAGAAAAAGAAAAAAAGATAAACGTGTGACTAAACTGAATTTCTGGGGGCCCTGGTTTACAAGCCGAGCCATGTACGCCTTTGAAATGGCATCCACGCGCCCGTGTACGTATTTATATTTACAGGGTGCCTGTGTGTGTGTGTGTGTGTGTGTGTGTGTGTGTGTGTGTGTGTGTGTGTGTGTGTGTGTTGGGGGGGGATCAGATTTTTGTGTTGGAAGGTTGCAACTAAAAATCCACCAATGCTGCCACTGTTCTTCCTTGCCTGAGCCCTGCATGTGAAACCCATTTAAGGAGGTGTAAGCAACCTCTATAAGACAGCCGACTGAGGAGGAGGAGGAGGAGGAGGAGGAGGAGGAGGAAGAGGCAGTGGCATTACCCACCCTCACGCCTGTTGCAAATGAGCTTTGGCTGAGCAGGCAGGGAAGACACAGAGCACTGACATTATTGAGGATGGCATCCTGTTAGGAGTTGGGCGGAATGACAGAGTGGGGGGTGGTGTGTGTATGTGTGTGTGTGTGGCGGGGGGTCGGGGGGGTACAGACACACACACAGATACACAGACGCAAAGGCTTGTTGTATGCTTTAAATTCAGCCTGCCTCTTTGGGCATGCAGTTGCATTCAGGCACGTCTTAAGCGTGAAGGAATCATTACTCCGCCTGTACAGAGACAACACAGCGCTGGCACTAACAAATGTACAGCCGCATGTGTTTCAGAAAAGAAATAAATAAATAAATATTTTATATATATATGCAACAAAATACGAGAGAGAAAGCCTTCTCTGCCCACCTGATCTGTTCTCAAGAGACCTGAGAGAGAGAGAGAGAGAGGGAGAGAGAGAGAGAGGGAGAGAGAGGGAGAGCAACGGAAGGAGAAGGAGAAAAGAAAGAATGAACAAAATAAAGAAAAGCCAAGCACGTCTGAAAAAGCCGACAAGCCGCCCAAAATCTATATGGCATTAATCTTCTTTTACTGCAGTCTTCAACAAACAAATTAGGGGTGCATGAGTTCACCGATCCTCCCCGATAACGGCCACGTTTATCAATTAATCTGAGCTTGCCTCTGAAAACTCATTAAGGCAGACACTTTGCGCATGATGTTCTGAGGCGCAAGAGAAAGAAAGAGAGAAAGAGAGAAGGAGAGAGAGAGAGAGAGAGAGAGAGAAAGCTCATGTGAAGCCAGCGACGTGTCGCTGTTGTCCAGCGCGGCCTGGGCTCCTTATGCGATGAGAGGAGGTGATAACCAAAGCAATTAAAATGAAAATAATTACAAAGTCACCCCGACGTGGCCACCGAGGAGGAACAGGAGGAGGCGCTCAGATCAAAACGAGTGTGCGTCGATAGGTCTACTGAGCGAAGGAGCGAGCGCAGTTCCTGATCGATGAGTCTGGCCACGCAAGCAAGCAGCCTCCAGAAACACAGACACAGACAAAAAAAGAGCGGAAAAAAGGAGGGAAGATGAAGGCAATGAGGGAGGGAGAGATGGAGAGAGAGAGAGAGAAGCAGGGGGGCTCTCAGTGGCATCAATCACGCTTCAGAGACATGAGTGGGTCAAGCAACACTTAGGCTAATGAAAGAACTCTTATATACGTATAGATACACACACACTTCCCAATACACACACAAGTGTGTGTGTGTGTATCTATCTACTTATCTATCTATCTATATACATATATATATATTAATATAATGTCCTCTATCCACTCATACAGTACACACGATCTTGCACATACAAGCTTTCATGCAACACACATACATTTTACACAGCTGCAGGTGACAGACAAAATCAACAGTGCCGTCGAATCGTAAAATGTCAGTGTAGGTGTCTGAAGTGACTATGCAGCTGGAGTGTGTGTGCGTGTGCGTGTGTGTGTGTGTGTGTGAGAGAGAGAGAGAATGCTGGGGGGCCAGGGTTCTGGGGAGCCATCTATCACTTTGTGTAACCAGACAGACATGTGACACTGCTGGCAATGTGGAACTAGTCTTACAACTTGCCTAAAATAATGGCAAGCAGGCCACATCATTGACCATGTACATACATGCTTGCAGGCCTAAATACACAAACACACACACATACACACACACACCTGCTTTAATAACTTCAGCAGGCTCTCTTGAGGAGCCCATCAGAGGGAGGAAGCGATTGAGACTGAGGTCTCCATAACGAGCCAATTATAGCCTTATCACTGTGCACTCTCCCATGCCACTCACACACACACACACACACACCACACACACACACACACACACACACACACACACACACACACACACACACACACACAGACAGGCTCATTTGTAAGTCGAGGCATTTCCAAAGTCATTCCTCCATCTCCCCCACCAATCCACTCCTGACGGCAAAGCAAAGCCTGTTTCAATCGTGGAGACGCTAAGCGAGGGGTGAGGGGTGCTTAGCGGAGAGGGGTGGAGTTAATTTAATTAAAATTTTGAGGTGGCCACTTCAGGTTGAAGGAGCACTGGTGGTTCGGATGGTGGGATGGAGGACTAGTGGGTGGGCGTGGGGGTGGAGAGGCAGGGAGCTGACCATGGCTATGGAGGGGGTGGTGGTATTGATCATGGAGGCCATGGAGGGAGGGGGGAGAGAAGAGGGAGGTGAGGATGAGGAGGAGGAGGAAGAGGAGGAGGAGGAAGATGGCAGTCATGCTAGTTGGTGGGTGGCTGAAGGACTGCTCTGGGTTTAGGCCCACACACCTGTGACTAAGGACAGGATAAGAGCAGATTAAGCTAAAGTTACCCCTCCACCCCACTCCACCCCCCACTCCACTCCCGACCACCTCATCTAGGTGCACCCCTGAACCCCACCCACCCCTTTCCCCCCAGTCGCTCGTTTCCCCAGTCTCCGCCATGTCATTCAAGACCCTGTCGTGGGCGAGCACGCCGAAGGACAAAGCGTCTTTCTGGCCACCCTAATAAACTCCATTAGCTTCTGAGACATCAAACATGGGAGGATTATGAGATTGCCAAAAAAAAAAGAGGAGGAGGTAAAGGAAAAAAAAAAAAAAAAAAAGAAAAACTGGGCGGCCAGGGAACTTCCCTCACTCAAACAGGTATTCTTTCTGGAGATTACACTGAGATTTGTTTTCATTTTTTTCCCCTCCTCCTCCTCCTCCTCCTCTCTCCCTTCAGCTCTCTGCTCTCCCTCAGTCTCTAACTCCCTCTTTTTCTTTCTTTCTTCTCTCTCTCTCCCACTCTCTCTCTCCCTCTCGCTCTCTTCCTCTCTCTTCAGCAGCTCCAAAAGGCAGTACTGTAATCCCTGGCAGATAAAACTAAGGCCTTACCAAAGGAAGATTACAAACCGCTTTGTAAACCTTTTATACCAGTCGGCGTGGGTATTGGAGAGCTCTTCAAGTGCTTAACTCATGAACTGCGCACACACACACACACACACACACAACACACATTCACAGACACAGAGGAAGGGGAGGATAATGATAGTGGTATTACTGTAACCGGCTCAAAACACAGACTACAACTCCGCTGGCTTGTTTCAGCGAGGAATTACTGATCGACACGAGCAAGCTTGTGAATACACACACGCAAGCACATGCACACACATACACACACACACACACACACATACACACACACACAGATACTCCTGAAGCTAGATCAATCAGATATAACCATTAACCTTTTGACATGCTGGATGCTTTGATGAGATTTAATGCCAAACCCCAACTGCAGAGTTGCTTTCTTCAGAAAGACAGCATGACGTCAAACCTGTTGAGCTGATTTCAGACATCATTAAGAATTCGAACGCACAAATTTTCTGCATCAGTGACGTTAAGTATGACTGAGAAATAATGGTGAAAAAAACTATTTGGTTTCTCTCGACTTCTCCAATATGTTTAAGAAAAAGCACATAAGTTAAATTCTATTCTGAGACGGGGGTAATGTGGCAGAGAGTTCTGAAGCCGATCCATTGGTCGGACTCTGGCTCCACAGTAATGGCCAGTCTGCAGAACGAATGTTGTAGCTGCTCGGCCTTTGGAGGTTCAGCTAAACCAATCCCGGGACTCGGCCATCCAGTCTCCCTCTCTGCCCACAACCAAAAACCACAACAAGAGTCGAGGAGAATGACGAGGCCAAAGAGTCCTACTGCCCTGCTTTTCCACACTGAGGATTATTCTCCTAATATTTCACAGATTAAGGTGCTTGGGGGGGGGGGGCACATTGGGGGGTCTTTATGACCCTGCTGTCATTGGGTCTGAGGTGAGCTTCCCAGCAGAGCTCCATAGCCAGACCTCCCTTCAGGCACAGGTGCTCTCTGGGCGGCCAGGGTAACAGAGCCCCCGCCTGGGCTTAACAACGCACCATGGCACCCATCCCTCCAGATGGAGGAGGCGATGACGGACGAGGTCCAAAGGTGGAGGAGAGGATAAAGGTGGACGAAACTGGATAAAGAAGCCGCGGCAAGGAGCTTTATGGATGAGTAAAGGCTCTCACATTCTCATTAAAACAAACTCCTGTGGCCATAATACAAGAGCCTCACATTAGCTGCCGACGTACACGTACACACACACACACACACACACACACACACACACACACACACACACACACACACACACACATCACTAAGCGGTGTATTACTCCACATACCACAGGCACACTACAATAGAGGAACAACAGACAAACCATGGTTGTTTCTCAGCTGTTCTAGTCCAGTTTAATCAGACTCTGGTTCATCCTCCTCCTGGGCACAATTCATCTGGGCAGGCGTTAACACAGTAAGCGTACTCTGGGCAGGCGTTAACACAGTAAGCACACTCTGGTACGAGCGTAAACGATCACAGTGAACTCTTTGGGCAGTTTGTTAGAGGAGGGAACGTGATCCAAGACACTCTACTGGTGATTGGAAAGAAAGAGACGAAACTTTAGGAACTTTTACCTTTAATATATTCTACATGGCAGACAAAGCTTCGAGTGTGCCATCCCTTGCTGTATGTCCCTGTGACTTTGGTGAATCTGGGCAGAGATTCAAAGGGAGATCTATGGCATGCTCTCCAAGGTGACCGTGAGCCCCAAGGAGTGGGCAGGAAGAGGAGAGAGGGGCACCGACATAAGAAGAACGTTCTCACGGGCTTCAAAGACATTAGCCTCTCCCTTCTTAAAAAAAAAAGAGCCAACCCTCCACACACACACACACACACCACACACACACACACACACACACACACACACACACACACACACACACACACACAGGCAAGCAGGCATTGGTGTCAGAAACGTCGGGCCCGCTTGGAACTCTTAAGAAACCTCATTAAGGTTCACTGCAGCCTGCCGCGAACCCAATTAAAACCATGCTAATTTATTCTAATTTCAATTTACGCATGCCACTCTTTCAGAGTTGAAGGAGGGTGGAAAAGGAAAAGAAAATTAAAAACAAAGGCGGCGAAATGAAAGAGTGCAACCTGGCCACCCCCTCTCTGCCTCCTGCCAAGTCTCACACGTCCTGCACTGAATTAAGAGGAAAAAAAATGAAAAGCACAGGGAATTTAATTTGTGGCCTTTGATTAGTTTGAATAAGGGCACAAGACTTCCTTTTACTTTCTTTTCCTCAAATAAATGTATTATTTTTTTGTGGGTTTTATTTAAAAAAAAAGATGTTATAAAAAAAAAAAAAAAACTGTGGGCAGGCTTGTTATGTCATCTTTGCATGTCTCCATGCTTCAGATGAGGACGAAGATGAAGATGAAGATGAGAATGAGAATGAGGATGAGGATGAGGAAGGGGAGTTTATGAAGCCCAACGAAGGTCGGCCAGACGAGAGCATCTTAAAGCCAGGCACTTGACGCTCCCATGCTGAGATCTCAGTTGGGTTTGGGAACTGGGGGGGTGGGGTGGGGGGGTCATGGGGGCAGGGGGGTTGAGCTCCCAGCGAGCCCCTTATGTTAATGGGTGCAGAACTTTCTTGCCATGGAGGCCGGCTTTTTTCTCTTTATGTTAAAGCCTGAGGGAATAGAGCATCAAGTGGAAAAACAGCGGTCGAAAATCCCCAGATCAGAGCATCTAAGTGTGGAGTCTTTTAAAGAAAAACTTTAAGCGCACCGCAGGGGAGGGCCACATATAATATGCGATACGATGTATCCGTGTGGGTGCGTGAAAACGAGTATGTGTGCTTGTGTGCGTCTGTCTGTCTGTCTGTCCGTGTATGGGTAGGGTGTGTGTGTGTGTGTGTGTGTGTGTGTGTGTGTGTGTGTGTGTGTGTGTGTGTGTGTGTGGTGTGTGAGTTGGGTGGGTGAAATTGCCGGAAGACAGACAGAAAGCGGAGGAAGAAGCATGGAAGGTTCTAGTCAATCAGAACAGCCTACTTTCACAGCGTCCAAAAGAAAGTTCCGTCGTACACTTGGATGAGTCTCTCAGAAACTCTTAGAAAAGATGTAAAACTCTGAAATATGAGACAACTCTTTTAAAAAACCCATGTGGTAACGTGCACGAGTGCACACACAAGCGCACACACACACACACAAACTCCCCTGCACACACACACACACATAGACAGACAGACAGACAGACAATACACAAAGTCAACAGCCTTAGAAAATCTTGTCTACAAGATTACAGGAGGCTAAGCGAAAAACTACCCCAAGGTGTGTATTGAGACGGCTAATGTTAAACTGCAGGACAAACACACCCTGGAGCAGAGGGGTGGGAGAGGCGAGAGGTTAACAGTCTGAACGGCTCACACACACACACACACACACACACACACACACACACACACACAGACCAGCCTTTCACCCCTGAGCCTGACGAGGTGGGAATGACGAGGATGCCAGGACTTGGCAAAACAAACACAGTCTTAAATGCTGTGGTGTGAAGTGGCCCGCCGGCACGGACCGCACAGGGGGATTATGGGGAATCATCCCGCCTTAATGCCCAGAGTGTGTGTGTCTGTGTCCGTGTGTGAGCAAGTGAGCCAGCTGTGTATATGCGAGGGAGTTTCAGACGACAGCCAGTGGTAGCTTTCAGGCTCACGCTTCTGTGACGGAGCAGGTGCGGCTGCACGGCAAAAGGTGAGCCAGGCCTTCTTAAGCTCACATGTGCGTGTGTGTGTACACAAACACACACACACACACACACACACACACACACACACACACACACAGATGCAGCATCCTGGACAAATCCCATCTATGAGATTATAATGCGATAAGGTAATATGCCACTTCAGCTAAACCTGTGTTAAGAAAATTAACTGGGGAGGTGGAGGTACTGAGAGGACAATCTTCACAGCGCACACACACACAAACACACACAGAGTGAGAGTGAGAGTGAGAGAGAGAGAGAGAGAGTGAGAGAGAGAGAGAGAGAGACGATAATGTGACAAGCACAAGTTAAAAAGGAGACGGGGTAACTGTGACAGATAAGGGTATCATGGCTCTACTGTGACCAAAGCCGTAAGCCGTATAGTATTACATCACAATACACTATTTTACATTGAGTGTGTTAATGCACATTACCAAAAGAAAAAACAAAACAAAAAAAAACTCAGTTCTAGGCTCAATAAAAACATTGATTAGAAGATAACTCTTTCTCGTCCTCTCTTTAAATGAGACCACTGAGGTCCATAAAAAGGTGTTTTTTTTTTTTTTTAAATTGCAACACTTTAAGTGGTGAAAGAGACATCCTGTCGTAAATTCTGCTCCTAACTGACGCAGTTCTCCGAAGGAGACACCTGCTCTGATGTGCTGATTCGATACAGCATGTTGTTGAAGTGGAGGGGATTTCATGCCTTAGGAGAGACGCAGTCCACATAAATCAAGCGTTCCAGACAGACGCCCTGCAAGACGCCGCGCTCCTCTTGTGACACACTGGATCTCAACGACTAAGTTGAGTAATGGAATCATAGAAAGTAGAGGAAGGTTTCAGTTAAAAAAAGGTTACAGCTTAAAATGTAACACAAATGATCATTCCTTTTGTGTCTCCCAGGTCATGACCGTGATCACAAAAAGCATGCTCGCACACACATATGCGCACACAAACACACACACACATATATATATATATATATATATATATATTCAGTTTGGTTGTTTTGTGTTTGCCTTTTAATCCTGTAACCTGATAATCCTGGGTGGAAGTTAGTAATCTGACTATATGTGCTATCAACATTGTGATTTCCTATTTCCTATTCCATTCAACACTTGTTTATTCTTTCATTTCTCTTTTAGGTTTTATCTGCATCTGTACCTTTAACAGCAAGACAGAATGTTCTGGGCTGTGTGCGAATGTATGTGTGTGAGTGTGTGTATGTGTGTGTGTTTTTGGGTTTTCGCTCTGCTGACACACAGACACACACACAGATACACACACACACAGACTCCTAGTAAACACAGCCTACAGGCCCAAACCAAATCAACAATCTGGCCACGTTCAAAGTGGGCCGCTGCATCTGTTACTCTTGCTGCCATTGTTGCGAATGTCTCCTTAATCCTTTTTGACTTTATTCATGCAAAGGTCATCTCAAATTCTACAAATGGAAGGAGGCGACCAGGCCTCACAATATGGCAGGAGATCGCCGTGGTAATCCGCCAAGGCGGGAGGAGAGGGAAAGAAGTGTGTGTGTGCGTGTGTGTGTGTGTGTGTGTGTGCGCATGCAAGACAGAAAGTGAATATGTGTTGTGTGTGTTTATCTCTCTTTCTCTCTCTCTCTCTCTCTATATATATATGTGTATGTGTATGTGTGTGTGTGTGTACATTATAAAAGAGCTTCATATGAATTCAAAAGAAAAAAGAAAAAAAAAAAAGAGGGAGATTTCTTCCTTTCTCGCAGCTGTTATGTAGCCAGCTCACACGCAGCGCAAAAGAATATCTCCTCGCTCCAGATCGAACTACACATCCTCTACTCTTTCTCGCTCTTCCGCAGTCATTTAGTTGGCATGCCTGAACCAACACACGCTCGGTTATTTGAAACAAACACAGACGGCCACGCGACAGAGGACAAACAACCGGAGGAGGGGTGGGTGTGGGGGGAGGGAACCAGTGGTCCACGGCTTCATAAGATCCGCTTGGCTCCTCGAACGTTCTCGCTAAAGAGGCGGATTCAATTAAAAAGATTTTGCGTGCGAGAAAAAAAAAAATCAACAAACGCGGCATTACACTTCACTACATTTCAATTCCCTGCCTATCCCCTTAGCCTGTTCTCACGGGCAAGTTCCAATATCCCTCAAGTGAGAGTCTCTCCCCTTCTTCCTCTCTTTCTCTCTCACACACACACACACACACACACACACACACACACACACACACAGTCTCTCTCGCTCACTTTCCTTCGTCCCAGACTGGGGTCCCCGGGTGGAAGCGTCTGCTCGGGCGAGGGCGTCCCATCACAGGCCGGTGCTTCTGGGTAATTAAACGTGTTTGAGGGGCGGCAGGCCTCCTCTCTGCCACCACAGTCACACACAAGTGCGGCTGGGTGATAAAGCGTCTGGCAGTAATTAAATATGGCCTACATTATCACACGGGCCAAATAAAAACAGTCAGCCCCCCAGGAGGCGTGTGTGTGTGTGTGTGTGTGTGTGTGGGTGGGTGCGTGCATGTGTGTGTGTGAGAAAGAGAAATGGGTGGTAGGAGTGCAGCTGTGTGTGTGTGTGTGTGTGTGTGTGTGTGTGTGTGTTTCTGGGAGGCGGAAGCAGCCCGGTGGAGTTAAGCCGCTAGTGTTTAAGCCCCTCGTCCGATCACTGGGCCCCAGAGCCATTCACACTCGGTGGGCTGGCCCTAGCTCACTGTGTGTGTGTGTGTGTGCGTGTGCATGTGTGTATATATATGTGTGTGTTCAACGGTGTGTAAGTGTGTATAGCCCAGTGACCATCACAGCGTTTAATTAGAGTCACCAATGCATTCTGTGGAGAAAATTGCATAAATAATAAACAGACCAACAAATAAATGCCTATATTCAAATAACAGTGGAGCACGCATGAACAGCCACTGAGCACGGGCACTGGGGCTCACTACTGGCTCAGGGGGGAGAGGACAACACAGGGGAGAGGGAGAGAGAGAGAGAGGCGGTAGGAAGAAAGGGAGATGGTAGTGAAAGAGTATGGAGAAATAATGCGCTTATACAGGCCATGGAAACCAAGATTACTGTGTGTATGTGTCAGAGAGAGAGAGAGAGAGAGAGAGAGAGAGAGAGAGAGAGAGAGTGTGTGTGTATGTGTAAGACATTCAAGATAATCAGGAAGAACCGGTGTGATACTGAGAGACAGAAGAGGTGTGTCTGGACCAGAGGGGACCAGCCACCCGCTACTCCTCACCTTTGGGGAGGAGGAGGAGGCCAGCTCCCTCCCCACCACGGCAGCCACGGCCGCTGGGCCACTTGGTGCCCGCTCTGGGGCCATCTTTGGTGCTGGGGCCTGGGGGGCCACACTGGGGGGTGCAGGGGCCCGCCGCTTGGTACGGGCTGGGGAAGGAGGCGAGGGCTGTGCAGGGCTGGAGGTCTTGGGCTCATAGAAAGGATTGGACCTGAGAGAGAGAGAGGAAGAGAGAGAGAGCGAGAGAGAGAGTGAAAGATAGATAGTGGGTTGACAGAAAGAGAAAGAGGGTGTTAGTCTCCAAAACAAACAAACAAACAAAAACCATATGTGTCACCATATGTGAACGCACCCAGTGACATTAGCAGAGGGCCTTGTTTTGTTTTGACTCATGAACTGCCTCGGTGCTGGGAGGAGCCTGCTGCCCCTGGGGGGGGGTCACACCTGCCCTGACCTCTGACCCCTTGATCTATCTCGCCTGCCAGGGGCCACAGCAGGCACACAAACTGGCCCTGCAGGTGGGGTGGGGGGTGGGGGGGGGGGGGGGGGGAGGGGAGGGAAGGGAAGGGAAGGGAAGGGGGGGTGTTCTACCACTGGACTCCATCAGTCATCAGCAACCACCCCCTTCCCTCTAAGAGTGCCTGAGTGAATGACAAGGGTAAAGGGAATACCGAAGAGGGGCAATGACAGAGGCAAATGAGAGAGAGAGAGAGAGAGAGAGAGAGAGAGAGAGAGAGAGAGAGAGAGAGAGAGAAAGAGAGAAAGAGAGAGAGAAAGAGAGAGTGAGAGCAGGTGGCTTTCTCTCCTGTTACTATTTGGCAAAATTGTGAAAGTCATATCTGTATGCAACTGGACTTCTATACCTGGAGCATGAAGTGGACTTCAAGAAGTAGTCCAGTGGCATACAACTTAGCACTTTGACTACCATGACCTGGGTGAAGGAGAATCTTCACAAACATGGTGGCAAAACAAAATGGTTTACAAAAGAAAAAATAAACAAAATAAAAAGCCAATATGAAAAACAGTGTGTCTTTCTTCATGTGCATGTGCCACTGCCTCTACAAAATACACCCAACCAACTGCACAGAAGCAAACAAAGAAAACAGCAGCAGGTCACAAAAACTGAGAATGTGTCTCCTGTTCTTGTCTATTCCATCCTTTCTCTGCTGCACGACATGCACATTTCTGAAGGCAGGTCTGACAAATTGTCATGGCCAAGAAGAAGGTGGAGGGGGAGCGGGTGCGTACATAGATGGCCAGACAAGAGGAAAGAATGCCTCTAACAACAGTAGCCTTGTCACTGCTGAAAGCCCTCGCTCACCACTTTCCTTATGGGTCTACAAGTGATCCTCCATACCTCAGTAGTTCCTCAGCTACACACACACACACACACACACACACACACACACACACACACACACACACACACACACACACACACACAACCCAACAGCATCCTGTGCCAGGGCATACTTCAGTCATATTTTCTTTTCTAGATGGAGTTATACTTGTCCAATTATTTGCCCTAATTTCCTCCTGTGCAGCGATTTTACTGTGATCTGCACAATGCTCTGGGCGTGTGTGTGTGTGTGTGTGTGTGTGTGTGTGTGTGTGTGTGTGTGTGTGCGTGCGTTACTAGGGTATGACACCCTGCTCACAGGCAGACGCTGTTGTCTTTCTGTGATAGCAAGTTACCTCCTCTCATATTTAAACTAAAGCCCTTTAAATCGCTGATAAAAATAATTATGGCGGGGGCAGAGCGACTCAAGACCAGGGGATTTAGTCTTACTTACTGCAGGCCTCAGGGTACTCATTTGGGTAAGATATTAGAGACCTCCCACAAATATGGTGTGTCTGTCTGTCTGTCTCTCTCTCACACTCACTCACACACACACACACACACACACACTTACTCATCCAGCTCGTCCTCCTCGGCCTTGGAGGTGTCTGCATAGAGGTACTTGCTCATGTCCACGGGCCGTACGTTCTTCCTCTTGTTGGGCCGGGGTGGCGACCGCGGCGGTTCTGGTTCCTGCTCAGGTTCTGCGTCGGGTTCCTCAAATGGATTACCCCTACCTGGAGCTCCGGTTCGGGGTTGGGCTCGTTGAACGGGTTATTGGGGTCCTGGTCGTAGAAAGAGTCCTCCACCTTTGGGCTGGATCTGAAGGTGGGCTGTGGAGGTGGTTCTAATGGACAAAATATGAATGGATGTAATGAAATGAATGAATGAATGAATAGGTACAAAACACAAGAAATGAATGTGTAAAGAGTCACAAAGTAATGCGAGTGAGTGAATGAGCAAGTAAATAAGTCAGTGAGTGTGAGTGAGTGAGTGAGTGAGTGAGCGAGCGAGTGAGTGTGAGCGAGTGAGTATGAGTGAGCGAGTGAGTATGAGTGAGTGAGTGAGTATGAGTGAGTTAGTGAGAGTGAGTTAGTGAGAGTGAACGAGTGTGAGTGAGTGAGTGAGTGAGTGAGTGAGTATTTGGGGGCAGAAAACACAAGAGAGGATTGCATCAAGAGTCAGAGCGAGGCTAAAGTACAGAGCACAGAAGGGCCAGAAAAGAAGGAGAGAAAGGGAGAGTAAAACCAGAGAGAGGGAGAGGGAGAGGTGCTCGGGGTCACGGGTGATCAGACAACACCCGTGCTGCTGATTAAAGGCAGACTGACAGGCAGGCCATCACCATGCCAGTCTCCCCTGCTCTCTTTGTGCTTCTCACAGGCATGGCCTTGCAGTCTGAGTAAATATTGTTGCAGTCTTCTGTCTCACTGTATTTCACTCAAGCAGCAATGCGTTGGCATGGACAGCATAGGCAAACACACATGCATGCACACACACACACACACACCATTCACTCACACACCATTCACTCACACACCCACACCCCTCACAGAGAGTCACATTCCATGACAACACTGGAGAGAAGTGCTACACACCTCACTTACGGTTTTCACATGACAAGACACACACACACACACACACACACACACACACACACACACACACACACACACACACACAGACAAAGCATAATCAGGGACATCCTTCAACAGCACTGGCTGACTTTGAGAGCAGTGGGAGGTGAGGAGACTTAGGGGGGTTACTAAAGGAGGTTCTCTCTCTCTCTCTGTCACACACACACACACACACCTAGCCAATGAAGTCCGGGGATGAGGAACAAGGTGTGTGGCAAGCACATGACACAAGGTCTGTGCAGGCAAGTGAGGGCAAACAGTGCAGACAGTGCTGCTAATGTATGCTAGCTGACACAGCTAAAAAACACACAACACAAAACACAAAAAAAACACACAAAACACACACACACACACACACACACCACTCAGTTGGTGAGTCACACACTTTACACAAGCTTGATTATGAGACAATGGGCTCACACACAGTTAAGGTCATTTCTTGTTAGACAATGAGCTGGGTGGGAAAGAGTAACCCCCCGAAGAGCGTCACACAAAAAAGGCGAGGTATAGCACCTACCTTCCTCGTCGAGGTCCCCAAAAGGGTTGAGGTCATTGGGATCATCGGGCTCGTCGAAGGGGTTGGAGCTTAGGTTGGAGGGCTCCTGGTCCTCCTCTTCCATGAAGTTCAGCTTGCTGATCAACTCTATGGAGAGCATCATCCCCAGACACACATACATCCATTAGTGGAAGCATAAATGCTCAGATGATTGAAAAACGCAAACACAACCTCTAGGGATGAAATTAATACAACAAAACATGAAAACAAACACAATATAAAAAAAGTTAAGAAGTATTTTTTTTAAAAATAAATAAATACAGAAATAATAAATAATCTGCACTTTGGAGTGAACCAAGATTCTACAAACCACCCCTCTAAACCCTCAACGTACAGACAACCACAGCCATCACAATACCTCCCACCACTAATCTGGAGAAGTGTCCACGTCTTTGGGTTTCCATGCATCCACTGGGCTAAGGCTTGGTTGGCCAGCTCCTCTAGAATGGTGCACCTTGGTCAGACACTGGGCTCTGTGGCAGCCCAGGAGAGCTGATAAGGGCCTGGGACATGCTACCACTCATGTGCTACTGCCACATTCTCACCCATATTTGGCCACTGACACACAGCTCAGAGAGGCCAGGGCGGGTGTGTATGCGTGTGTGTGTGTGTGTGTGTGTGTCACATGAATAGCCTAGGTTTTGTTTAAGCACAGGGGTCCAGTTTCCTGTTTTTTATCCATCCTGTTTTCACAGCCAGCAAATATCCAACTAGTCTATATTCAAATCCTGGCACAGTTGAGTGCTAACAGTTTATAGGCATAACTGATAACTGTGACATGACTGAAATCGTTTCAGCCGAAATAACACTCTGTACATCACAGTTTAATGCTTGTCTGGATATCAGGCCATCAGTGTTCCTTGATGATATTATAACAAACAATGTTGCACTTAGACAACACACTCATGCAGTCCCATCTGCTCTTTCCAGATGGGAGTGTGGTTCACTGCAAACTGCAGAACGCCAAACAACAGTACAGGGAGTACAACACAGAATGCATCAAAATGATGAGGACCAAACAACCACAAGGGGAGACGGGAGACTACAAAACATAAATTAAAAAAAAAAGAAAAGAAAAGAAGAACCAATACAGAAACCGGTGACACCAGACACCACCACACTACATCAAGGATGGCAAAGGACATTAAAGAAAGAAAGGAAGGAAGAAAGGAAGAAAGGAAAAACAATCAGAGAGAGAGAGAGAGAGTGAGAGAGACAGAGATAAAAGACACATATAGGTTATAGAGGAGTGGAATGGTGAAGAAGACGAAAACTCAAGAAGACCTTCGGAGGAACTGGCTGATTTAGCCGATGGCTTATTTGCTTGCTTTAGGTAGTCATCAGGCTCCCCATCTAAGCTGCTGAGCGCATTCAACTGGTTTACTATCTCTGCAAACAGAAGGCCAGTCAGGACAAGAGTGAGCAGAGAAAAGAGAAGA
The DNA here is from genome assembly GCA_015244755.2 of Tenualosa ilisha. NCBI lineage: Eukaryota > Metazoa > Chordata > Actinopteri > Clupeiformes > Clupeidae > Tenualosa > Tenualosa ilisha. The sequence continues at coordinate 3,910,137 of PYXC01002282.1, read as the reverse complement.
GAAGAGGGGAAGGGAGGAGGAGAGGAGAGTGAGAGAGCACACAGCGGCCGGCCACACAAGTTAACAATCAAAACACACATACAGCACTCCTGAGGCATGTGTGTGCGCATAGTGAGAATCAACACCATATATGTATGCATATGGAATGTACATATATTGTTTGTTAGATGCTTGAGTTTAAAAAAGTAACCAGAAGTTAAGCTTTTACGAGATGGGGGAATTGGATAGAGGGGAGGAATGAATGATTGAATGAATGAATAAAAGAAAGAAAAATGTGACGCATGAGTGAAAAGAGGAATGGATAGCATTTCGTAGCGAATGTATAGAACACCAACACCTCATACAGATGCAGTGAATACATAAAGAAATGAAGCAATGCATTCATGCATGTCTATAGGCAGCCCACATACGTGAGTGTGCACTCATGAGATGCAGGGGAGGAGGCGAGAGGGGGAAGGAGAGAGGAGAAAACAGGAGAAGAGAGGGAAGACGGGAGGGGAGGGGAGGAGAGGAGAGGCTTAGCGTCAGAACTCTTTCTGAGCGGCTGGATCATCCCAAAGCTGGGCATCCCACACATTATGCATGGGATGATGGAGAGACAGCAGAGAGGAGGAGGACAGAAGCGAGGGAGAGAGGGAGGGAGGGAGAAAGAGAGAGAAAGATGGAAAGGTATTACAAAGCAAACAAGGAAAAGCAGAAGCCTGATGGGGAGACTGAGCCAAAAGAAGCACTGCTTTCATACACACTCACACACACAAACACACACACACACACACACTTCGACATGAAACCAAGACAGACAAAAATCTGCAACAGCAAGGATCAGAACTATGAACCCAAGCATTCAGCAGCAAATGAAAATATAAAGTGCAAAGTGTGTCCAGGTTAACGCCACCTGACCAGGTGAGCTGTGATTGGGGCAAATGACCGTGGCTGATTAAGTGAGCATTTTTGTGACCAATGAATACTGCAATTCGAATGGTGCTACGGTTGGCTGTAAAAAAAACAATATCACAGTAACAATGTGCACAACAGCTTACAAAAAAATCACCAACACTTTATATAAAGGTCTGGTCTAGCAACACAATCTGAATTAAGAAAAAACAGCTCAGCTGAGTTGTGGTAAATCCAGAATGATAACTATTTACTACTTTACACATCTATTAACATTTCTGGAAAAGTCCTCATGTCTATAATAAGCCAATGTTTCATATAAAAACTCGGGACTCTGGCTATAATAGTTGCAAAAAATTGTCCCATCCAAAATGAAATACTAAATTATAGCACTACCACAATGCGGATTAATTTCTTTGGAGAATTCAAATTCCCAATTTTGTACCGAGGCTAACAGAGTCCTTCTTGGGGGGGAGGGATCATTCATTTTCTCTGCTGCAATTATATTAAGACACCTAATGTGATCCCAGAAAAGCAGTGAATTGGCCACGCCAGGCTAGCCCAGAGCGGGCGCGCACAGCCCAAGATCACGGCACCACTGGCACTGCCACCTCAGCACTTGGCACAGGTGAGGGGCGCCAGCGTGAGCCGCGGGCCGCTGGCCAGAGCCAGGCCACACGGCTGCCTGCAGAAAGCCCTGAGGGATGGTGCCTGGCGCCCACACCTACGCCCAGAACAAGCCCAGGACTGGTGCAGTCAGAGCAGGGGACCGGTGCCAGTGGAGGACTTGCCAGCCCGTGCTAGGATACTGGGAACACTATTCCACCTGTTATTTTTCAACCCACGTCTTGCCCTTGCACCACCCATGAGGCCTGGCTGCAAAGGCCACATTGCGCGCTTGAAATACTACTTGTCAGCGACTGTGACACTGAGTTATAGTAAGCCTGACTTACGCTCTGGCCCACACCCCTTCAATGACGCTTATCTTTTAGTCCTTAAGAAGTGAGGGGAAAGCCTGGTTGAGAACAAATGTCCTTTTAATGGGGACGGCAGATATATGTTGTACATGTCAGTCATAAATTGTGTAGCTCAGGCATAAATAAAAAGTCACATGCTGTCTACACATGACACACCCCGCCCCCTCCAGGATTATTTCACTCACCAGTAATCTTGGCGGCTTTCTCCTCCTGGTTGACCCGATTCTCCTCGTCCTCCTCGTTCTCCTCCTCAAAGTCGTCCAGGTTGCCGATGTCGGCTTGCTTCATGCTCATGAGGCTGGCCAGGCTCTGCATGTCCTCGTCACTGTGTGTGTGTGTGTGTGTGTGTGTGTGTGTGTGTGTGTTTTGGGGGGGGGGAGGGTGCACAGAAGCGTACAGAAAAAGGATTAGATTTTTTTTTTTTTTGAAAGGGAATTGTGACAAAACTCATCTTATAGAAAAGACACATAAGCCTCAGATTTGCTTTGGTTGGCTTACATTTTTCAAAATGTTTAAAATGTGTTAACTAATGTTGCAGTTTCTTTTTTTTTCCAGAATCTTCTTTGTCACAATTAGCATGTGTTATATATACGTGGGGAGCATATGGACAGGATAGTCAGACTGGTGGTTCATTGTCACTTAAACCCCCTCAGGTTGCAACAATTCTATATGATAACCTACCGTTGGTTTAAAGGAGAGATGGGGAAAGAAGGACAGAGAGAGAAGAGAGAGAGAGAGAGAGAGAGAGAGAGAGAGAGGACAGAGAGAAAGAGAGAGAGAGAGAGAGAGAGAGAGAGAGGAAAGGAGAAGCCATGCCTCTGTAAACAATGTGCCCTTCATGCTCTCGCTCATGAGAAGCCAGGGCAATAAGAAACACACATTCCTGCCGCGCTTTTTTCACGACAGCCACCAGCAGATAACACCAGAGGATTAGCGCTCTCCCTCTCCCTGTCTCTCTCTCTCTCTCTGTCTTTCTGTCACTCCCTCTCTTTTTCCTTCTCCATCATCTCACTGCCTCTACTATGCCCCCCCCCCCACACACACACACACACACTCACACACACTCTCTTCCCAACCCCTCTCCCTTCCTCCCTTCTTCTCGCCCAGATCATTCCCTCCTTCATGAATGCAATACAGTCCCTTTTTTAAGCGGCTGCCGGGCTTATTTGAACTTATGTAATGGGGTTTATTTGTGAGAGGGTGACATCATTCCCGGCGGGTTAAGAGGGGTGAGACACTCCTGCCCTCGGACCCTCCCTCGCCACTCACAAAAGGAGAGGCGGCTTGTAGGCCGACACACATCCCGCACGAGATCCCTCGCACTGCCACTCTCCCTCTCGCTTTCTCTTTTTTCCCCCTCTCTATCTCTCTCTCTTGCACTCTCTCTCTCTCTTGCACTCTCTCTCTCTCTCTCTCCTTGGCTTTTATACACAGTCAGAAGAAAAGCACAGGGGGACAGAAGGCAGCAAATATGGATCTAGGGAATTGTCCGTCCAAAGAAAAAGAAAACGTGAGAGAGGGATACTTATTTATTTCCACTTCCAAGCCCATGGCTGGCAACATTTTCACTATCTCTGGATGTCGCCATTCTTTTGTGTGATGGGGGGGTGGGGTGGAGGGCTTTGGGGTGGGGGGTTGTGTCAAAAGAATTCAAGCTGCTGGAAGGCAGCCCTGTGAAAACAAGATTCATTTATTTGTTTATTTTTTTTTCTAATTATCATCTCTCTCAGCCTTGGGTTTGGCAGTTAACAGGAAGAGAACAGAGTGGAAATGATTCCTCATATTAAATCAGCGTAGGGATTTGAGGTGATTTTTGATTTTGCAATTTGACACCAACAAATAACTTCCGCCGCGAAATGTGGGGAGCAACGCAATCCTTCATATTCCTTCCAACACCACCCCACAGAGAATCCACCTACAGCTCAGGGTCAGATATTCTGTGTGTGTGTGTGTGTGTGTGTGTGCACGCACACAAACAAACTTAATCTCACAAACATGCAGTTGTTTACAAAAAAAAAAACAATCCCCCAAATTTACCCACTTCAGGTCCAGATGGTTGTAAAGACGGTGTATAGAATGTTGAGACGTTGTAATCTGGATTAAGACTAATTCCACATAACGACACTCGACAAAGAGAGGAATGCCTGGTTTTGGGCTATGACGTGTAGGAAAAGAGTGCAGGTACAAGACAGACATACAAATAACCAACCAAAATAACTTTAACACAAACAAACATTCACCTATAATTTTTCTTTTTTGTAAACACCTTCAAACTCATCTGCAACCTATGGCCAAAAATAAAGCTTGCTCGCCTAAAAGCTACTCGATGAAATGCTGGGGCCTGAAACGGACTGCCAACTGGACAGTTATTTGTTTTATCTGCCAGGGCTGACTGCTGGCGGGTTAATCAGCGCGCCGCTAACGCAGGCTAACTGGGAGCTGAGTGGAAGCTATGAGAGGAATGTAGAGTATGTCACATGGAGGTTCACTAGCCGTGCTACTGAAGCGAGAGAGGGAGTCAGAGATGAAAAAGGGAGAGAGTGTGAGAATGAGTGATTAAGAGAGGGGGAAACTCAAGGGAGAGCCGCCGTGCGTGCATGTGTGTGTGTGTGTGTGTGTGTGTGTGTGTGTGTGTGTGTGTGTGTGTGTGGTGTGTGTGTGTGTGTGTGTGTGTGTGTGTGTGTGCTCTCACATTCTCATTTTCACATACGGAGGGAGATTGAGGCGACGAGGCTGAAGAATGATGGGGCATAGAAGGAAGCAGAGAGAACTGGGCCTGGTTCTTTTGATCTCTGTCCATTCGCACTCTATTCTCTTGTTCCAATCAATGCAACCTCAACTACTGAATTCTTTGAGTTAGTTGGAGAACCAATTTAATGTCCCATCTTTCTTTGAAGCCTTAGAATTTTTTTTTCTTCGGCCACCGCTTTTCTAAACCACTTGGAATAGGGACAAACACACACACATACGGAGCACTTTGTTTGTGTGGAGGGTGTGTGTGTGTGTGACTCACGTGGCTTTGCCCTCCCTCAGGAAGATGCAGGAGAGGGAGAACTGCAGGGTGGCTGCTACCACCTTTTTGGACAGGGGTTTGAACTTGAGCTTGACGTCGGTCTGTGTGGGCATGGGACTGGCATACTGCTTCATGTTGATGCTGCTGGTGGCCAGCGCCTTCCTCCGGCCCGACGGGGACTCCTGTGGAGGGACACAGAGATGAGAGGAAGGGAGAAAAATAAACAACTTAATTCATTCATTCATAAAGAGAGAGAGAAAAGAAAGGAAGATAGATAGATGGGTAGAGAGAGAGAATGGGAGAGACAGAATCATTCTTTCAAAAATTAACTGGAAGCATTTTCGTGGACCTTGGTTGGTAAAAAAAAAAAAAATCTCCACCAAGAAAACACAACTGTGTTTGTATCATTTATCTACTATTGGGTCCCCCACATTCCATGTCCACAGAAGAGTCAAGAAAGAAATGAAGGGAGGAAAGGCACAAGATTCACAAATAATCTCCAATGAACTCTCATAGAGCTGAACACAAATATAATATTAATTTTAGATTTTTGAAACAACTGTACAATTTTCTTAAATCAGCTGGCAGTGCAGTAATTTGCCTGATGAAGCTAATTTAACGACAAGCGCTTGCCAGCCAATCAGATCAGCTATCAATCACCATGCTAATGAAGATGGATGGCTGAAATTCATAACAAGAAAGAACTTTAACAGCATGAGAAGACAGTGACACTTTCTCTCATTGGCGGAGGGAGAGACAACAATGCTGAGCATGCAAAAGGCAGTTTTATATGCAAAAGAGGGCCAATTTCAGGTTACGTGTCTTCAAATGTCAAATAGTTGAATTACGTTACATGAACTTAGCAGCAGCTTTAGCTGAGAACTGCAGTTGCTAGTTTGATGCTCTTCACTTCTCCAAGCGACTCAAAATAGGGTACTCTATTAAAAAAAAAAAAAAACTTACTTGAACAACATACAATGTATGTGTGTGTCTGATCTGATTAACATGCCTGGAACAGAGCTCAGTTCAGTGCAGTTGATTATCCCTCGGCATGATACAGATATCATTTCAGTGTCAATTTAAGATGCAAAACAATGGTTTCTTAGGACACCTCTTTCTCTCTCTCAGACACATACATGTACACACAGGGCACGCACAGTCTCACACACATAAAGCCTCTCTTGCATCATCATAAACATGGGACAATAACGGCTGCAAGGTGCCTGGCGCCCCCTATAGGAGACACAGTGTCTAGATACAACTGTGAAACTTGCATGTCTCCAAAACAAACCAAAAGAGTACTATTGAAGCAGTGTGTGTGTGTGTGTGTGTGTGTGTAATCAAATGTTTGATGTCATAATTATGGGACACCATTCAACAAGCTAATGAAAAAAGGGTGTGCAGTTTGGAGCTGTCCCGTTTCCTCGCAAAGATGAAAGATTTGCACAACATGAAACCAACAGATGAATAAATCAAAAGAACAAAAAAAAAACATCTTCAGCTGGGCCCGCTGTGCATCCCTAGATAGGAGACAACACAGCTGGGTCCACTACCCTGCCAAAATAAATAAATAAGCAAAACAAAACGGCACGTTTAGTCTTCCGCTCTACCTCGGGGCTTTTTCCCTGCTTGCTGTCAGCCTATCAAGGATTTGCTCTTGCGCTTGCTGTGTTGATACAGGGCACGTGCCATGTTCTCTCTCTCTCTCTCCCTCTCTCTTTCTCTCTCTCCCTTCCTCTGTCTATCCCTCCCTCCATCAGAGTGTCTGCCGACTGCCCTAGGTTGTCCTTAGTAAAAAAAAAAAAAAATTATCTTCAGGGAGGTGTATGTTCACCGTTTCTCTTTCTGTCAGAGATTCGAGGGGACGGGGGGGTTGGTGTAGGGAGGCAGAGGGAGACAGAGAGAGAGAGAGAGAGAGAGAGAGGGAAAGAAAGGAAGAAAGAGAGAGTGAGGGAGGGAGGGAGAAAGAAAGAAAGGAAGAAAGAGAGAGAGAGAGTGGAGAAAGAGGGCAATTGGAAGGGTTGTTTGTTTGTTTTGCTGGGTTGTTTGTTTTCTGCAGCATTCCCCCGTTGCTCATCTGAAATGGAGTGAGCAAACGAGCAGAGCCGGAGAGCGGCACAGAGAGCGAGTAAGCAAGCCGCCATCCCTCCGTCTCAATGCGAGCGGCGTTCTTGGCTCAGGTTCAGGAAGCAAAGGGGTGTCTGACCAAGAGGGAGTGATGGGGCTGGGGTGGGGGTGGGGTGGGGTGGGATGGTTGCGGAGCAATCAAGGGAGTAAGGGGAAGACGGGTGGTGAGGAGGCGGGGGTGACTGGTTTGGGGCATGGCCTAAAGGGCCTCACGATCACGTCTCTCCTCTCATGACTCCTTCCTCCATCTCTCCCTCTTTTTTTCTCTTTCGCTGGCCTCAAAGCTTTGGATAAATAGAACAAACAAAATAAGAATATCCATACAAAACATAAACCCAGACACAGACACACACACACACACACACACACACACATGCACAAAAGGCAGAATGTTAAATGATTTCTATAGTACAGTCAATGGCTGGGAGATGTCTATTTCAGTGGGCTTGTGTTCCCGTTCTGCAGCCCTGGGGGAGCGGGGAGGAGAGGAGGCCATCTGAAAGCCCCTCATGAATACAATACCTCACATTTCCCTGTTCACACAGGGCTATTTGGAGAGCGTGTGTATTATATACATACGCCTGTGTGCCGATCTGCTGATATGCGGATGTTCTTTCTTTGAGGTTGTGTGCATGAGATGGAGAGTGTGAGTGTGTGTGAGAGAGAGAGAAAAGTGTGAGTGTGATGTCTTCACAGGGCAGCACGCTCCTCTGTGCACCAGCGCAAACGACTCACTCTCTTATCACAACCCAGCGCTGATGAGATTGGAGCACAGTGGCGCAGTTACGAATCACACCTCCACGCAGTCACACACACACACACACACACACACACACACACACATAGGAGCTCCAGGGAACCGTGCGGCTCTACCACATGCAGGCAAAGGCAGTGGCCCAGAATGGCGCACCCTCAGTGGGACTATCCCCGCCTGGCCCCGGCCTCTTTCCCCCTGCGACCTGCTAGCTCTCACCTCTCACCATCACGGCGCAGATTAGCAGTGGGCAAAGCATGATGGGAAAACTAGCTGAGGTCTCACTCCAGAGCCAATCAGATGCGGTGCCTAGGGAGCACAGAGCACGTTCTCTGCTTACCCCTAAGGTGCTGTGGAGCCAGCAGCACAGGGTGTAGCCTCGCTAGCTCACACACCAACACGTACTAGCAGACACACACACACACACACACACACACACACACAACACACACACACACACACACACACAGGCATCACTACGGGCTGTCTTGGTGCCGTTACCCAAGCGTGCCCACTTCAGCCCCTCTGCCACCAGGCTCCAAAGCTCCTTCAGTAAATGGGAATGATAAACCACGAGAGGGAAAAGAAGCGGACAAAAAAAAAAGAAAGGAGCAGAGATGAAGACTAAAAGGAAAAAAAAATGGAGGCGAAGGAGGGGGATGAGATTCAGAAATGCTCACCGGCAAAGGTACTTGACATTTGTGTTGACATTTGAGCCCCTGTTGAATCGGTCGGAAATATAGCATGTCATCCCCGGAAGAATACAGCGCTCAAACCCCCCTTCTTATCGGCGAGATAATGCGCTCGTATTATACGGAGCTAATAGTGCGTGCAGATACTTTATGAATGAATTTTTCAAAATGCATCAAACACTTAAGTCGGATTTGGGGGGGGCCCTCTCTGAAGAAATACTTAAGAATATGCAAATACCCCGAGAAGAATTAGGTTTAACAGATTTGACTAGCACAAACAATAAATGTGCTCTTTTCCCCGGTCGCCTCTGTCAATCAGGCGGCAAGATTAAGGGCCGGGGTTGTGACAATGTGTAAAATGAAAAGGGACAATAAGGCACTTTTAATTTATTACAGGGATATGACTATCAATTCGCTCTCATTGTACCCGCAGAATGGTTAAATACCTCGCTGGGAGGCTTTGGAGGAGACGGCAGGGCAGCTGTCTGCTTCCCCCTACTTGCCAGATGGAGGAACTACAGCCCGCTGCTCTCTCTCTCACACACACACACACACACATACACACACGCCATGAACCAGAGTAGTCACTGCAGCTGGGCTTGGATTTCTATCTGAAGCTATTTCACTTAAAACAGATGCTATGTGTGTTGATTTAGGCACTCTTTCATTTCTTTTTTACTAAATCACCACTGTCTAAGATGGTAAGCTAAAGTGAAAGCATGGCTCTTATATGGGCTAATGAGGATGGCTATCTTGGAACGGTGCTTTAAGCCTGCTTGTGCTGCCATGGTGGCATGCTCATGTGATACAAAGCGTGTTGATCCCTCTCAGGAGAAGATCTGCTTGCTGCATTAGACAGAAAAAAGAAAGAGAAACAGAGAGACAGAGAGAGAGAGAGAGAGAGAGAGAGAGAGAGAAAGAATGAGAATGAGTGTGTGTGTGTGTGTGTTTGCATTAAGCTCTGCATTGCTGCGTGTGTGTGTTCTGACGAGCATGGCTTAATCCGAGCACACGGCAGCAGAACGGCCATGAACCTGGGTGGTGGTCAGGCTTGTGTCTCACACCTCTTCCGACGCGACCGAGCAGTTAGTGAGATTCATCAACGCACACTCAACAGCCAAATCCCATTCTGCAGATTAAAAGACTTGGGGGCCCTAAAGCAAGTAGTCTTAGTAGTTATAATTCAAACCTAGATGACACAGAGGTTTAACACCCTACCTAATTGCAATGCTTGTTCTGTGTGTTAAACACGAATGCCATCTGAAAGAAAAAGCCTTCCGGCCTGTGTGGTTGCAGAAGACTGACTGGCAAACACAATGTAGGCTAGTCTCCACCATCAGTCATATGCTGGGCCTTGTTTACACCATTGCTTCTCTGAGATAGCGTTCATGAGTACCTAGCTTAAGACACTGTCAGTCTTATTCTGTGTGTGGAGCGTCCACGGGGGGTCTGAAGAAAGTATGATCCACAGTTACACAGCATGTGGGGAGAGATGAAACAAATATGTATATGCGCGGGTGCACACACACTCTCTCTCACACACACAAACACACACACACACACGGTTTAGCAGGAGCACGTCACGCTCATGCTACCTTTGTTAAAGCCGCCCAGCTAAAGCCCAAAGCTGATGGAGCACTTCTGTCTTCCTATCAACTCCACCCCCCCCCCACCCCCGCCCGTCCATCGCTCTCTCTCTCTCCCTCACTCTCTCTCTCCGTTCTGCCTCCCTGTCTGTATCACTTGTTATTTATGCAATGTTTTCCGTGCCTTTGTCCTCCCACACACAATGAGGTGTTTGACAACTGCATGTCCAAACACCACTACACAGATAAGGCTTGCTGGCAAACACTCTTCTCTCTTTCGGTCCACAGTCATGCCATTACAGCTCTTCCCCAACTCCTATCGCTCTGTTTACACTGTCGACTCGCTCACGCACATTACCATCCACTGGTCTCTGTGACCTTCATGACAATAGCTAATTTCCTCTCCACTTCCACCTCTCCCTCTCCCTCTCTCTCTCTCTCCATCCTTCCATCTCTCTCTGTTTCTCTTTCTCTTTACCCTCTTTCTTCTATCCCCCTCTCTATATCTTTGCTGTGTGTGGATTGTTAAGGGGTGGGGGTAGGCTGGTGGTCTATCCACTTTAGAAGGAAGGGGTCCCAGCTGGCCCAGTATTGATCCACAGATGCTCCCCACGTGGGAGCCGGGGTCAGGCCTGCTGGGGGGTCCTCCTGTGCCCCGCTCCCCCAAAAAAACTGCCAGGGGAGCAAGGCTGAGCCGATGAGGGGAGAGAGAGAGAGAGAGAGAGAGAGAGAGAGAGAGAGAGAGAGAGAGAGAGAGAGAGAGGGAGAGAGAGAGAGAGCGCCTCCTGCCTCCCCGACGCCCTGGCAGGTCAATTAAGCTGAGTGCCCTGGGTGGGGAGCACCTCTCAACACACACACACACACACACACACACACCACACACACACCACACACACACACACACACACACACACACACACACCACACACACCACACACACACACACACCTCACAAGCACTTATACGAATCCTTTAACATTGGCTTAACCATTCATGGAGCTGCCTAACAATGGCAGACAGGACTGTGTCACATATGGCCTACGCACGGTGCATTAACTGGAATGCTCCTCTTCCTGGCTGTACCCGGGCCAAAGGCGGCATGGGCGAGGTTCAAAGCAGAGGCTTTTGGTGTGGTGGCGAGAGGCAGAGAGAAGCCCGAGATGGACCATGGAGGAGATTCACGCCACATTTAATCAATGACGGGGATTGACCGATGAGCAGGGCAAATTAGAAATGTGTCACTTTCACATGACCTTTGAGCAACAGACAAGAGCCAGAGGCTTTTTAAACATTATGTGAGGACTGTCCCCATATGCCTACACTCAAGTGATGACGGCAAAGACAGTAGGGAGAGAGAAAGAGAGAGCAAGAAAAAGGCTGTCTAAGCTTTTAATTGTAAGAGTTGGTTAGATTAGTATAATCTAAAAAGGCACCAGTAACATTTACATTTATGCATTTAGCAGACGCTTTTATCCAAAGCGACTTACATTTTGTCAACTATCTAAATTTTTATACTAACTGTCCAGGGCCAGTCTCCCCAAGAGCAACTTAGGGTTAAGTGCCTTGCTCAGGGGCACAACAGTGGCAGCTGGGATTCGAACCCACAACTTTTCACGCTAGCCAGGTTCCTTAACCGCTATGCTACTACTGCCCCTAGTAATTAAAAAGGCATTAGTAATTAGCCTAGAAAGTATAAGTAGCTAACATAATGGCACTATATCATGTATTGTATATGATACAAGACAATGTAGGGACATGCAAGTGTGACACAAGCAATATGATATTTGTATAAACGTCCTATTTATATGACACACACCCCACACGAGGCGTGTGCTGTGTGTGTAGACATGTATACATGTATAGAGGCTGTAGAACTAATTTGATGATAATTTAAACTTTTCACATAATCATTCGCATTATACAAATACTATGGCATTTTGTTGCCGTATAGACGTGACAGTTTGCGTGGAATTGCTCATACACGTGTGCGTGTGTGTGTGTGTGTGTGTGTGTGTGTGTGTGTGTACATTTGTACGAGTGCGTGCGTCGGTGCTCCTCTGGTGCGAGGCCGTTTATCAAAGCTCCAGAGGCTGGGGGTAAATAAACAGGCTGGAGATTAGGATCGGGCCCATCTCGCTGTCGCTGTGTGCAGCGCGACACACAGGGGAAAGCCAGAGAATGGGTGGTGGGGGTGGAGGGGGAGGGGCGGAGGAGTGTACAGGTAAACACACACCGCACAGATAAGTGGGAAAGGTGGTGGGAGGGAGAGAGAAAGCAGAGGAGAAGAGAGTCACTCGTTCGTTTTTCTGAAGCACCCCGCCAGGCTGTGAGCATGCCCATCATGCGCAGGGCTGACCCAGGGTCAACGCCACTATCTCAGCATCGCTACACAAATACACACACACACACACACACACACACAAACCCATAACACTAGCAAAGCTATGGAGCAATACCATTTTCTCAAACGCTACAATACACACAGGTACCAAGGAGAGGCACATCATAAACCTCATACTAGATGCCAGGCAGGTTACCAAAGTGAAAGGTCTCTTGAGTCAGACAAACCTGGATGAAGCTTTTTGTAAAAGCCCAGGCCACATATGAGCAAATCCCCTACTAGCGTTCATCTCGAGCCCTAAAGCATCAGAGGTAGTGGTGGCTAATTACGGCTAATGAAGACACAAGAGGGACACACGCAACACGCCAGCGCTCTTTTTCGAAGGCACAAACTAAATAGCTGTCCAGGATTGTGACACCATATGTCGTCCCACAGCACCCCCACCCCCCCCTTTCCCCACATCGCCCCCCTTCACGGCTGTCGCTGTCGAGCACGCACACGCGGCTGACGGCTGGTGGCACGGCGTGGCATGGCAAGGCAAGGCCGCAGAGGCTGGTTGGAAACAGCCAAGCGAGAGGCCAGAAGTCCAGCTTTCAAAGAAAAAAAAAATGAAAGAAAGAATGGTTGGAGAAAAGTGGAAAAAAATAGACTTTCTGGGTGGCCAAATCGATCAGGTCTTGCTATGGGTCTCTTTCACTGCTGAATATCCCCCAAGTGGAGCCCCGCTCCCTGTCCCAATAATATTTAACGGCTCCCATTCACCGGTGCGGATTATGACACCGACTGATTTAGCTACCATTATGCAGGAGGTGTGTGTGTACTTGTGGGTGTGTGGTGGAGGCAGGGGGGTTTGCGTTATCCTGGGCAGTGCCACTGGCAGTGTGTGTGTGTGTGTGTGTGTGTGTGTATGTGGGGGGGGGGGGTTCTATTGTAGGAGCAGACATGAAAGACTGGCATGGGCATCAGAGCGGGTCGTATGTAAATAAAAATAATAATGGCAGATGATGATAATAGTAATGGGGGTTCTCTGAGAGTGTGTGTGTGTGTGTGTGTGTGTGTGTGTGTGGGGAGGGAGGGTGTGTGTGCTAACAATGCAGAGCTTTCTAATCGACCTCAGAGAGGAGTAAAGGGAGAGGGAGCGAGAGCAGGGGAGACTGACAGAGCTACACAATGGAGCCCACGCCAATGTAATTCCTTCAGATGACAGCCAGAGAGAGAAACAGAGAGAGGAACGAGAGAAGAGGGGGAAAGAAAAGAAAGGAGAGGGAGGCAGGGTTGGGATGTGAGTGTGTGAGAGAGAGAGAGAGAGAGAGAGAGAGATAGAGAGAAAGAGAGAGAGAATCACAATGAGCCCTGCTCAAATGACACACTGTATACTTTACATCAGGGCGCTTCCAGAGACACCAGTCTGACGCCTGCAAACAAACAAATAACCAAAGCACTCAGCTTTCCCCGTGCTTCCTTGTCTCCTTTTTATTCTTCTCTCTTTTCTCCCTTTCCCCCCCATGTCCCCCCTCTCTCTCTCTCTCTCTCTCTCTCTCTCTGCGTGTGTGTGTGTGTGTGTGTGTGTGTGTGTGTGTGTGTGTGTGTAAAACATGGGCCACACAGCAGAAGTGAAAATGAAACGAGGCCCAGAATGACATACACAAGTGCATGACAACCGTGACACTGTTGAGGGCTGCCTGACAGCTAGCTTGCTCAGCTCTGAAAGGGCACCCACGGCTGCTACGGGCACACCGCACACCATTTCCATCCGGGAGAGAGAGAGAGTGATGAAGGCAAGGGAGAAGAATAAGCGAGGGATGACGAGAGTGACACTTCAGCTCTTCTTGTCCAGGTGAGGGATGAGGTGTGGGCAATGTCCTGAAATAGCCTCCCGAAACTCGCTCGGCCCACTCCCTCCAACGCCGACACATGCACACACACACACACACACACTGCAAGAAAAGGCCTATGACACAATGGCCTCTGTGGGATGGCACAATATAGCATGGATGATGCCTCTATCAAAGGGCCTTGGGAATTGCTCATTGTCAGGACCCTCCACACACACACACACACACACACACACACACACACACACACACACACACACACACACACACACACACACACACACCTCCAATACACCTCCTATCTGTATCCTGCCATCCCATCCCTCCACACCACAAAGCTCCAAGCCACGGAGAGACAGGCGGGGGTGGGTTTGGGGAGGGGTGGATAAAATGAAGAGAAAAGAGGAGAAAAGAGAAGAGAGAAGAGAAGGGAAGGGAGAAAGAGGAGAAGAAAAAGAAGAAGAAGAGAGGAGCGATTAGACACACAAGGACAGGATTAAGGACTTTTAAAGGAAACAGGGACAAATTACAGCGGCACACAGTCGGCCGCGGCTCCACTGCTGCCTCTCGCCGGCATTAATAATAGTTTAGGATAACAGCGGCTCCCTCCGCCGCTAAGAGGGGACTGGTAATTGGAGGCAACCATTGTCTCCCATGTCTGGGGCCTCGCACCCAGAGAGATGGGGGAGAGAGGGAAAAAGAAAGAGAGAGAGAGAGAGAGAGAGAGAGAGGAAGAAAGAGAGAGATCAACACCCTCTCACAGTCTGCCTGTTATTAGGAGTATCAAAAATTAAATACAGCCGCAAACTGAAAATAAAAGAACGCCGGCGTGTCGGAAAGGCAGGAGAGCAACGCTGGCGGGGGGGGGATGGGCGAAAAAGTGGAGGCCGTGGAGAGAAGAGTAAAGAGATGATGAAGGGGGTGAACGCGGGGATGAGGACATGAAAGAGCAGATGAGAGAAGAGAGGAGGAGAAGAGAGGGGCCTGAGAGAGTGCCATTATCGCACTCGGGCGTCCGGTCTCTTTGTGACACAGAGGCGGGCGACTCGATAAGAGGCACTGCCAACGTGATGACTTTGCCGCTGCCACCACACCTGAAGACGGCAATTATGTGTGTCAAATTGCGTGATTGCATGCATAAGTGGGCATATGCAAAATGGTGTGTATTAGCGAGAGTGTGCGCACAACTACACACAAAAAAATCTGTGTGAGTGAGACTGTCTGTGTGTGTACCTACCTATAGATAACTACACACACACACACACACACAAATCTGAACAAGCCTGTTCCCCACACACTAAAGGAATGTGATGGTGAGGGGGTCGGTAAGCACTGGTGGTGGAGGAGGAGGAGGAGGAGGAAGGCAGAGAGGAGATGTGTGAAGAGGCTGGGTACCTGAGGGAGCACCCTGCCCTTCCCTTCCCTGCCCTTGTTACTACTACTAGCAAGACGAGCAAGAGCATCATGCCACACAGACTGCAGGCCGAGGCCTCGTCTCCAGCCCCCAGAACACTTGCTGCAATTTAGTCCACTTTCCTGAGCCGTACCGAGGGCCACAGATGCAGGGGCCACCAGCGCGATGTAGAGCGCTAATGGGACCCCAGGGGCCAAGACTGGAGGGGCCTGAGGGACAGAGATTGACACAGAGGACCAGGAACAAACAGCAGGCCCGTAGGTTTAGGTATTTGCAGTGTATACATGTGTAGCGTGAGTCAGGACACAAGGGGGTTGAGGTTATGAGAAAACCAGCAACCTCTTCCGGTTATCTCTCCACAAATCTATACATACAGACACATTATGGAAATGGGTCAGGTCATGTCATGTAGAGAATTCCTCATTTCTCCCTCATCTCGCCGCAGTCATTCTCTCGTCTCCTGCGTTCTCTCGCGCTCTCTCTGTCTCTCTCTTCCCCCTCTCTTTTTCTCTCCCTGTCAGTTGATTTCTTTCTTTCTGTCCATCTCTCCAGAGGAGGTCTAATGAGGGCCTACCTGATAGGTGTGATCAGGTGACGGCTGAGATCAGGTGTTGGGGACACGCTGGCCCGCAGTGTATTCCGTATTCTGGCCCGGTGTGTGGAAAACGAGAGTGGCTGCTGAAATATGCAGCACAAATGTGTGGCTTACATATTACAGAAGACTGAAATATTTATCCTCATAAATGTGACACAGACAAACACAGACACAGAGATGTTGAAACAAAAGTATAGTGATTGCTATTATTTATTTATCTACTTCTCGGAAATTCCTTCAGCTCATTTTTAATACCGACACTAATGGCGAGATTTTTTTCACAAATAAAATTAAAGTGAATTAAATAAATATAACATGTTTTACACAGGTTGATGTTGGTCACTTTGCTCGAAACATCAACAAGACTCTAGCTGCTACAGAATGAAGGCATCAAATCAGCAAGGCAGCAGAGGAATCTGTGCCACATCCCCTGGATTTGCTGCTCCCTGCAGACCCTGATGGCTGAGGCGGAGGCTGGAGCTGGGGCTGGGGCTGGGGCGCTCAACGCCCAGATTGGCTTCAGATAGCGAGGGGGCAAGCTTGGTTTGTGGGGGCTTTCAGGGGGTCCTTTGTCCATGCAGCGATTTCCCCGACATCTAGATTCAATTACAGCCACGGCCACATAAGTCCTTGGAGGAGACCTCGGTCTGTCCAGCTGAACCCCGCTCCATCTCTCCCTCTCTGCCCTTGCTCCCTCCATCTATCCATTCCTCCATCCATCCATCCATCCATCTCTCTCTCTCTTTCTCTCTTTCTATCTCTCTCTCTCTCTGGCTGTGGTCTTATCAGTTTGCCAGGGCGGTCTGTCTGGTTCAGGCTGGTCCAAGCGATGGGCAGCAGAGCCCATGCTGATCGCACTTCTGAGGGCTACACTAATAGAAAAATAAATTGCAGCTTCCAAAAAGCCCCTCCAATGCAATATGGCTGGAGAGAGAAACGCAACTTGCTGGGAAAAGATGACAATAGCATCACTATAAACTGGCATAAACCCAGACTGGGTGCACATAAAAAGGAGATAGATCTACTGGATTACAGAACAGAAGTCCATCCTGTTTAAGAGGTTGTGAGCTCATCGTTTTCCAAGACTTTCCCCTTAGCAAGATCCCTTCAGTCATGTGTGGACAGTGGACTCGGAACGGCGTATACACACACACACATGCACGCACACACACACATGCACGCACACACACACACACACACACACACACACACACACACACAGACACAAACACACAGAGAGAGAGAGAGGACAGAAATGCAATTGCATCTTCAGCACAAGTCATATCGGTGTTTGATTAACCTGGCTTAATCGGTCCGAAGAGCGCCTCTTTATCGGCAGGCATGGTCTGTTACAGTGATCCAACCCACTGGAGGCCCACCTATGTGGACCCAGTCAGACGAAATGGACAGAAATCCATGGAGGTAATTGGAAAGTGAGACTCACACACGAGAGTGCCTACACACACACACACACACACACACACACACACACACACACACACACACACACACACACACACACAGAGACAGACAGAGAGAGAGAGAGAGAGAGAGAGAGAGAGAGAGAGAGAGAGAGAGAGAGAGAACTGCTGACACGGCATGTCGTTTTGAAAAGCTGGCTTCATGGCGGGGCCCTGTGACTTTGGACTTGGATGGGACATGGCAGAGGACAACACTGGACCACCCACACATTCACACCTCTACACGCCATGGTCAGGCGCTCACTCAGACACACACAAAGACTCCATACACACACTGAAGCAATCCAGTATTTCAAAAACACACAACAGTGAGAAGTATAGAGTTAATGTTTGTCAATTACACAAAGTCACCCCTGACAATGTGTAATGAATAAATAGCACTCTTAACTTGCTTTGTGTGTGTATGTGTGTGTGTGTGTGTGCGTGTGCGTGCAGGCACATTGTTAGACTTGGACATTCGAGGCTATAGCTTGAATCTAATAATAAAAAAAAATAATTATAATAATTATAATAATAGCGATGATGAAAATAGCCCAGTAGAGGAGACTTTTGTGTGGCTGCATTACCTGCGGCCAACAATGCAACATTGTAGCCAGTGAAAGCTGCAAGGAAATCTCACGTGACCATATACAGGCAGATTTAGAATCATTTGTTGCAAAATGTTGCAAATTCAACGTCAGTATTCTTTCTCCTCTATGCGTAGCTGCTAGCTAGCCATAGTGAGACGAGAGAAAACATCCGTCGGAGAAGAGATTGCTTGTAGTTTGCACATTCAGTGCCTTACAGGCTATCCCATCTTTAATGTAGACATCAAACTACTTGGCATGCCCCGACATGAGTCATGATGATTGGCCCTTCCTTTCATTCTCAAACTATGTTAAAATTGCACGTTCATCAGCCCGATTTTCAAATTTTCACAAGGGAGAAACCATGGAACCTCGACATAAGAAAGCCCAAAATGTTTTAAATAACTGGTGATGCCCCTGTGTGTGTGTGTGTGTGTGTGTGTGTGTGTGTGTGTGTGTGTTTTTCCTCCACAGATCAGGTCTTCTCTACATAGGATCAGTTTGACTTTAGTCTAGTAACAGACTCCACAGCATCCTGCAGGTACCCCTTATGCCAGAATGGACACCCATCTCTATTTTGTGGCTTACCCATTGCAAGACATTCCTTGCTCTTTCATTCACATATTGCTCTACAGATTCATTCATGTAGCCCCTTCGCTACCAGGCACAGTTTTAAGTGCCTGGCTATTCCTAGGGTTTCATCGATTTAAAAAAAAAAATGTTTGTTTTACGGCTTTCCGACACTGTTAAAGATCTAACATTTGTATATCATGGGTTTTAATCCACAAAAATCTGCTTTACTTAAAGGGATTATTTATAAGATTATATACAACAAAGCCTCTTTGGGACAATATTGGCTTTAAGTGTCGTTTATTACCTCTGTTGATAACTGTACACACGACGGCTCCAAATAAAAGAAGGGAGAAAGGGAAATCACCTGACAAAGATAATTATTGGGATGAGACTGATTAGAGGTGTATACAAGTCAAAGAGTCTGCAACATGGATTAAAAGGGAGGAGAGATTATCTTTAAAGCAACAATGAGCATCTTAAAACCAGGGGAATTAGTCTCTGCAGAGCTTGATAAAGTGCCTTCTGCTCGCTCTCTGTGTGTTTCCTCTACCGCCATACTGTGCCCCCCCTCACCCCCCCTCTCACCCCCCGTCCCCTCCCTTACCAGTGGTGAATTTAGAATTACACCAAACACAAATACAGAGAAAGCCTCAAAAATCAGTTTTAGCATCAAAACGGCTCTCTCTGACGTCGGTGGTGTGGTAAAACAAACGCACAGGCGTTGAGGCTGAAAGGATTAGATGGCGGCATGCGGATTTTAGGCAACTGATTCGTCACTTGAACTGAGGGTTGACTCTTCTTGATTCTTTTTGACACCATTTACCGAAACCCAGCATCCAGTGTCCTGAGGTCGAGGTCAGACGTTACCTTTTCGGTTTGCCTCACCTCTCTCCACTCCCCTCACGCCACCAGCACATCACACCCACCTAACCGCCCCCCCAACACACACACACACCACCCCATCTCAGGGTCAGGCTTGTGTATAAACATGGGGATTTGAGGAGATTTCCAGGCCCACAAAAAAGCCTGTCTCCATCGGCAGGCACCATCTTAAGAAGCAGAGGAGCAAAATAAATACCTGCGTGATTGAGATAAGTCATGTACCACGCAGTAGAGAGGAGGAGATTCACCCTCCCCAAACACACACACACACACACACACACACACACAGAGCAGTTGTACCCCTCACACTGGAAACAGAAATACTGAGGGGCAGGCAGATTAGGGCAGGGGTGGATGACAGGTGAGGAGACATGAAGGCAGGTGGAGTTTGGGAGGGACGGGTCAGAGAGGTGACAAACGCAAGGAGTTGAGCTAAGTGTAGCGGAGCGGGGCAGGCGAGGGCAGACCCAGAGTCAGGGCTGGGCGTGGCGTGGTGGGGATTAGGGCCCGAGCGCTGGCCCTGTGCCCGATGGCTCCCTGCACGCGGATGTGAGCCACAACGCCGCAGACAAAACAATAACACGGCTGTGCTGGTGTTGTGCGAAGAGTGTTGTGAGGGAAAACTAGACCCCACACAGAGCCAGAGAAGCAGAAAGAGATGGTGGGAGGGATGGAGGAGGTGGAGAGGTGACGAGAGGTAGAAGGGGCAAAGAGAAGAAGAAAAAAGGACATAGCCAACTGCCTTGCTCACACCAGACAGATTTGATGACAGCATATGTCCAAAACTTACTATACTTAACCTACTATTGCTAGTTGGTACTACAGTATTTTTTCTTAGCAGTTAGTAACTAATACAAAAAGAGCAAAGCCTCGGATTAAGTCAAGCTTCTACTATGAGCTGATAACGGTCAAACGTCCTGTGCCATTCCAAATCTGCTCTTGTAACATTGAGGTCCAAAACACACCGTCTAGGCCTGAAGATCCCATCTAGGCCTGAAGACCCCATCATCACAAGTGATATTGGTCTAAGACACCATCATTACCAGTGATCTCAGTCTAAGACCCCATCATCACAAGTGATCTCGGTCTAAGATCCCATCATCACAAGTGATCTCAGTCTAAGACACCATCACCACAAGTGATCTCAGTCTAAGACACCATCACCACAAGTGATCTCAGTCTAAGACACCATCACCACAAGTGATCTCAGGATAGTGTGGCAAGGAGCAGGAGCAAGGAAGAGAAAAGAAACAGAAAGAAAAGGAGGAAGAAGGTCAGAGCAAAAGAAAGCAAGTCTATTTCTTGAACAAGGTGACACCACACCTGGGCAGTCAGGCCTATATAGGATATTCTCTCTCCCCCCTCCCCCCCCATTCTCTCTCAAAGCCTGTGGGGGTTCAACTGCTCTTTCAGCCCTGATAGACGTGCTGTGAAACCTGACGTCAGGCCCGTGCTCAGGACTTGAGTTTCCAGAGACAGAACATGGGGTGGGGGCAAGGGAGGAACGCAGAGCTGACATGTTGACAGGAAGTCCTGATGTGCCCATAGCAACCAGAAGCCCAGGCAGAGCTCACTGGTTAGCAGGCAGGGGAGGTCAGTGCCAAGGCTGCGCCTAGCAGGGGTCAGAACAAGGCCATGCCCCCATGCCAGCCTGGCAGCAAAACAACTGCTGCACTGCCAGCCAATGAGCACTGACAATCCTTCCCCTCTTCACACAAAGATATAAACAAAGTGCGTTTAGGTTGCGCCTACATTTAGAAAACACACTGAGTGTCTCATCTTCTATTGTTCCCCATTCATGTATTATACTTCATCAACAGGGCCCTGATAGGCTTTCTCTTTTTAGTGGCACACATTTTAATTTGTGCCCCTGGTTAGTGAAAAGTCCACACACACACAAACACACACAAACGCGCGCGCACACACAGAGTGGACATAAAGGGGTGGGGCTGTTGGGCCTTGGCCCGGTCCCTTTTCATGGGTCCAAATGGGTCCGTGGGGGAGAGGTGGCTCCCCAGGAGCGAGGGTCACTGCCCGCATGCCTCCAGAACAAGCGGCAAGCTGGGCCAGCCCAGCCCAGCCCAGCCCAGGAAAGGGTGGGGTGGCCAGACGTGGGGAAATAACACAACTCCCAGGTGACACTTGTGTGTTTTGATGTTTGTTTTGGAGCCTTGGCTGAGTCACGGCGAGTGAAAGGCTAAACAAAGCGTGTGTTTGCTGCTAACGGTGGTTTTGTTTATTTGTTTGTGTGGCCTCACGAGTCAGACAGGCACAGAGAGAGAGAGAGAGAGAGAGAGAGAGAGAGAGAGAGAGAGAGAGAGAGAGAGAGAGAGAGAGAGAGAGAGAGAGAGAGAGAGAGAGAGAGAGAGAGAGAGAGAGAGAGACTCTTTGTGTGTCTGTGAGTATGTTTTTGTGGGGATGGCTGGGGGCACGCCTTGTGTTTTCTGTTCTTTGTGTGTGTGTGTGTGTGTGTGTGTGTGTGTGTCTGTCTGTCTCCTCCTGCCCTGTGACATCTGTGGTGGTTCTGGCCGTGCTTCGACAACACAGCAGGATCAGCAGACTCCAGAACAGATGAAAGACAAGGTCAAGCATCCTACCACATCACAGACAGACACACACACACACACACTCCACACAGAGGCACTAAAGCACACACGTGTGCCCACAACACAAGACACAGGAAGGGCTAAAGAACTGAAGCTCATGTTCACACACTTACACACACACACACACAACCACAGAATATGCAGCGCAAAGCAGTATGCCAACAGACACACACACACACACACACACACAAAAGTGAAAAATGGCCCCCTGTAGCCCACCACGGGCAACAAAGGGCAGAAGAATGACGGGAACACAGGGAGGATCTCCACACACAGCCCTGTCCGCATAAGATGGCCAAGACCGCTTCACCATAGACGATCAGCCAAAAGAGTAAAAGCAGACACAAGGGTAGGCCACACTCAGTGGCCCGTGGCCCTGCCCTCTGTGAGGCCAGTGATTCTCCGTGGCTCTTCCTGGTGTCTATCAGGATGTGTCCCAGACAGGAGCAGACTGAGCACGCTCTACATTCAGGATGAGGAAGTGCTCTGTGTGTCTCTGGGCTTTTTTTAGGCAAGCAGAGAGGAGGAGAATAGAGCCTATTATGAAGATTCGGTGGCAGCAGTGACAGAGGCAGGAGCAGAAGCAGCAGCCATGCTGAAACTGGCACTTGGGCAAAGGGTGCGTGTTTGTGTGTGTGTGTGTGTGTTTGTGTGCCAGGTCAGCTAAATGAGATCACAAAATACAATACACATACAGTGCTCCCCATAGAGTCTTAGAGACAGGGGATGAAAGACAGACAGATGGACACAAACACACACACACACACACACACACACACACACACACACACACACACCTCCGCCCAAAACTCGACTCTCATGCCCAAGCAGTGCCACTCAATAGCGGCGCCACCAACTGAAAAAGACGCCTGAAGGTGTGTCTCTCCCTTATATGCTTGGGACAGAGCGTCTGGTAGAATCACTCACTCACACTCTCTCTCTCTCTCTCTCTCACACACACACACACACACACACACACACACACACACACACACGTCCTAACATGGATCTCTATCTTCCCAGTCTTGTCCAATGGTAAAATGGCCACACATTTCAGAGGTGTAAAGGGGACAAAAAAAAAAAAAAAAAGAGAAAAACTACAAACAAGACACACACAAAAGAGACCGATAAAGGACTAAAAGGAGGAGGGAGAGAAAGAGAAGAAAAAAAATGAGGTGAAAAAGAAAGAAAAGGCAGAAAAAGACGTGTAACAGAACAGGGTCAGCAGACTGGCCATGTGACGGAGCGGCGCCTGGGATTAGCGCCTGTAAGCCTATTAGAGTGACGCTCACTTTGGACAGCAGGGACCACCCGGGCTCCCCTGCCACCACCACCACCACCACCACCACCACCACCACCTCCTCCTCCTCCTCCTCCTCTGCCTTCTCCATCTCGTCCACCACCGGAGGCCCAGTGTAAACCACAAACTCTGCCCCTCTTAGCCCTCACCCCACACCCATGCATCCCTGTAGCCCCTCCAGCCTTCAGCAAGGCGCCACTGCAAAAAAAAAAAAAAAAAACCCAACTCAACCACCCCGCCTGATGCCACCCTCCATGTCATAGGGCCGCCTCCGCGCTGCCACCAGTGCCACCCTCGCCACCACAACCACCACCACCAGCGGAGGCAGCACCCGGTTCAGATTAGCCCCAGCCAGTTTGCACTGCACTGCACCACACCACAACATGTCGCGGACCGGGCCCCGGACCCCAGCCAGCCCTCCGTCGGCCTCCCCCTGGCCATCTGGAGCCGTCTGGGCCGCGGGGCCTTGTTCTTGTTCCTGGTCTCCAGCCTGCTTCCACCTAAAGAGATTTACTGCCCTCCCCCTCCTCCTCCTCCTCCTTCCATGCATCCTCTTGTTCTTTTGCCTCGGCGACCAGACTCTTCTCAGCTGGGCCCATCTCTGCTCTCAAAATGGGTTTAGAGAGACGTGTGTGTGTGTGTGTCATGTGGCGGCAGTAGTACTGGTGGTGGGGGTCACATACATCTGTTGTCCCCTTCTTCTGGGTGGTTCATTACTTTAATTGAACAGTCGCCTGAACCAGCTTGGACTGCTTTGCGGGGAGGCAGAGAAGCTAGTCTGTTGAGGGAGCCTAATCCATCGCCAGGTCCAACAGCCTCATCAGAACATGGAAACACAGCTTTGTCACAGAGCTGAACCTCCGCCCTTGGAAGAACATGGGTGAGAACCTTCATGACCTGTACTTGACCACCTAACCAATTTCAGTTCGCATCGTGAATCTGCCAAATGAATAAATGTTTTTGGCAACAGGACATGCTGCAAACTATGACACGAATCAACATCAAGGATTTGATCAAGACAGCCATCCAATACTGATGCGATGTCAAGGGCTTCCCAAGCACCACCTTTGTAAAGACTAAAGACTTTACAAAGCCTTTGGTACAAAACAAAACAAAACAAAACAAACCCTTCAAAAAGAAAACTTTTGGAGTTTCATAGCCACCACCCAATCACCACCCCCATTTAATCACCACTTCCACGCTGAAACGGTGGAGAACTTTCCGGATTTCCTCCAGCTTTGAGGAGCATGCACCAGGTAACCTAATTCTCTCCAGAGTCGGTGGTAACCCACTGGCCTAGGTAATGTGTTGCGGAGGCGAGCGGGTGCCACGCGAGGGACACGGCGCAGACGAGCTGGAGTGGAAATGGCTTTAATTGATTTGGAAGGGGTCCACGAGCGACAGCAGGTCACCGCTCGCACGAGACCCAACAGCTCGACGGATTCACGTTCCCCAAAGAGAAAAGACCCGGGGAGGAAGAGAGAGAGAGAGGAGGAGAGAGGAATATAAAAAGGATGAGAGAGAAAGAAAGAGTGAAAGAAAAAGAGAGAGTGTGTGACAGAGAAGGGGACACATCAACACCTCAATTTTCCCATTTTCCAGTTCAAAAAAGGTTCAAAGGGAAAAAAATTAAGCAGACGCCGAAGTCATTACAAGCCAGCAAATGGCCTGGCAGGCGTTCAGCTGTGCTACTTACAAACACTATTTACACCCGGGCAGAGAGAGCTAAGGGCGGGCCGCATTGCACCGCACCGTCCTGGGCAAAGAGACGCCGTCGCTGCCTCTCAATGGCTCCTCTATGCATGGATACCACAGTGTATTAATATGATTGAGAACACAACAGTGGGGATGGGTAGGAATGGGATGTCTTGGGTGTCTATGGTTGGTTGTGTGTGTGTGTGTGTGTGTGTGTGTGTGTGTGTGTGTGTGTGTGTGTTGGGGGGAGGGGGACCTTCAAAGGGAGTATCATTGGATGCCAAGCGCTGGATTTCAGGGACAATAGTTTTGAAAACAACACACATGCACACTTGCACACACACACACGTACACATACACACACACACACATACACAAACACAGAGACACGCGGAGCACACAAAACCCGGAGCAGTCACATCGGCACCAGCCTCTGCAGCTTTCAGCTTTTCAGAAAAAAAAAAAAGACAAAGAGAAAGAAGAAGAGGAGGAGGAGGAAGAAAAAAGCAAAAGAAGAGAATAGAACAGTGAGAGGGGAGAAAAGGCAACAGATTTGGCTAGGTTTCCCTCACTTTGGTTCACATGCAAACGCACAACACAGCCGGCATGGGGACCACAGAACAGGCCAATCTAGCATTCACAACCACGCCAATACACACACACACACACACACACACACACACACACACACACACACACACACACACACACACAAAGGGGCCGGCATACAATGCCACTAAATATAGCCGTTAAGTATATGACCCCTCAATTTCCAAGCTTCAGATAATGTATTTGAATAAAGACACGGGAAGAAAGGAAGAGTTGCATGCAATTTGGAGATACCACTGAATAATCATTTTCTGTCACAACCTCTCTCCCCCTCTCCCCCTCTTTCACTCCCCCTCTCTCGCCATCTCTGATTATGCAATTCTTTGGGCCGCAGCGTTTTGGCAGGGACACAAATAGGGAGAAAGGGAGTGAGAGAGGAGAGAGAGAAAGAGAGAGAGAGCGAAAAAGAAAGAAAGCAAAAAAAAGGGAGAAAGGTGCCGTTTGACTCTCTGCCATTTCAATGACAAAATACAATCTACCACTCCAATAATTCTACAGAGGAGGGAGGGATTAGCATTTCTGAGGTTGAGCCAGAGATTAGGAGACGCCGATCTTGAATTTCATCATCTCGCCGCCGCACAATGGCGTATTCTTCCCCTCGCTGGTGCCGCTGCCGCCGCCGCTGTGCCTTTTTCTTTTTTTTTTCGCTCTTTCTCCATCTATTCTCTGATGAGGGGTCAGGAGGAGCTTACCTCCCTGCACCCACATTCAGCCATGCTCTTGGTGTCGAACCAGATACCTCACGCTCCACTCCATCCGCCACTGCGCCGGCACACACACACACACACACACACACACACACACACACACACACACTCGTGAGGCCTCCATTGGCGAGGCCAACCTCGCGGTGTCACAGCCTGCGCGTCTGTCATCAGCACACTGCTGGTCATACACTGCCCTCTGCTGGCTGCGGAGCTCTAGGGGGGGATTTGTCATGGCCAGGTGCAGGTGAGAAGAAAAGGCATGGTATGGTGATGCAGGGGCAGCAATGTCACAGATTCTCAGACCCTAGTCTGCAAGTCCCTGTTGCTTTGGAAAGAAAGCATCCGATAAATACTAGTTCCTTCACTTTCATTTAAATGCCCTCAACCTGCAGCTCTGAACTAAACCCACCACACAAGACTAACAGCTGACCTCAGAACAGTCATGTCATAACAGAAGAAATGATTTATGGCATAAATGCTGTAGACAGCTGTTTCAACAATAAATAACAAAAACAAGGCATAAAGGTGCCATTTTGTTTCCAAACTAGTTCCGCAACGTTAAGATAACACATAGAACGTTAAAACGGGGCCAAGAGGGAACAGTAACCGGAACTCTCTTAAAACTCTTGAAAGTTCCAGTATTGGTCCAGTAAACACTAAATGTGTGTGTGAATCTCCCGAAATGCCTTTTTGGGGAAACGGAATCAAGCTGCGTTGAAACATTAAAATCCCTCTCCTTGCCCCGTCTGCCCGGCTTTCACACCATGATGCTTAAGAGACGATGATGAATCTTGGAAGACGTTTAATGAATGGATGATTTTGATGTATTTGTGGTTATTTGCATAAACGATCATTAATACACCGAGGATGTGTTTGAGTGTAGATGGCACCCTAAACGGATGAAATGAACAGGGGGGTATAAACACAATAACACAGCAGTCAGATAATATGGCTCAAGAAAATTACCCCATGACAAAAACATGGTCTGGAGGCCCTCCCTCACTCTCTCTCTCACATATACACACACACACACACACACACACACAGCACTGTAATCTGGTGCCAAATAGGCCAGCCCAAGGAGCTTTGATGTCAGTCTCACTTGGAGCGCCCCCTCCACCTCTTCCCTTTCACCCCCCCGCCCCCTTCCCTCACAACCCTCCTCCCCTTTCTCTAGTTCTTGCTCTCCCTCTCCCCCTCTCCTCTTTTCTCTCTCTGTCCCTTGCTCCCTCCGCTGATGGTGCATGGCAGGCAGGGAGACACAGCTGAGTGTGTGAGGGTAAAGTGCCTCTTCACTGCCCCCACCCCACAACACCCCCCACCCCTGCCCGCACGTCACATGCCAAGCATGTCTTTGATCACTTTGTTATTAGAGAGGTATGTGGAGACAAGAGGAATTCAGTACTTTCTCTTCCATCCTCCTCCTCCTCCTTCTTCTCCTCCTCTCTCTCTTCTTCTCTGTGTCTGTCTCTCTCCACCCCTTCTTCTCTTCCCCCCTTTCCTCCTCGACTTTCTCAGGGCTGTGAAAAGTACTTGCACAGCCCCCCTCCCCTACACACACACACACACACACACACCACTTTCTCAGAGATGAGTCACTTCAGTTTTCCTTCAGGGGAGTGTTTTTGTGCTCACCAGCTTGAGTGGTCTAAAGAGACTTCTTGTAGCACTTGTGTATTTCTGCCTGTACCAGTCATGTCAAAGTATACTAAAACTAAACTGACATCATATCATAGTATACTAAACCTAAACTGACACCATATCATAGTATACTAAAATTAAGCTGACATCATGTCATAGTATACTAAAACTAAACTAACAACATGACATCATTTGCTCCTATTCCATGAAGACCAAACTCCTTAGGAAATACAGTTGACACTTTCCTCTGATTCGTAACTCTGGGTAATTACTGCCAATGAAAAGTCTGTGCGTAATCACATCTGTACTCAGCCAAGGCCTTGCATGTGAACCACCAACCTAACAAGCCAGAGTTCAGCATTTGCTAAACTAGCACCTAACAGGAAAGTGGAAATGGAACAGTGAAAATGGAGATGTCAAATGCAAAAAAGGATTTACACACTGTGTGTGTGTGTGCGTGTGTGTGTGCAATGAAGTGAGCGAGAGGCAAAGCGTGTGAGACATGTGAATGAGCACTCTGTTTTGCAGCAAGGTTCCTCTCATGTGTTTATATTTATGTGCATGTGTGTGGACACAAACAATGGCTCGGTGCCAGATTGTCAGGCATGCAACTATCCCAATGGTGTGTGTGAGTGTGTGTGTGTGTGTGTGTGTGTCCATCCCACTGAGGCTCTCTACACAGTACGATTTAGTGAGTGTGTGTATATATTCATATGTTTGTGATGACCTCTACCACTGCATTGGGAGTGTGCATGTGCTGCTATGAGTGTATATGTAATTGTGTGTGTGTGTGTGTGTGTGTGTGTGTGTGCATCTTCTCTGCACTCTGCTGTGAGGACAGATGGACTGGAGTATCCCGGCTGGACAGGAGCCCAGACCTTGGTACTGATCCAAGCAGAACCCCCTCCCACGCACACACACACACACACACACACCTTACTTTGTTGCCTTAGTTCTTCTCTCTCATCTGTGTTCTGAGCTGGGAGGGACTGGTACTTACATGTGGACATGGTGATGAGCTCACGTATGTGTGTGTGTGTTTGTGTGTGTGGTTACAATAGCTAGGCTGTGTGCTGAGCACTGGGCAGCCATGCCCTGCAGGGTACTGCAGCCAGCTGGGCGGAGCCCCAACACTGGGCAGAGGGGAGGGGTGAAGGGGACAGGAAGGAGAGAGACAAGAGAGAGAAAGAGAAAAGGAGAGAAGGGGAAGAAGGAGGGATGGAGGAAAAAAGAGAGAGAGAGAGAGAGAGAGCGCGCACAGGAGGTAAGGGGGAAGGGCAGAGTTGAAAGTGAGGGAGAGAAGGGGGGATTGGTTGGATCTGTGCCAACTCTATACTGATGATACAGAGAAGCAGTAGAAGCAACTCACAACAATGTGTGCCAGGGATGGAATCCACCTGCCAACATTTTTGCCCGCCACTTTTATATCCGAACGTTGTTGTTTACATTACAATGCCAAGAAATGCAAGGAACGCATTTTTCTTGTACAGGACATGCATCAGACACGCACTTGTTTCTAGAGCTGATTATTCAGTAATTAGAATTATTCAGTAATTACCACTGAATGATTACACAAGTAAAAAGACACACCCTTTTCGGCCTACTCTGACCAAGGGTTGTACCAAGTTGTGAAATAACAAGAAATATCATAACATCATAACAGTTTACATAGACAAAGGCATTCAAAATAACTGTCACTTAGAAATCTCTAGCAATTCAACTAGGCCTCTGGGAATTCCAGAAATAGTAAGGCCTCCCCCATTTAGCTCTTATTTCTCCTGGTCTCTCTCCCACTACTTTCCTGTCAATCTCTGGGCAAAAAGCCCAGAAACTGTTATATATAAAATTGAAGCTAGAAAAGCACTCTGAATCTAAAGAGTTTTACATACATTACCACTGAACATAACTGGATAATGTGTACTGGGTGAGACAGTGGTGGTACACCAAGAGTGGCCAAGAGAATATGTCAAGTGGAGAGAGAGAGAGAGAGAAAGAGAGAAAGAGAGAGAGAGAGAGATGGAGCGAAAGAGAGATAGAGAGAGAGAGGATTAAGACACAGGACAGGACCATCTTTAGTCTGTTGGCTCTACCACTGCGTGCTCCTGCTGGGTCTGATGCGCGTCAGATCTGAGGCACCCGGCCGAGGCATGAGGGCATGGTTAAAGTATGAAGCCTTCCATGCCAAAGGAGCACGCGCATGTGACGCAAACGAGAGCTCTTCTCTTTCTTTCCCTCCCTCCCTCCTTCCCTCTCTCTCTCTCTCTTTCTCCGTCCCTCTCCGTCTCTTGCTTTCTCTCTATCTGAAGGAGATCATAATCACTAGCAGCCCCAAACACTCGGCTGGCCACAAAGCCCCCATCAGCAGCAGAGTGGCTGGCAAAGAGCACAGGCAGTCATGAAGCGCACAGCACATGAAAGAGAAGGAGCGTGGCATGATGCAGTGCGGTCTGCAGAGAAGCCACAGAGGGGCTTCAACGAGTCATGACTGTCACTGGTTTCATTTAGGTGAGCCCCACTGTAAAGGCTTGTGAAGGCATTAAGATGAGCTTGTGTAGTGTAGTAACAAGGGTTTTGGTCCTACATGCGGCTGTAGAAATAAATAAATAAATAAATAAATAACCTCTGTGCCACACATTCATATATTCTCTCTCTCTCTCTCTCTCTCTCTCACACACACACACACACACACACACACACACACAGAGACAGTGTTGCATGGAGTAAGAAGCAGCAATTTTTTTTTTTATCAATAAATAAATAAATGTGGCTGTATAAAAAATAAACAAATTACCCCAATGTCACACATTCACACACACTCACACTCTCTCACACACACACACACACACACACACACACACAGTGAGAAGCAGCAAATTTTTCTTTTTTTTATCAGGCAAAGAAGGTAAAGTATAACCTGCTTAGCAATCTCAGCTCAGCATTGCATCTAGGCCAGAACCACAGGCCAGAACCACAAGCCAGAACAACACCGTGTTAATGGGGATTCTGTCAAGACTCTGCTGCTGACTAGTCAATGTGCCTGTGCAACAACAGCCCATGTCACACAGAGAGAGTGTGGACAGTAAGCCTAAAGCTGAATTCAAACCACCAGGATGTACATGCAATACACTGATAGAAGTACATGAAGAAAGGATTGAATAAGGTCAAGCCGAATGGACCATGTTATACTTCCACAAACATCCACTTGAGGGAGCAATAACACTGCTCAGTCCATACTGAATCTCTTACACGCATGCTTGTCTACACGTGATATGAGGCTAGTTTAGACAGTCAGATCAGACAAATGGTCTCCTAATGATAGCACCCTGAGGAAGTTCAGTTTCTGGTGAACCATACAACATATGAACATACAACCAACATAATGTGAATTTGATATCACCCATAAAATACATTTCCAGTGACAACATTAAGCTAAAATGAGCTTAAGAAAATGTTTTCACTGCAGGAGAAATGTTACTATATTAAATAACTTTATGAATTTTAATTTACTGTATAACGAATTCAGTGCAAGAGCAAGTTTCAGCATTGCAAGAGACCATTACTGGTATAAGGACGTGATCCGGCCACTAGGTGGAAGCATTTCCACAAATATATGGAACCAGACAAAAGTGAAACTCACATTTTCGATGACAAATGTCCACTCCTTGTCTTCAAACTCTTCTGCGTGAGGATCCTGAAATACAAAAGATTTGGGGTCAACAGAAGCAGCCTTTTTATTGACAATCATCAAATAATAAAATAATTCAGTAGCAAAAAAAAAAAGAATATTAAGGCAAAAGTGCTAACTTTTATTTCAAACACATCAGCAAATAATGAGTGTTCAAGCTGGGCTTAGGCAACAAGTAGTATACTGCATATGCAACGTATGGTTGAGTATACTTATCGCTGTCAAGGTGCTAGATTCACCAAATATCCCACTACTAGACCGATTCCTGAAGTAAAACGGACGTAGTCATTTTGTCAGTCCTAAATTAATGCTACTGTTTAAGCCATACCGTGTGGACCAGCACATCACTTAACCTCACAAGCATTTGTTTTATAAAATCAGCAATCTATTATGACTCTGGCAGCAACCTTCTGTCCATTATTCTGAGGCCACTGAGAAGTCGTCGTGTTAAAGACGGCCAACTGCCTCTGGTCGAGTTTGGTGACCAATCATGGTTCTATTAACAAACATAAATACCAATGTCACAATATTGATAAAATGCTTTTAAACTGTCAGTTCTATTGCAGGGGACATGTCAGGAGACTGATCAGGCATCAGTATCAGTCACATTCCATTAAGCTAAAACCTCCTTTTAGAGCATCCCTGTGACCTACTTCATGAAGGTGGGCATGTAGAGGACAAGAGATGTCTCTCTCTCTCACACACACACACACACACGCACACACGCACAGGTGGGTGGGTGAGTGGACTCCACTGAGAGCAGAATGTCACAGATAACAGCCCTTGCTCTGGATAAAAGATGATGGCCCATTTGTGCCACTGCTGTGGTGTGTCCACAGAGGAGACAGGAGACTCGAGCCATCAGACACTGTCTGATGCTGGCCAGATGAGAAGAGGGGACATGCTTCTCTCCACCTCTCTCTCTCTCTCTTCTCTCCTTCCCCGCCTCTCCCTCTATCCCTCCATCACTCTCTCTCCCTCTGGCCAGATGAGAAGAGGGGACACACTTCTCTCCACCTCTCTCTCTCTCTCTCTCCCTTCTTTTCTGCACCCCTCTCCCTGCTTCAGTCAGCTTCAGTGCAGAGAATGAGTGGAGGCCATAATGACTAGGAAGGGTACCACAGTCTGTAGTCTGGTTGTTCCTGCTGATTAACCCTCACAAATCACATGCCCACACAACCAAACATTCCAATCAATCACACAACCAGCTGTCAGGCAAATATGTCCTCGCATCTCATCTTTCTCTCTCGTTCACATTAATTACATATTTCACTAACTGCTCACTGAAAAGGCTACTTGACAAAGACGCAGCCACTCGCCGTCCAATCGATCATTACACACTACACGCAAATACAAACATATGATCAGATGCTGGTTAGACAACAGGATGTCCATAACTGTAAGAAACCCACAAACCTTAATGAGCAAAACAAGGACAACACAAAGAGAGAGCACAGTGCGGGTGTGCGCGCGCACGCACACACAGACACACACACAGAGCTCTCCCCACAATCACTTCCGTTCCCATTTGGCTGCAGATATCAGGCAGGGATCGATGTGCGAAAGCTTTCATCCTCCATCCGAGCCAGGCCTGTCATTTACAGACTACACTCAGTCCATTTGTTCCTTTTAATGACCCCACAAATAAACATCCCACCGCCTCCGCACCCGCCCCCCCCCAACCCAACCCTCTCCCAGCCCCCTTCCGTTTGCCGCCGCTGGGTGTCCCAAAATAGCCCGGCCCTCTGCCCGTATCTCATCCCAGCCCTAACGGCAGCCATTGATTGGGCGTTATCATTATACAGCCATTTGTCTCCAATGTGTGTATTTACTGCTCCTCCGGAGAGGAGAGGAGAGGAGAGGAGAGGAGAGGAGAGGAGAGGAGAGGAGAGGAGAGGAGAGGAGAGGAGAGGAGAGGAGAGGAGAGGAGAGGAGAGGAGAGGGAGAGAAGAGGAGAGGGAGAGAAGAGGAGAGGGAGAGAAGAGGAGAGGGAGAGAAGAGGAGAGGAGAGGGAGAGGAGAGGGAGAGGAGAGGACTCAGCTGCCACCCTTGCAACAGAGCAGACTCGA
This sequence comes from Tenualosa ilisha, assembly GCA_015244755.2. Taxonomy (NCBI): domain Eukaryota; kingdom Metazoa; phylum Chordata; class Actinopteri; order Clupeiformes; family Clupeidae; genus Tenualosa; species Tenualosa ilisha. The sequence continues at coordinate 3,876,095 of PYXC01002282.1, read as the reverse complement.
CTGGGTCCAAAAGCAGTGTGGGTCAGCTGACAGGAAAGAAAGGGTGCCGCGGCCAGACAGCATGAAATATACATGAAATGTGGGCTGGTTAAAACTGACTACCAAACTGAACCATGGGTAATGTAGTTTTGGGAGGTGTACTCAATGAGGTCAGCCTGAGGAAGTGCCAGACACTGGATGTGTGTAGGTGAGCGTCTGCTGCAAGTCGGTATGTTTGTCACATCAGCATTCTGTGTAAGTACTGTATGAGTGTGTGTGGACCCAGAGCAAACACTGTGTGAACACTGAATAGGACATTCACCACCAGGTCAGGCTGTCAGCACCAGCTCACAATGCTGTAAACTGTAAATACTGTGTGTGCCTCTGACCCTCTCTTAAACCCCCCCACCACACACACACACAAACAAACATCATTTGGCATGATGACAGAAATGTATACAGCATAACACCTCTAATCCTAAACTCTGTTCTTCTTAATCCTGCTTGGCCTTCATGTCTACATTTTAATCAGAGTATGTCACCAATTCCGAAGGCAATCTTAGTAAACAACCCTTTCAGGGCACATGATATGGCTGTGTGAGTGTGTGTGTGTGTGTGTGTGTGTGTGTGAGTGAATGGCTGTGCCGTAACGGCAGGTGTCGAGTATCTACTTGCCTGCGTCTCAGAGGGCCAGTGTGGGGCTATTCCTCTGTGCTGGATGGGAGTGCTGCTGCTGCTGTGCTCAGATTCAAAGACTGGCGTGTGTGTGTGTGTGTGTGTGTGTGTGTGTGTGTGTGTGTGTGTGTGTGTGTGTGTGTGTGTGTGTGTCTGTCTGTCTGTCTGTCTGTCTGTCTGTCTGTCTGTCAGCTCCTGTCAGCCGAATGGATGACTGACTGACGGACTTACTAACTGACTGACCAACGTCACATAGAGCACAGTGGCTAACTGCTGTTTGCAGTCCGGTGGCTGCTCACCTGTGGCTTACTAGAGACCTGTGGCGGAGGTGCCATGGGAGGACAGTGGGTCATGTGACCAGGCTTAGTCTGGCCTTAATTACAACTCAATTAGCCCGCCATCGTCTTAAGGAGCCCTCATCTGTGTCAGTGGGCTAGGAGAGCATGCAGAGTCTATTTCTGGATAAGAGAGCTTTTCCACTCCCTAAGCACTCATTCATTTAAGTCATTCAGCACATCTCACTCTAGCTGTCAATCAAGATCTCCCTTACCCTTACTCTTGGGTTATCCATCTGTCTATCTGTCTGTCTGTCTCTCCACGTGTCTTGCTCTCTACTGTATATATGTAAGGGATAACGGCTGACGAGGTGTGCTGTTAATATGGAATTAATGAACGAGGCGGAGAGTGGCAGAGAGAGAGGCGGAGACTAACTTCACGCCGAAGGCGGAGTCTTCCTCTACCAAGTGTATCAATTCCGTAAAACAGCACAACTCAAAGGGCGTTATCCCGCTTGTCACCCGGTTGCAACTCATGCGTATAAGGAATAGATGTCAGTTTAATACATAGAAAAGCCTGCAGCTCAGTTATGTTCAGTTGCCGTACTACTTTCTTTTCAATGGTGGTTATGGCTAATAACTACCATTGACTGATTCCACTGTTACTGACAAGTTCAACTGTCGTTTAATATGTTATAGTTACCATTCAAAAAAGCATTTACACAGAACAGTCATTAGACTTTTTCACTAGATCTACTTCATAAGTGTGTGTTTTACAGAATTAGCACACACTCTGCCAGCCAATCAGAAATCAGTATTCCAATTCTCTGGGTGATATATGACCTGACCACACTGAGACAGCGAGTGAGGGTTTATCAAATGCCAAGGTCCATAGAGACTATTCCACAGGAGAAGCAGCCAGACAGCTATAAATGACGGATAGAGGGGGGATGAGAGATGGTACCTTAAACAGAGTGACTGTGATCTCGATGTTCTCGGGGACGGGCCACACCACAACCCCTCGGTACGGATTCTTGATGCCAGGCTGCCAACTGTGAGACTGAGAATGAGAGAAAGAAAACAAATAAGCACCAATGAACACACAAACACAAACAAACAAACAAACACACACACACACACAGCACGGGAGCAAGAGCAATAACAACTCTCTTTTATGTATTTTTGGCTCCTTTTCTGTAGTTTAACTTCACAAGGCAAAGTTCAAAGGTCAAAGGTTCTGTGGGAGGTAAATAAAGCTAAAAGGCATGAACACCAGGCTGAGCCTGGACAAACTACACAACCCAGCATGTCCCTGACCCAGATCCCTAGAGCCGCACTCTCCCTTTATCAGAGTTTAAGCCCGGCGGTGCCAACACCTCAGCAGAATACACTACATAGCCCACACCTGCTGTTTCTGGCACAGCACCTCACTACTATAGAGAGACAGAGAGAATGAGAGAAACCAAGAGATGGAAGAAGAGGGAGAGAGAGAACAAGGAAGGAAGTGGGGGAGGGAGGATGAAGGAAAGAAGCAGAGGGACAGAGTGTGGGAGAAGGACGGAGAGGGAAAGTGGAAAAAAGAGAGAAAAGGAGAGAGGAAGAGAAAAACAAGGTGAGACAAAGAGAGAGAGAGCAAGAGATGGAGAAAGGAGAGAAAGAGAGACATGAAGGGACGTGAAAGAGAGTACACAGAGCAGAGACTGAGCCTTTCGAAGGACTTAATCAGGAGCCTCTCTCCATATTAAAGCTGCCGGCTGCCTGCTGTGCGGGGACCGCTGCATGACCCGGGCCTGTATTATAACTGCTCTGGGCTCGTGTGTGTGCGATGGGATGTGGACACAGACAGATGGGCAGGTTAGCCGCTCAGGGGAGGGAGAGAGGGCAAAGTAATGTTTTGATGGCTGCTGCTGGCCTGGTGTTGCCTGCTTAAAACCTTGCAAGCCCAGGTCTTTGCAGTGAAATCAGAGTCAGGAGACTGCCGACTGTGGATGACGTCCTGGGCCATGGGCTACAGTTGGATACATTTCTCTGAGATTATGGATAACTAAACAATTTATCACAATATTATGTTTTATCCTCAAATGGAGGTGATTCCACTCTCAAGCCTGGACTTGAAAATAGTCAGACTTAGCAAGTTCCTATTATGGTTCCTGTTATTGTTCTAAGTTCTTATTATGGCATTGCTATTTAAATTCAGAAAGACTCAGCAGCATCAGGCTGTATGCTTGGGGCTGAACCAACCACTTTCATTGAGCAACCCCCCCTAACCCAAATGAATTCTCATGGAGAATATCCAACCATACTGAATAGCTACGTCATGTCAATCAAAACATCTAACACAAGTCTTGGGATTTGTTCACAAAGTGGTCTGCAGAAACGCAGCCAGACGGCTCCATGTGAAAACGGGAAGCAAACAAACCTTGGAGGATTTCCGTCGACTGCGGCGAGTCCACACCACCACCAGCTTGTCCGGCTGCCTGTGGACACAAGAGGTGGAGAACATGGTTTAGCGCAGTGAGAGACGCCATCAATCATCGTCAGCTCAGCTCCAAACACAAATCAGCTTCCCAACTTTCAAATGGATTTTTTTTTTTACTGCTTTGAGAATAAAGTTCGAGATGATAATTAAACCTAGTCAATGACAGTGGAGTAGATGAGAGGCATGCAGACTAACATGAGGATGTACAGTTATGGGCTTATGTCTATAGACCGTTTCCATGGTGAAAACAAAAACAATGTCAGAGCATTCTATTTCGTTCCATAATTATTTCTACCACGTTTATCACATCAAGGTCAGTTTGGAATGTTAAACCGGTAACCCTGTGGGAACAGCTGACACACGAATAATCTCTTGAAACAGTTTACAGAGATCTATGCTTTCATCACGCTCAGAAACCTCTAATACATTTGTCTGGTTAGCAATGTTCCCTCTTAGCTGCGCGCGTGTGTCAGAAACAACATGGTTGGTCTTTCTGTAAGCCTAAACAAGAAATATTCCATCCGTGAATACTTTCAATGTAAGGGGAAGAAAATCTGTAATTTGGCCTATACTTGACATCTTCTAGCCTACAAGTTAGGCAATGTGTTCATGATGACTAGAATGTGTGATGGGTGATGTGTGTTCACATTAACTAGCTTATTATTACAGAATTAAGGTGGTGAAAGCCCTCTTGAAACAATTAATTTATTTTATATACCCTACATTCCAAGGCCAGAGGACTCTGTGCTGGCGATGTGATGGCAAATAACCCCATTCCTTTCCGCCCTGCCTGTCTCAAACAGTGTATTTTTTCCATACCACTGATTAATCTTTTCCGTCTTTTGATTACACTTTTAAGCTTAAGAATGTGCAGGCAGCTCAGTGGTGCCCTGTTGCTCTCCATGAAGGGTATTTTGTCAGTTTGTCAATTACCAACTAAATACCAAACAGCCGAATAAATTATTACTGGTCATCATTATTGGTCGATCACAAAAGGCTGCTCATAGTGCCAAAGCATGCCGCTCGGCCAAATTTAAACACTGCTTAGTGCTGAAAAAAATTAGAGGGAACATTGCTGGTTAGCTACACACAACTAATTAAAACGAAACATGCCAGAGCGGCCCACAAGCACTCTTTGACCATCTCTCCTCAGAACCTCATGACCAGGTGTAGCAGCTTTATCTTAAATGAACTGTGAAGGTCTGAGGAGTCTCTCCCAAACAGTCTCAGAGGAAGAGAGAGGAGGAGGAGTAAGAGTAGGCCGAGGAGATGAAGTGGAGGCTGACACCCCTTCCCCCTTCCCCCTTCCTTTCTTCCAGATGAAACAAGTGCCCTGACAGCATGCTCTTCTGATGTCTAACAGTCAATCAAAGATTTAAGAGTACACACACACACACACCCACACACAAACACACACACACACACACACACACACACACACACACACCAATACTAACTCCAAACATCTGCAATTCATATTCACTAACATCACACACACACGTTCATATTAAAGAATGAGCTTGTGAAATCTGGTCCTGTTTGAACAAGTCCACAAAATCTACACGGATGAAACTCTAATTCAGTTCACCGTTCACAGTTACTCCAAACTGTGCAACCACCCTCCAAAGTGTAGAGTAGCTGTGTGTGTGTGAGTGTGTGTGTATGTGTGTCCCACAGGTGGATCAGCCCTTCAGAGGAATGAATTAATGATGAAACCAAGCCTGAAGCGGAGCGTTGCAGACACAAACACAGTCAGACTGCACAGAAAGAAGCCGACACAGGCTGAACACAATTTCACAACAGCAAGCCAACTAGGGTCCACACATGTGCACTCAATTCCTCCTCATACTTCATATCCAGATACACAAACACACAAATAAAAAAATCCATCTAAATCCCAAAGTCTCTGAGACTACAGTGGACTAAGAGGCACAGTAAGGGCAGAGGATCCGTGATCACAACTGTACTGCCTTCTGTGTGTGTGTGTGTGTGTGTGTGTGTGTGTGTGCGTGCGTGCGTGCGTGCGTGTGTGTGTGTGTGCGCGTGTACGTACATGCGTGTGTGAGAGACACGAGCGAGTACGCAAGTGAAAAGTGAGGTAAGAAAGCCTGGGCAAGAGAAAGAAAACAGCAGGAAAAAAGTCTTGAGGAGACAGACATGTCACACCAAGTGCTTTAGCGCCGTGAGGGCTTCCAGTGGGGAAACCAGCTCAGGCCCCAGACAAAGGTGCATTTGAAGGCTTTCCAGTCTCTCTCTCCAGCAGCCTCCTGTAGCTGCCTGCAAACGTTTCCTGTGAAACCAGTCACAGGCCCATTAGCTGCGTTCCAAAACCACCTGGAGTCACAAATGCAAGGAACCCGAGTCTGGCAACTGACCACACATCTGTCAATTCCCTCTTTGTGCACGGCTGACAGCGCATAAAGAATAAGGAAACTGTGGGGAACATTTAAGTTGTACGTTTTAAATGAACACAAGTTTTTGAAATCAGACCATGAGAGCGACTGAGTTCGTAGAGCAGATGAAGGACTGAGAGGCAACTTAGACCGGCCCTGATTGGCTGGCTTGCTGTTAGTGGAGCGAAAAAGTGAAGGTTTTGTAAACAATGTTGCAAAATAGGAGGCTACACATCTGCTAGTAATTCTGAGAAATTAAGAGCAAGAGAGAGAAGATGAAGGACAATCAAATGAGGCCAGCATGACAAAAGTGGACAGAAAAATAGACAGAGAGGGGGGGAGAGAGAGAGAGAGAGAGAAAGAGCGAGAGTGAGAAAGAAAGAGAGAGAAAGAGCACTGTACCAGACAGAGAGAGGATAGGGCATGTCAGTGGGGGTGTGAGGGCAAGGGGCCGGGGGGCCAGAAGAGAGGACAGAGGAGGAGGAGGAGAGAAGGGCCACAGACGGCACACAGCGGCCCATTGTCTGAGCTCCCATGACCGCTGCTGGAGCGCCACCTCCCTGCCAGCCCCCCCAGGGCCCTTTGTGCTGCGGAACCACAGCGCCCAGCACACTGCGCCATGCCAGGCATGCCAGCCATTCTGCCCGCCTGTCCCTGCCTCAGAGACAGCGTCGTGTCCTTGCTCTGTGCCTCCGACACACAGAAACACACTTATAGTACGTGTACACACACAGTATTTCTAGTCTTTTCCCTCATGCTGCCTCCTCTAACACACACACACACACACCGTCCATATTATAAACCTAATCTCCATCAGTCTCTGTTCTTTCCCAGTCAACTTGCTCAGACCTTTAGCCTAGTGTGCACACGCACGCACGCAACACACACACACACACACACACACACCAGTATCCATTAACCTCTGCACAGAACACTCTTCCCCTCATTTATTTTGACTCCCTCATCCTACCACCACAGCACACACACACACACACACACACACACACCACATAAGCGCGTGCACACACACACACAGACGCCACCACAGGCTTGGATCCCTCCCTTCCTCCTCCTCTTCCCCCCCCCCCCCTTTGCGCTGGTGGCCCGCTGCATTCCATTCCTTCCAGACCTCCAGTAGCCCAGCGAGCGAGTGAGTGCATCGCGGCCCTGTGATGGAACGCCGCAGGAATGCTCTTCAGCACTTACACGCGTCAAAGAGCTGACTGCCTCGCAGCGCGCTCTCTCTCTCTCTCTGTCTGTCTCTCCTCTCCTTTTCTTCCCCTCCACCACCCCCCGCCCCCAAAAGAACACTCATCTGTTTTCTTCTGTTTTTTCCCCCTCCTACTTTCTTTTTCCTCTATCCATCACTCCCGCGGGAGGCACAGAGATTCCTCTCTGACACTAGAAAAACACTGCCTCACACCTTCAATCCCAACAGACCCCCACCTGCCTTCCTCCTCCTCTACTGCCTCTAAAAACACTACAAACAGGTGAGTGGATTGTCTAAGGCGCACACACACACACACACACACACACACACACACACACCACACACACACCACACACACACACACACACCACACACACACACACACACACACACACACGTTCCTTGAGGAGAGCGGAGGAACAAAACGGAGAGGCTCGGGGGGAGGAGGTGTTGTTTTCCCCGCTCTTCATTCATCAAACGATTTGCATCAAATGGATTCCATCTGAAGACGGACAGGAGAGACAGCTAAGTGAAAGCTAGGCAGTGAAAGCTAATCTTTTTAGAAAAAGGCAGAAAAAGGATAAAGAAACGTACAAAATGCATCGGCAGATGGCTGAAAGCTGACGCTTGTTCATGGTGAGACAAAGGGCTTTTTAAGTCCAGAGTGAAGACATTTAGCATTGAAGGCTACTGAGAAAACAGTTTCAACCCTGGGGAAAGGAGGAAGGTGAGAGCATATTGGAAGAAAATAAAAACTACCCACATCAGAGCTGCATTAGCAAATCCCATGATGACAACAAAAGACCACCGTCTGCTTTGACAACAGGCAATCAGGCACAGGGGAAAGCTGACTTGGCGTAATCAGGAAGGCCCTAGCATCTGGCTGTCAGCACCAGATGCCATTGCTGATGAGGACCAGTTGTAGGCAAACACTGTGAACCCTTCACCTGGCAACAGGTCAGATGCCTTGCTCTGACTGATTTCATAAGAGGAACACATGTTTGTCTTAACGGTGCAATGGGGTGCGTTGTCAAAACAAATCAAACACAAATCAAAGGTTCACTCTATTTAGCAGCATTCAGCCATATACACCCAGTAGAAGTACAAGCTTTTATATCCTAAACCTTTAGCCTAAGCACACTAGGACCTTAAAAAATTTCATCAGACCTCTAATGGCAGCAAAGCCCTTATACAGAGGCAGAACTACTCCCTAGTGAAGACCAAGGTGTTCAATTGTTCTCCAGCAGTTCTGTCTGGGGGGAAATAAACAGCTCGAGAATGCACCGGTCTGTGGAAAATGCAACACCAACACCACCTTGCTACAAATTAAATGGGGTTTCAAGCTAGTGATAACATATGTCCTACAGCAAAGCAATCCAAAGGGAGGGTGTGTGTGTGTGTGTGTGTGTGTGTATAGGGGGTGGGCACTACAGTGTGCTTGGACTGCAATTCATGTTGCTGCCAGGCTGCCAGCACGATCCACTAGCACAGCTGACTGCCATCCAGGAGCGTTTACCTTGGATATTCACATAGACTAAAATGGAAAAGAGAAGACTGCAATAACCATAAGCTGTGAACCATCAAAGACTTAACAGGCATGAACCTGCTTTAGGACTTGTGTGGTGAAGCAATGGTATTTATGTGGTCAATGACTGATAATCGGCTGACCCAGTTTCAAGACTTGAACACCCATGCTTCGAGTCTACAGTATGCTGCATTGGATATGTAAGGGATAATGTATTGTCCACCGGTCATTATAGGAATATATTTCCTGACAGGACGAACAGGGAAATATTTTCCTATAATGACCAGGGGACAACACATTATCTCACCTCTGATACAGCTACTTGCCAAAACGACGACAAAAAAATTCACACAAACGTCTTAAATTATTTGGTTATTCAATAACCAAATAGTTCGCAATGCAACTTGAACTTGAAAGATTCTTTATAACGCAGCTGATCTCCTTTCACTTTCAATAAAGTTCCACTGTGATAAGTGAATGATCTCTACTCATGGAATGATATTCAGATCTGAGGCAAAAAACCCACTGCCATTGACGGCAGTCATTATACTCTGGCAGCAGTGACTATACAGAAATAACTGACCCCCGAACGTTGGGGAGGTTCCATTCAAAGTGTTCAAAGCATTCTGGACAGCTGTATAATAAAAGCTACTAAAAGCTACTAAATATCAGACGCTTTACTTTTCCTTTCCACTGAAATTCAGCCAAGATCCCCCCTCCATGGTTGCAAAGGTAGGCCTACTCCATCCACTGGGAGTAATAATGTCATATGTCAAGCTGTGTGCGTTACCCAAGTCTGACTCAAAGGGAGTGAGAGAGGAGCTCAGGCTCCTTCAGGAAAGTGACAGGGCAGTAAATGGAATGGCTAGGCATGAGGAAGAAGGAGATAGGAGAAATATGAGATGGAGAGAGAGACTCTCACCTAAGTCAGCTTTTTAGAGGTTTCGAGATACAGACTGTGAATGCTTGTGAGGGAAGAGATGGGAAGAGCCTAGTGTGTGAGAGAGAAAGAGAGAGAGAGTGAGAGTGAGAGTGAGAAACAGAGTGAGTGAGAGAGTGAGAAATTGAGAGAGGTAGGCAGAGAGAGAGGGAGGATGCTTGTTGAGTTTGTGCTGAGGAGCTGCAGTTAGACATGTTTATATAACCTCAGAAGATTCCTCCTGAACATCATGGTATCAAGGGTTACCACTTCGCTGTGGTCAAGTACTCAACAAGCCTACACTACCAGTCTCACCAACATGTGCTACGACTCTGCTGTAATGCAGATTTTTCAACCAACCAACCACAAGGAAACATCAGCCTGCTGCCCTACTGCTAGCCCAGCCTTTGTTGTTCATATCTGTTCCCTCATCACATTTTGTTGCCACGGACCAAGACGGACCATCTCTGCTTGAGGAAAAATCTAAAAAAAATTACCCCTCAGCATGTCTGAAAACTTGGTTGAACAAAAATCAGCTGAAACTCTCCTCATACACGTGCGGCTTAAGATCTGTTCTGTTCTGTTCTGTTCTGCTTAGATACAGAGCATCAGTTCTGCTCATAACCTCCAGCACCTCCACCAGTCAATCACACACACACACAAAGGCAGCAGGCATCATCTTCCACTGTTTAGGTCTCAGCCTCTTCTAGTACCAGCCATCTAGAGACAGGCTGAGCAAAGGCGACTCAGCTAAGCTCACCCTGAGTTATGAAAGAAAGAAAGAAAGAAAGAAAGAAAGAAAGTGATAAAAATAGCATGAAAGATGAGGGAAGGACGGGAAGAAAAGACTCCACACACACACACACACACACACACACACACACACACACACACACACACACACACACACACACACACACACACACACACACACACACACACACACACACAAAGACAAGCCCTTTTCTCTTGCATTGTGTTGCATTTCAATATCAGGAGAAGCTTATTTATATGGAAAACAACTCTATGCTGGGGAAGAAGGGGGAAAAAGTCAGTAAAGCAGGCAAAGAAGTTAAAGTGAAATGTAACAATATGGGCTAAATAAATAAATAAATAAGGGCGTGAGATAAGAGGCGTAAAGTAGGTCATGCACAGCAGGGGCACAGGATAGGCCTGGGGAGATGCTATCTCCGGGAAGCGGAGCATGGAAGGAGGCAGTTAGGCAGTCAGACAGGGCCCGGGCGGAAGTGTCTTCCCTGGGCAAGACCAGCTCGAGCAGGGGAGTCAGGGAGGGACTGGAGACACCCTGGGCCGTCTACTGTTCACAGCACCCAAACACCTTGATGTATCTGCGTGTGTCTATGTCTGTGTGTATGCGCGCAACGAGATGTCTGCAGATTAGTCACAATGGTTTCTGAAGGTAGACTAGTGAGTGTGAGAGTGTCTGTGGGTGGGTGGATGGATGTGTGTGTGTGTATGTGTGTGCGTCTGTGTGTCAGTCAGACACACACACACACACACACACACACACACACACACACACACAAAGGAAGTTGTTCGGTGCATGATGCAGTCTGCAGATGTGCCCGGCGTCTCACCCTGCTGTTTTGGGAGCCACGGCAGCAGACTTTTTTTTCTGGATCTTTCTAAAAGGGTTCATGGCCACAGGCTAGCGTGCTAACAGCTTGGGTGCTGTAAAACAGCACCAGACCGGCCTTTAAGCGGCTGAGGCTCTGCACTGACCCCTTGTTAAAAACTTCACACAGCTGGACATCCGCCACTCCTTCTCTTCTTGTTCTCCAACTACTGTGTCACTGAGTCTCAGTCTCTGCCTTTCAATGCCACACTCCACTTTTCTCTTGCTCTCTCCAAATTACAAATTACATTTCTTTCAATTCCATGCAAACTCTCACGTCCGTAACGCCATGCCATGCCATGCTATGGTATTTGTATGATGTGAATGATTATGTGAAAGGTTTCTTAAAATTAGCTCTAAAACCAAGAAGAGTGATTGCTCAAATTGCATGTAATCATCATTCACATCAGCATTCGACATACATGGCATTGTGTTGCATTAGTTGCGTTATGGACATGACAGTTTTGCATGGAATTTCCCCTATATTTCTTAACCTCTATAAAGCACTGCTCCATCTTTGTCGGTGTTTCTATGTCAGTCTGTACTTTTCACTCGACAAATGATTCTGCCCCTCCTATTTGTTTGTGTGTGTAGAGCACCTCTCGGTCACACTGCTCTCCTCATTGCCAGTGGCAGAAGAGGATGGGATTGGGGAGGGGGGAGGGGGGAAGGGGTAGTGTAATCAGGAGGGGAAGAGAAGAGGCTGGGGCTGCATCCTCAGCAAGCAGGTCAGCATAAAAATGCATTACAAAAATAAAGTCCTGAATAAAGAGAGACGAGGAGACGGGAGGAGACGGGAGGAGGGGGGGCACTTCCTCGCTGACAGCTGCTAACAAATATGGTTGTCAGCCCAGAGGAAGGAGCAACCCAACACTGGACACACAGCTGACAGAGCACTGGCTCGAATATCCTCTCTCCGCCTGCTACCCACACACACACACACGCACACACACGTCAGGTCTATACCCCTCCTGCTTAAAATGCTGTTTATGTAACAGGACGGAAGCAGCTCTGTGCAAACAGGGAGAGTCCCATCTTAAGACACAGCTACATACCCGTGTGTGTGTGTGTGTGTGTGTGTGTGTGTGTAAAACTTTGTTGCTGGGTATGGACGAACTTTCACTGAAAGTTGAAACTACCAATTGTGTAAGGCTGAAACTAAACATTACATTCATTGCCAATTAATCTGTTGATTTCCCAGTTAGGCTGACTAGCTATTTGATTGATAAATGGTCAGAAAACAAAAATACTAAGTGTTAATAGGGCCAAGTGTTTCCCCAAAGCCCAAATGCATAGTAAATCATTCAAGTATTCTAGATTGAAGCATTTTTCTTTTTTAAAAACATTGAGACAAACCAATTGGCCAATTACCAAAACAGAAATTAACTTAAAAGCTTAACATTTTAATGGCAAGACATGCAGGTAAATCCAAAATGTTCCAGGGCAGTTTAAATACAAGGTAGCACTGTTAGACATTTGTTGTTTTAATAAGTCATCTCAACCACCCGCGCTGCAATCATCACCTTCACCAAGCCTACATTAACGTTTCGCTGTTAGGTACGGTGAGCTCTGCCTTGCTGCAATGTTGCTAGGGAAGCATGGACTTCTCTGTGATCTACGGTTTCTTGAGAAGAGGGAGGGAGAGATCGGACGAGATAAGAGCATAACTGAGACGTAGACAACGTATCCGTGTGTGTGTGTCCGACGCTGCACTGGTCTCTGCCAAAACAACATCCCCAGAGAGAGAGACAAAGCAGGTTTTTCCTCTCACAGCAGACGGACACGCCAAAGGCTAGACTTTCCTTGGGCAAAAATCAATAGCTCAGTTCCGTAATTGGCACCAATAGGGCACAATGGCTTTTAACGTTTTTGCCTTTGGACTTGGGTCATTCCAACCAGGGCCATGCACTTAAGTCTCAAAAACACAAAAAAACAAAAAATTACCATGTGTACCTATGTTACCTCAGAGACACTGTGTAAAATTATTTGTATGCAAGATCAATTCGAGCTACAGCCAGTTTTACGTGGGGAGGAAGGTGTCAATTTTGTCCAGCCTTCACAAGCCCATAGCTCAAGAACTAAACCATCTAGGAGACTCAAATTTTGCATGCTGGCACATAAATAGGAATGTTGCAAAATCGTCATCTCAATAACAACAAAAAAAAATAAGAGCCTATGTTGGGTACTAATATGTCTTCTGGAGACCTAAAGAGAGATCAGCCAAAAACTTCAATAAAATTTTTTACCAATTTTGAGGGACTGCTATGGCCATGCAGTGTCATCTAGATCAAATGTGACAGGTTTGAGCCAAAATCTGAGCCTCCTAAATGGTTTAGTTCTTGAGCTATGGGTTTGTGAACCCTGGCCCAAAAAAATAGGCCCAACAAAATCCACACCTTCCTCCCCCCGTAAAACGGTCTCTAACTTGTTAAGTATTGATCTTACATAAAATAATTTCACACAGTGTCTCCTGGCTAACATATGCACACCTGGTAATGTTTTCAGAATTTTTTAAGACCAAAGTGCATAAGGCCCTGGTTGTATTGATGTGAAATGACCCACTTGTAAATCAATTTGTGTGCACTGACACTGTTGAAAAAAAAAAAGCTGGCCCCTAAACTCTTGTGTGTTAGATAAACAAGCTCTCGACCCCAAACACACAGACACACACCAGGGTGACCTGTATCTGAAGAGGGCTGGAGAGAGGCGTCAAGAGCCTCTCACCTCCACACACTCTAGCATGAGAGCCTCTGTAGAGACATGCTGTTCCTGCTCCTAAACTGCACAGGCAGGCACAGGCACAGGGGCGCACACACACACACACACACACACACACACAAACAAAGCGTCCCCTCTACTTCAACCTAAGTTTTAACACTGCTCTAACACTGTCCATCAACTGAGTAAGCTACCTCTGAGAATACTTCACAAGGGCTGAACCACAGCCCCTACCAATTACACAAATGTCAACATTCTTACAACTCTGCCATTTACTTTACAACCAATTTTGCACCAGCAGTACAGAACTAATTGTTGCTAACATTGAAAATGGGCAGCACGGGGCCAGAAACAGTCATCAAATAGTCTGTCGTAATGGAAATATTCTCTTTATTGAGTTTTGGACTGGGTGATAAAAATGAGCTTTATTGCCCCCAATTATGACAGAAGTCTTCTCTAGTGCAGTCAGGCAAGCAGGGAGAGGGCTTCTGAGGACAGACACTGCAGCACAGGAGAGGACTGCAAGGCTATGCTCTCTCACACTCACTCACACACACACACACACACACACACACACACACACACACACACACACTGCACGGAAGAACAATGACTACACTGAGATGAGAGATGAAGAAGCTCTCTAAGGTGAAACTGAAAAAAGGACTATGTAGATCTCAACAACCCAAACATAACATCCCACAATGCATGATGAAATAAAAACAAGCTAATGGCTCTGCACCATAATGGCACCATGAGAACTTAAAAAGTATTCTGCAAATGGCATTTTGACAGAAGGGAAGGGTGGGGGGAAAATATGTTTTAAGCCAACACAATTGACTGGCAGGCGGAACTGTTGCTTTATGAGATGACTCCACATCATCCATGCCAAGATATGAGCAAGATACACCGACAGCCTGCATCCTGACACCAGCATCTGCTGACAGCCTACACCGACCCTGGTGACGCAAGTACACACACTGATTTCATTTCTCTGAGGCAGCACAGGCTACATGCCCTCCTTTTTAGAGATCTGTACTAGTGGGCTGACAGTTTGCTTGGCATGTGTATTCTATTAGTGTCTCTTACACAGTCACCTATGGTTTGATACTGACAGTTATGGAGAGGAGGAGGAAGAGGAGGAGGAGGAGGAGGAGGAAGGTAAGGCTAGGTTAGCTTCTTCCTTCTCACCCAGAACGACTTGCCCAAATCCCATAGGATAGACCCAGCTTTACATGCTCCTGTGGGGTGCGATCAAGGAGCAAATCTTCACAGCGTTGATGTGAATCTAGACGAGACGTCGCTTCGTGTTTGTCAGAGAGGAGTCCTTGAGGCTCCGCTCCTCTCCTCCCCAGTGCTCAGTGGGTTTAATTTGCCGACCAAGGTGGGCTCACCGGGGGCTCCTTGCATCATCAAACGAGCGCGTGCATGTGTGCGTGTTTGTGTGTGTGTGTGCGTGTGCGTGTGTGCATCCAAATCAAACACCTTCTCCTTAGAGTGTGCAGAGCTCCTCTCATCTCTCTCTCTGACTTGTCTCCGTTTAAAGAGGAGCAGAGCAAAGAAGCATCAGTCACAGCGGCATTTAAAAGCCCCAGAGCTTTCCCCAACTCGGGCGGTGCCAGCAATGCTGTGGATCCAGAGTGAGCGCGAAAGGGCAAATTGTCCGTGAAATGGGGGCCAGAATGAACAGCGAAGTACAGAGAGGCCTGACGCTTTTCTCCATTCCAAATGGCATTTTGCATTCATCATTCTCCTCTCAGGGCCTCCCGTGCGTAACAGCAAAGCACACGATGTAGTAACAGCCACACTGCACCAGGACGCTCAGCATACACTAGTTATTCAAGCAGGCAGGCAGGCAACTGATTTTGTTATCAGCTTTCAAATTTGATGTCTGTTGTTTGTATGTTAAGTCACCAGTTGGATATAGGAGTCATGAGCACACATGAATTAATCTTATTTCGATATCGAATGCCATGCACACATAAAGACCTGCAGGGAGTCCTCTTATGGACTGGAACAAAAAAATCTTCATTCTGCTAATAAAGTCATGTGGCCTAGCAGGTGAAAGCACCATATATTCAGAGCGCTGTTGTAACTTATTGGTTACAGCACTGAAAGCAACCACCTCTGTGCTTTATGTTATTGGATTCAGCCTACTAGTGCTGTGCGAGTGATGAGTGTATATGTGTGTGCCACTGCACCACCACACCTTGCAGACCACCATAGCCTAGACGGCTCGGTCAAAACAATAGCAGGGTCAAAACCTTGGGTAATAGGAAGTGGAAATTTGGGGGAGGGGTGCTCTCCACTTTGTTAGATCAACACCCTCAGTGACCCCCCACAACCCCAAGGTTCAATGCAGCTGTCAGACAGTGATTCCCAGGGACTTTCCTTGCTATGATATAGAGACTTCAAAATAGTATCACATTACATCTGCAACAGTGCTGTCTTCGCCTACTCCTACTGACACACAAGTTCACACAGCACCACTGTACACACAGGCACACTGCCCCTCCCCCTCACTTAGAAGCTGAAGACATGGAACGTTAGTCGAGTTTCACAACGGTGAGCTGACTGATCATGGCCTTAAAGCAGAAGCATTTACATTCACGGACACTTCATCAAAAATGTCTCTGAATTTTGTCTCATTTTTACACCTTTATGGAATCAAAAAAATGGTTTTGGGAGCATATCAAGCTCTTTCCAAGGCATCAGTATCAGGTTTGAAATTCGAGTATCGCGACCAACCCTGCTGCGGCACGCCTCACTCCCTCTCGTCTCAGCGTTTTGTGCTTGATTTTTACTTTCTCCTCTGGCCCTGGGAGCTGAGAGCTTTGTTCTGGAGCCAACCAGTGCAGGTGTCCCCATGCCGGGTGCAGTCACGCAGGCTTCTGTTTCATACAACTCTTCCACATGATGAGGAGTAAAAATGTGGGCTGTGGGAAGCGTATGAGAAGAGTTTGTGTGCCTCATGTGTTAGTGCTTTTGTGTATGTGTGTGTGTGTGTGTGTGTGTGTGTGTGGTAGCTCCTGACTTTGACAGCAGTCTGCTGAGAAAAGCAGCATAGTCTCTAAATGCACTGAGAGGAAAAGAGGCCGACACACTGCCTCAGTGGATTCTCTCTCTCGCACGCGCGCACACACACACACACGCACACACACGCACACACACGCACACACACGCACACACACGCACAGGCACACACGCACAGGCACACACGCACACACAATTTGACATGCACCAGCTTCCAGGCATTCTGCCACAGTCTTCATTATATCAATCAGAAAGAGTGAAAAGAAAAAGAGTGAAGAAAGAGAACTAGACAGCCAGGGAGGGGAGACTGACATTAGTATCATGCGGTGGATAGCTTAGGGGGGGCTAAATGAGGCAAGAGGAAGGGGGAGGGGTTAGTAGTCCCATCTTTCTGACAGGCCACCCATAAGGCAATAAACACAGGACATCAGGAAACAGCCAACAGGCCTAACCCTCAATCACTCAAAGCAAACATGTGTGTCCGTGGGACAGAGAGGGAGACCAATGAAGAGCGGTTTGAACTGGTCAGCAGGAGTGTTTAATGGCTTTAATGGAAACAAGAGAGGAGCTTTTCACCATGTTAGGTGCCCGGTCTGTCTCCAGGCTCCTCGCTGACATAGGCAGCTGAGGTGCGTGCAAGCACACACACACACACACACACACACACACACACACACACACACACACACACACACACACACACACACACACACAATGTGTGATGCTCTTTTTAACTCTGAGAAAGCAGCTGATACAGGAGCTATGTGAGACTATGAGCAGAGATAGAGAGAGACTGAAAAGAGAAAAGGGAGGGGGGGGGAGATATGAAGAGACTCTAATCAGGTGTTATGTATGGTCCAGAGTGTGAGAACAGAAGCTCTGACTGCAAGGCTTCACACATCGAACTGCAGAAACTGTTTTCCACAGTACGAGAGCCAGAGAATGAGGTGCAAGAATGAGAAATACAAAGAGGGGGATTGTAGAAGGGGTGTAATAACATGTTGAAGACTGTAGATTACAGTGGCAGAGTTGAGGCAGGGATGCAATCAAAGCATCGCGGGGGTGGTGGGAGGGGGGCAGTGGGTGGAAGAGGCACACACCTATGCTGTTTCAGCAGTTTGGGAATGAAAACAGACAACAAAACAATCAGAGCAGCAACACAAGGTGAGACAGGAGACACAGCCTGAGAGTCAGCTGAGGCTTAGCCAAATGCTCTGAGGTATGCCAGAGATATGGAGACAGGTAAGCTGGGCAAGTGAGCGAGAGAGAGAGAAAGAGCTATAAACACACTACAGTCTACAGATGAAAGCTTCCAGAGCGGAACGCAAGCACCAGTCACATGAAAGAGTGCAGATGAAGACTGAGGAAGCAGGCAGAGAGCTTCCCCAAACAGCTGCATCACCACGCTCTCTGCCCCGCACACAACACCCTCTTCCCTGGACACATTCCAAACCAAATGCCCTCCCCCTCTCTCTCTCTTCTCACTCACACTCACTCACACACACACACACACACACACACACAGTATGTGCATATTGCCCCACGCATGGGTTTTGTACATGTGGACATGCGCTTTATGAGTAAAGATACTCTTGAAGCTAAACACAGATAGGGAATGAGAAGTACATATGGTAGAAGAAGAGGAAGAAAGTAACAGAGTTATGTGAGGAAGAGGGAGTAGGGGTGTGAGATATTCGTTTCTGGGTGAGTGAAATTGTTTACTGCAAATTGTGCCAACCACATTGTGTCAGATAATGAATTTTGCTCTCGCTCTTCAATGGCATGACAAAACACATGTGCTATGGACAGCTCTAAAGAATGGAACTAAAATAGAATCAAATGGTGATTGTCTTTTACACAGGCATTGTATGTGTCTGAGGGTGTGCGTGCGTGTGTTGTGTGTGTGTGTGTGTGTGTGTGGTGGGGGGGGGGGGGGGGGGGGGTACAACCAGTCCAGTTCTCAAAAAAAGACTAAGACTAAATACAGAGTCCACCTCTACAGAATTTTGGAGATTTATATAGCCATAAGTTCAACACTATCCATTCTCGATCTGAAATTCATAGCTGGTTATTTCTAGTAATGTGGTTTTGCCATATAGAACAGGCCGAGAATAGATATGCTTCCAGTAACTTGAGGAGAAGCTATTAGAATGAGTCAAACATGAAACAAACGTGAAACACGAACAGGCCCACAGCCATAGAAAGCTAAACAAATAGGACAGAACGAAGAGAGATTAAGTACCCCTTAAACGAATGATCAACATCTGTCTCCTCATCATGCTAGAAAACTGCTTGAATATGTCAAAGAGGAATAAAAGACTAAAACAAAAAAAAAAACAGACATAATCACATCTATCACTGCAAACAGGGATTACGGTCACACCATCAGCCCATGACCAATCCAACATCTCCAGCTCATCTGACTTGACAAATCTTCTCCAAACACAAATTATTACAAGCAGGCACACATGCCCTACAACAACTCATCTGCCATTATTTATCCACCTCTCAGTCACTCTATGACTAACGAGGCAACTGATCACCGATCGATCGATAGCACAGTGTAATCAGAGATAGTTATGGCCGTTCTCACTGACCAACTCATCAATATATCTCCATTATTGCTGCTCCACCAGCGTCACACAGTAAGTGAGTAAGTAGCCATGAGCTCATTTCCTCTTCCTGGTTGCTTTTCGAATGGGCAATAAATCTGTTGTTGAGAGAACAGAGGCTGTCAAAACAGGCCACAGGGTAGTCAACATGAGTGCAAAGGGGCCTAGAAAATAAACCAAAGTGAGCCTGTATGTGTCGTTGTGTTTGTGTATAACAGTGATTTGGTGTGTCTGTGTGTGTGCGCATCTATGATTTGGTCAAAATAGGCCACAGGGTAGTCAACATGAGTGCAAAGTGGCCTGGAAAATGTGTGTGTGTGTGTGTGTGTGTGTCTGTGTGTGTGTGTGTGTGTGTGTGTGGACTAGGTGGAATAGGCTGTCACACCAGGCTTTGTTCCTGGACAGCAGATCTGCTTTATGATCTGCCCCCATCCTCCACTGCACGGCTGACTCACAGGCAACAGTGTGCAGAAGGCCGTGGGAAGCCGAGCCCCATGCGATATGCTGGTACCGTTTGACATGAATCCAAGCCCTGGATTGAGATATGTGGGTAGGAAACAGTTAGACACAGTTAGACACAAAATAAAAAAAATGCAGGGAGCTGCCGTTGTGACCATCTCTGGCAGAAAACCCAAGAGGCACAGGGTCCAGTGAGTCCAAGCGGCTGGCAGTAAGACTGGGAGGCCTGGCACCAGTGGTCGGGAGTCAGCAACAGCTGTGCACAGAGCAAATTATCACTGACAGAAATCACCAGCTGACACGGTCTGGTCCCAGCCAAAGTGATGTTTTCGCCCGATAAAGAAGGCAGGCATCGAGGCAAGGGAGGAAAAGGTATGAATTATTAAACAGGTAACTGGTTACCAAAAAACCCCAAGAAACAATGACGTCAACCCATGTAATGAGTATTAAAGACACAGAGGGGAATAGATGCTTCTCGGGAGGAGAGGTTTGAGCTATCTTGGCTCACTACGCACAATACAGAACATCAGACATGTTTGTTGTGTTTGTTGTTATCAGGGTTGGTGTGATGTGCGTCTGAGTGTGTGTGTGTGTTTCATGTGTCAAATCCCACCTGTAATGAGCAGAACCCAGTTGTATTTCTAATACCTTCCTGAAAGGAAAGAGAAAGCTTTATGGATCCAGCTGGAAACTGTTTCCTGGAGCTCGTTAGCCTAACCAACAGACAGGATGTTGAAATATCTCACTCATCTTTCTGACTAGCTTCCCTCTCCCACCCCTTGGAAAAGCCACAAGAACCACAGGTTTGAGGTAAAGAGATACCATAGAAAAAAAAAATTGGAAATAAAACGTTGTGGTTTGCTACAAGTGTCTCAAGCCAACATATTTCTCTGCAAAGACAACACCAATTCTTTTCTTTGGTATGTCCGCCTCAGGAAATGCCATTACAGACAGCAGCATGGAGGCAAAAACCCACTCAAACTGAGGCTAGAGAAGCTGCAGCCGAAGAATGGACTAAAACGGGACGGCAAAAGTGGTCAAAAATTGGTGCTCACAGCAGGCCCTGACAGCAGTGCAGCTTTACAAGGTGTGCAGCTGCAGCAGACCATGAGTTTAAACTGACCAGAGGGCCGCTAGCCTCTCTCACCATTTTTGTGACCATTACCATAAATTCTGTGACCATGTTGCAATCCCAAAATGCTTTGAGGGCTTGCTCAGAGTGAGGATTCCTCTGAGACAGAAACAGAAAGGGAGTGAGACAGAGGCAGAAAAGAGAGAGAGAGAGAGAGAGAGAGAGAGAGAGAGAGAGAGAGAGAGAGAGAGAGAGAAAGCATAAAGCTGCTGGACCAGCAGCCAAATGCCTGAACAATCAGCATTGAAGTGTCAAGGGTGCTGCTTTTCCTCATGCAAGCTCACAGTGTGGAGATTAACTTTTCATGAGCGAGACGCATCGTGCAAGGAGGAGAGGAGTGGAGGGGAGGGGAGGACAGGGTGTGTTTGTGCATCCTCAGCACCTCAAACGGGTCAAAGCCTTTAAGGTCACTCAGCTGGCAGCAGCACACATGCTGTAGCCTATCCCCTTAAACCAGAGAGTGCTTTAGGGAATGCATGGCAAACCAAAACACAGCTCACAAGTACACACACACACACACACACACACTTTCACAGGCTTCCGGCACTGCAGTTCAGACTAAGTATCTGAAGGAGTGCAAGCATTTTTGAGAATATTCATCCCTCAACTGTGTTCATTCCAGTGCATGGACCCTGTGACCCCTTGGCTGCAGAAAGCATGCTTATCACTTGGGCCTTGCTCCTCTGTTCCACACCCCACCCTCACATATGAACAAATCTGCATGTCATGGTCTGTATCCTGGCAACACAGTTCCTGGAACACTGCCTTAAGATGTGGCTCTCCTGGTGGGACAATGACCACATCCCCACAAAGCCCTCAGCTCAACGCTGGCTGGACAGCAAAGCCGAAGTGAAGCGCTCGTAATCGATTACTCCACGCGCCACTATGACACTGATGGCCCAGACAGGCATGCCAAAGGGAGAGGTGTTTACAACCGGAGCTGAGACTGTAAAAGCTACAAGACCAACCCCTTCCTCCTCCTCCTCCATTCCCCTGAGCCTGAAGCCTGACTGGATAATTACTGCTGCCACATATCAGCAGCATGCTGAAATCCCATGATCCTGCTGGGCTACCGATCATACATCAGGCATGCCAGGCTCATGTGAGCTTCATGCCTTCCCCTTCTCCCCCACCACACACATCCACTTTTCCCCTCATCCTCTTCACTACTTCTCAAACTCCAGCTCGCTATCCTGTCCTGGTCCTCATTTCCTCCGCTGCCATAATACAGGGCTTTGGGGAATCATCTGTGCCCTCTGAAAAGCCCAAAGCTTGGGTTTTGAGCATGAGCCGCATTTGAGCTCAGGGGACTGTTTCCATTTAGATCAGAGGGAAACTTTTCCACTACAACAGAATTGGACAGATTAAGTCCAAAGCGAAAGTCACACTGTGCCAGTACGTAAACAGTATCTGCGCAGTCACAGATACGCACACATTTACTAAGAAACTCCTGAGGCAAAATGATCTCTACCAAACTTGTAAGATGTGTGAAGACTCACTCATCCCCCAACAAAGGCCACCTCAGCGCTTATTAACTGACTATCAATTCTTCTCCTCAACAGGGAGAAAAAACAAGAAAACACATGACAATGTTTTCCAAACAAAATGGCTCAAGTGCAATAAACAATCAATAAATACTAGGTCATTGTATTGAACACTGCATACTATTTTGTTGGCCTACCTCTATACATTCCTAAGCAACATCTGGAGGTGTGTTTCTTACCCTGAGGGAGAGGAACAATCCTGTGCCTACAGGTTACATCTCTAAACAGTACAAGTCACACAACTCGGCCACATGCTCAAGATTTATGACAACTGCAGGGACCACCAAGCCATGAATAAGGCAGTCATCAAGTAGCCTTTGGAAGCCAGAGACTAGCGTTTTAAGACTGGGATCACTGGAGAACTGTCAACTACTAAAAATAATACAGACAACATTAGAAGACAACAACGGCATTTTACCATTGGCTTGCCCCACAGTTTCGGTTGAGTCCTACAATCAACTATTTCTGATTGAAGAAAATCCGGTGAAAGTCAACAACGTTAACATGATATTTAGATGTTTGTTTATTCTGCGACTTGGGACATTTTTTTTGGCCGTGACCAGGCGATTTTCTGTGTAACCATGCAGCAACTCCAAAGTAAGCTAACCGGAGACAGGCAGAGGAAGAAAGCATGCATTGCAACAGAGGAGTCAAACACATCGGCCCCTCCCAATCTGCAGATATGCCCGCACTCCAGCGGGACCGTATAAAAATCACAGAGGCCAACTCAGCATTCCAGAGCAGGCGCTAGCCTAATTGACTACATAGAGTAACGTTACATCGCCTGTCGTGCAGAAAGGGGGAAAGAAAAGGTCGGGCAGTCGACATCGCCAGTAAGTTCGCGTTAAAGATGACAAACTCACCATTTCTTTGTGCATTCCACCATGAGTTCCTGGTAGGAAGCCACGAATTGGAATTTGGACGCGTGTTTCCCCACACGTTGCAGTCTTTTCCAAACTGAGGCCATGTTTTCTTTATGAACGGTGAATCGTGTTTCTTTTTTGTCCCGTCCTTGTTTATCTTTGGCCCAGGTCTGCCCTTGGTCAAGTGTTTAAAAAGTATCAGATTGAAATCCACTTATGTACATTCATTGCTGACACTTTAGCAAAAAATATTAATTTAAAATGGTTTTAAAAAGTACAATCATAACACAAGTGTCAAGCCATTAAAACAGTCCTGATGGTGCTGGCGAAGTGGCATAACACGATGACAAGGAATTTCCTCTCCAGTGGTCCGACTTGACAAAGTGCATGCTTTTGGCAGCCAAGTAATATCCAAATTTTAGTGTTCGATATCGATCCGCTATAATCCACAGCACTCACACACCTACAGGGAAAGAAAGGGGCTGTTAGTACCCTTGCATATCTTTACGAAAATAAATATGAAATTGAGAAGAGTAAAAGGAAGGGCGAGCATACAAACGCGTATCAGAACACACCCGACAACCATTCTGTTGCTACCTGCGGCACATCATGGCACAACAGGCTTAAGGTATCTTTTGGTAAGATCTCTTCAATTATGAAACAGAAACCGTCACACATTCTATCAAAATATGGGTCCAGCTGAGTATACTGCCTTTGTACGTAGCCTAACACGCCAATGCAAACCGCTCGTTTCAAATAAATCATAATGTTGGAGAAAAGATACCCTTGTGTGTTCTCGTGAGGTACTTAGCGCAACATTCCACGCAAAATTCCTCGGTTACCGAAAAACCCGGTGTAAAACCAAATGGAGAATGAAAACATCCGTTAGGAGAATTTGTCTTCATCCCGTTTCTGCAATAAACTTACTTGACGTTATTTTTGTCGTTCAGTAGTCTACTACACAGATGTACTGTTATGGATGATATCTTATTAAGATCCATGTCACATAAGTGCACATTCGTTCACAGAGCATCAAAGCTGTATCCAATCAATGCTTGTGCGACATAACGTTAGGTACATGATGCCTGGAGCTGAGTGGATCAGAATTATTGCCATAGTTTAACGCTACATTACAATTAAACTTGCCATTTAACTTGACAGGCAATAGAATTTCTCTTCCTAGATATTTCATTTTCCTGCTGTGCACACAGCAAACAGTTATGGTAAATGATGTTCCAGAGCTAAAGAGCAATGCATTTTTTACAGTGCTGTTAGCTTTGGTCGAGATCATTTATCAACTGGTAGACTTTTTTCAAGAGAGCAACTTGACACATTTCACTGGCTTGTTATAGTGTACAAACAGTTGTGTTGCTTAACATAAACTCCCTGAAACGGTGCGTAAAACATCTGGGTTGAAATTGTACTGCACCCTCGGCACTCTACAAGTAAGATGGCAATGGTTATGCAGAGGTTTCTAATAATGTCGTTTACGAATGTAAGTTACTAATAAAAGACTGAAAAGAAGAGACGCTTGTCACTCACCTCTTTAAATATTTAGCAAGCTAGCTTAATCCTCCTTTGAATGGTGCCCTAAGTAGCAAGCTAGCTAGCGAGCTACCCGGCTGCATGTAGCCAGCTAGCTAGCTAGCTTGCCAATTACCAGCTACTTGTGCAGTATGAGCCATTTAGCGAGCAAAAGCTAGCTCGCTATCATAACATAAAAGTAACATAAATGAATTCTTGGCTACGAACACGTTCTAGGCGTCTTCCAAATTATCAGTAACATAAGACTGACGCTAAGTAAATTGGCGAGGTCGACAACCAAAAAGAAAAACGGAGTGTGGTTAACGTTAGTCCAGCCCCAAACCGTGAAATTCCAGCAACCTCGTCCTGACAAACTCAACACTCAATCCTCCATCATTTCCCCCCTTTACATTCACTCAAACATTCGCAAAATGTTAAAAAGAAACGCCCCAATGAAGATATCATTGGAGGTTCTGTTGCAAATGTTTACACATTCATGTCGCTTCTTAACGTATTGAAGCACATTATTGGTCTCTTTAAACGTCCATCAGATTTTCTTGTCCCGCCTTTACAAACCAGCATGCTCAGCTGTATCAAGGAATCCCTGTGACGTGTGGTCCGTGGATTTCTTTTTTTATTGGTCGACGCTCACCATTGACATGAAATTGTTTATGTAATTTAGTCTTACCTGTGGCCTTTCTAGATGTCAATCACTTTTGTTGACATTTTTTCACCAGTTGAAGCAGTCTACCACAACCGTTATTTCAAAGGTATTACAGAGACAGCTGTGTGTGATCAAAATGTTGTTATTTTGTATTAAAATTTGAGAGTAATTTTGAAACAGTCTGCAGATGTTTTTACCTTCCTCCTCAAGATACAGCCAAGCAATACAAAAAACACACAATATTGAAAGTTTAAAAATGTGAGACAAAAATTCTCCCAATTTATTTATCCATCAATATTTTTTCACATCAGCTGTTTTGTTTTTTATCTCTAGATAAGTGGAATGCATAGTTGCAAGTTTGGGTCATGACAAGTCTGTTGTGGTTTGCATTTCTCATCTTGAGCTGTTCAGACATGACTTGTCCTTTGTCCTCTGATGACTTTAGAAATCTTACAGAAATCTGAAACTAATGCTTCAAGAGGGGCTTGTTGACACTTTTTTTCTTTTTCCTGCTTACTTGGCTGTCAGTCCAGAATGGAGTGACAGTGGGGCTATATGACATCAACTCTTCAGTGTCCCTTGCTTTGATGTGACAAACGATCCAGTGGAAAATGTAGCCTTCCCTGTGCTGGTGTGAAGGCAGCTTACCTGGCACAGAAGAGTAAGAGGGCAATAAGAGTAGACATTATGTCTGTCCAAGCCTGTTCCTGATAACGGCGTGTTTGCATGTGTATCTTTTTGTGTATGTGGGTCTGTGAGTATGTGTATGTGTATGAGAGAGAGAGTGGAGGGGTCTGTATTGTATGCGTGTGTGTGTGTGTGTGTGTGTGTGTTTTTGTGTGTGAGAGAGAGATTTGTCTGTACTCCTAAATATGTGTGTGTGTGTGTCTGTGTGTGTGTGTGTGTGTGTCAAGTCTGTCATTCATCATGCAGGCAGAAGAGTGAACATGTGGGATAAGGAAGGACTGAGTAGTTCCTTAAGCCCTGCAACAGAACAACCCAATAGCAGACGTACAATCTGAGAGCAGCCCTTGAGCCAGAGGCTCTGAAACTACAGCAGCTCTTAGGACAACCTGTTAACAAGTACAAAACCCTTGAGACCCAGGTGTCAGATATAGTCCCTGACGGCTATCTTGTGGTGGCCAGAAAGGAGATGGCAATGGCCAAGTGATTACAGCATTTGCCAAATAACTGCTCAGATGGAGAACTGATGAGTATAGCACAGCAAATGCAAAAGAATATTTTCTATACAAATCTTGTTAACACTGTAAGTCTATCCAAAATCATGATGTATTCTTATTGATTTATAATGCATAACACAATAATATCACTTCAGTATCAAATACAGAAACCAGCAGCTTCATTTGATTTTGGTCCTGCCATCTCCTGGAGATGATATTATATGTACCCTGTTAACAGCATGGCGTTTCCCGTTTGTCTCCCCGTGGACATTTGAGAATGAGGCCCGGCAGTGAGATAAGCATCTTTCCAGTAAGTGATGCCATCCTGACTCATGAGGAGTCCTGATAGATCTAAGTTCATTGGCCAACGTCCCTCAGCCGATGCATTCAGGGAGAAGTGGCCTGCATGTCTTGATTTATATAAAGACTGGTATAGGTTCTCACTTCCTGATTCACAGCCAACAGATTAAATGGAGAATTTCCTGTATATAAACTTTGACAAGACTTATTGTGTAGAGCTTTCAATTTAGAGCAAGCCATGTATGCAAAAGAATTTATTTTTGGTCATCTAGTTTGAGGCCTTAAAAATGTGCAAATGATTTGTAACACATCTCTCCTTTGTGTGGCATTTTAAAATGAAACATTTACAATTAAGAACTGTACACAACTAATACAATGTCAGATCAACCTACAGTATACATGTAGCTGAATGTATCTGTAAGGCACAATTCTGGTCTGGTTTGTAAGGCAAACTTGAAAATCTCCACTCCATAATACAGCTCGATATTCTGACTGGCATTTTGCTACTGGTGGATAACTTCTCTGGAGTCGATAAACACCAAATAAATACTGTGGGGTTTCCAGTAAAAATCCCAGAAGAGACGAGATGAGAGGCGAAAGCCTTTAGAAGTCTGGAAATTTTCCTAATGTGGCAACAGCCACCTTTGTGACAAAGTAATCAAAGCTCTACATGAAGCAAACAAAAGACTGATTGCAGGAACTCATTAAAATGAAAACAGCACTTTCTACTCGGCCCCCACCCTCCCAGGTTAAATTAGCAGTTTCACCCTGCATGGCTTTGATGTAAGGTGATTGACTTCAATTACTTCCTCTTTGGTTCACAAACACAACTTTTGCTTTTTTGGGCCAAGAGATAACTTTACCATTAGAGCTATCTCCAAAAACATTTCATCAATGACCCTCCTCCGCCACCTGGTTAGTGATTACTATCTGTCCAAGATTGCAATCAATCCAGCTCAAGATTGGGAAATTAGAAATCTTTAATGATTACTGAATTAATAAATTTAAAATGATTAAAATGTGCAAAATCCCTTTCATTATCCTGTGTGTCTGTCACAATCTTTTCCTCTTTACAGAAATCTTCATCTGAGAGGTATGTGAACCACAGGCAACCCGCTGTGGACCAGAGGCACTGGGACCTGCAGGGTGATCCATCTGTGCAATCTAACACAGCTGTGTGTGTGTGTGTGTGTGTATAGTTATCTGCTCATATGCTGCTATTTTGCTATTTAAGTGTCTGCAAAAATAGATGACTTGTGTTACAGAGAAGCGTCAGGAGGTGCTTATAAGACAAAGACATCCTAAAGGAGTATCATGTTTGCTTTTTCTTCCTTTCCTCCCACACTCAAGAGAGTGTGAAATATGCAGGCAGCAGAAAAGAGATGCTCATGATGGTTTGTGGTGTTGGAAAAGTTAAAGTAGACATCAGTGTTGCTTTTCATCCATTCGTGCTCTCTCACAGTACTGGGTTCTCACCAAAAAAGCGATGCCCAGAAAATACACGCAGCTCCAGCTGGCGAAAACAAAAGTAATGAGTGATTTGACTGAAGAGATGAAATCTCTCAGAGGGACAGAGAGCGAGAGTGAAAGAGGAGAAAATGCTTATTCATCAACAGACTTTAGCCCACTCTCAGCATTCCTGTAACACAGAAGAGTCAGCAGAGACGCGTTTGAAAAGACTTCCCCCTAAAAAGCCTCAGACGGCTGATGAATGCAAGCCCTCATCACTTAGCGACTGGAACGTGCCGCTGTCACACCCAGTTGATCGAAATCACATCGAGCTCTTTCCAATCTTAGCTTATTATGAGAATGCAGGGAGAATTGCTCTGAAGCTGAGAAGAAGAATATTTTGTCGCGTGTCAGAGCTGAACTGTCTGAGTGAGAGATAATGGGGAGTGTTGACAGACAGAGCGAGTGGCTTGCAGATCAAAGGAAAAATTAGAGTTATTTATGATGTGCTTTTACTGTTGGGTTGGGAAACAAACAACATGTGTTTGGAGCAGGGGTGTCCAACCTTTTTCCTCCGAGATCTATTTTGGCAAATCAATTTGGCCAAAAGCTACTTTTACATCTGTATTATTGATAGTCCTGGAGATACAGTAAATGTTATATCCTTTACGATCCTACATACAGTGTAGTTTTAAGTGTCATCTAAATTTGTGAGGAGAAAAAAATAGTCTTATTGGCACGTTTATTTTCCATATTTTCCATAATTATAATAACCAAATCTGATGTGCACCACCAACATCAACTCTCATCAGAGAGCAGTAAAACTGGGATCATTGAGTACCAGACAGGGTAGGATGTTTGAATGAGATTTTAACAGGTTTAATGCCTTTTGTGACTATGTTATGAGATTGATTTATATTTCCTTTGACCCTTTGGAGGGCTACTCTCAAGCAGGTGGCGAGCTACTGGTAGCTCCTGAGCTACCTGTTGGAGACCCCTGGTTTAGAGGAACTTGAGTAGCCAAGCAAAGAATCACTCTGAATCATTAGAAAAGTGAAGAATCAGTATGATCCAAAGGTTGCTTTCAAAGTTAGATTTTTACTTCTGCCGATTAGTCATATAATTCACTTAAGTTCAATTAACATTAAAATTTGGCAGAAACTAATGGCATCTAATTGTGGAAGACCAGAAGAAAGAAAATTTGGAAATAGGTTTTATTCACTCTTTGCTAGCTTGTTGGACAATCTTACCCAGAGACAGTCTATTTATTCAGTTGCCAAAGTATGGCTACTTATGCAAGAGGATTTGGCTTTGTCCAGTGCCATCTTCTGAGTTGGTATCTTTAAAAAACAAAAATGTTCATGCAGCATGCTCTCAATCAAACAAACTCTACTGATTTGAACACATATCTATCAAGCTGTCAATAAAAAGTAGGTGTAAAGCATGCTTAGCCATCTTACAAAAAGAAAATCAGAGGGGAGGGAACATAATCGATGTGGTGCTGAGTTTATTAAAAGGGCCATTTTGTTTGAATTCTTATCCAAACACATAGAGAGCAGAAAGATAGAGGACTACAAGATTGTACTTGTTTTGGCAGCAAATCTGCAGCAGTTTTAAAGAGCCACAGAGGTACGGGAATGAAGACGATAAGAGGGGCACGAACTGGGGCTCTACAGGGCTGTGTGTGAGAGTGGTAGAAGAGGGCTCTGGTGGAAAGAAGAAAGGGGGACCTAAGAAAAAAAGCCAAAGAGGAATAAAGGAAAGAAAACATGAGGGAGGGGGGGCACTAATGATCCCCTCTGTGAAGATTTACAGAGTGGCAGTGATGGCCCCTTCATCACTTGCAGGTGAAATAATATTGACTGCAGCAGGGGTCCCACGGTTGATTTACAATGTTCTGGGAAAAATGACAGAGCGAAAGAGAGAAAGAGCAGAGAGGTAAATAGAGAGTAGGAGAGTGAGAAAGAGACGGACAAAGAGAAACAGAATGCACTTGTAATGCTTTTAACAAAACACACACACACACAGACTGTCTATCCTCTGACACTATGGAGATGTGGGGACGAGGGAGGAAATGAACACAGACAGAAACCGGGCCCATTAACTCATTACTACTCCTCTCCAGGACTAGTTCCACAGAGTCGGGCCAGATTTATTATGCTGTCTGACTCCATTGTTTGACTAAGGATAATGTAATTAAAGGCTGCATGGTGCAATCTACCCCCGGCTTTTTCATTTTAAGCATCATGGTGGGGATGTGTGCTATTTGGTGTCTGCCTATGCTGATGATCCTTTGTTTGAAAAGACAACAACCATTAATCCTCCCATGACAAAAAAAGGTTCATACCACAATAGATAGTAACATCTTGTGCTACTACACTTTTTTAGCAAAAAATTTTTTTAGTCCTCACTTTACTGTTGATGCACATAGTATGTAGTCATGTGGAACCACATGATTGATGGTCGGTGGTCTGAGAGCATTTTGAGCCTGCACATAAGCAGGCATTTGAGCAATGCCGTGCCAAAGGAAGGGCAAGAAAAAACAGCAGGTTCCAACTCTCAACTACCTCTGTGGAGAATTCATTGCCTGAGGGTTCTGACTTACCGCCCCAACTGATCCTGTTGACAGGAATCCCCTCTCACAAGAACAGAACAGGAACTGATGTCACCTGAGAGAGGGAGAAAAAAAGAGAGAGAGAAAAAAAAAAGTATGCCCAGAGTCATGTGGGAACTTAATGCTCTGTTGTGGATTTGCTGGTCGGGGTGTGATGTCGCATACTATGTGAACATCATGGTCTCAGAGGACACTGACAAGGTGTAAGCCCTAATCCACGCGAGAGGGGATAAGACCAACGGAGAGACTTTGCAGGATAAATCCTGTGAATATTCCTGAAGGTGCTAATATCAGAGGAAAAACGTTCTTAAATAGCGCTTAATAATGTTTCTATGTGCTAAGATCCCTGCTGATAACCACCTTGGTTCTGCTTTAATTCTCCAGCTTTGTTTGCTCGGTAATAGAGGCTTGATAAGGCTAATCGTTTAGGCTTAATCATCTCATTTTAATGCCGCGCCTTGCAGAGGGTAGGCCTTGTCTGTACAAACACTGCATACCAATGCCGAGGACTGCTGCGTTTTTTGGGTCCTCTGGTACCTGTGTGTTTCAGCCCCAGGCCGAAACTGGATGTTCAGGATTTCCAGCCGTCCTCCTAGTAGGATAATTGCTGCCTTGGTGTATCACCTGGGACTTTTCCGTGTCTTTTCAAATGGAATTGCAGGTCAAAGTGACCCAGAGATTGTTCTGTTGCAGTGCAGGTTTGCGCTTCGCGGGAGCCATACAATCTATCATCGGAGTCATCCTGTAGTCTCTGAGGAAGAGAATGTAGTACAGAGCATAGAATTATTATTGTGTTGTTAGCTGCACCCCCCCCCCCCCCCCCCCCCCCTCCTCTCTCACACACACACGCACACACACTACCTGTCTCTCAATCACTCACTGTCTTGGTTCTTCTTCCTTCAATACAGTGTAAAACATTCTGTGCCCCATAGATGCACACTGCCAAACCTCATCATTAGCAGCCGTGCTAGAGAGTGCTTGCGGAGCCTCTGGAGAGCCACATTTTACAGACGCACCTCACAGTGTCATATTTGAACCTGGTGATGGCTCTGATTTGTGGCTCTGCACATCTCCTTCCAGGATATTTCTATCAAAATGATTGAATGGAAAGTTGTTTAGTCAGGGAGACTCATATATTCTTGTCAGGGTGATTCGCAGTGACAGTTCTGTGCTGAAGCAATGCAAGGAGAATGTGGTGGTAATGTGTATTTCATCATGCCTTCAGCTGCTTGCCACAGTCAGGCTCCTGTCCCATATTTCCCAACCACATGGAGCCCTTGCTCCATAACAAGTCACTGTACTTTCCTATGATGCGTCTTCCTCTGCACATTTGCAGTTCAGGGTGAGGGTAAATTACAGTGATTGGGCTTTATTAATGTCTGGAGGAAGAACACACTATGCCCAGCAACCTAATCTATGTTGAGTTCCCCTGTTCAATCACATAAGGGCAAGCCCTTAAAAGCAGCACTACAACTGCCTACAATTCACATCTTAATTATGAAGAGTTTTTTGTTTTGTTTTGTTTTGTTTTTTTTGCAAATGATGCTTTTCATAGAAACTGTTTTGTGAAGTTAATTAGTCTACAGTTTCTAGGCTTGGGAAATGGTCTTGCTTCTGTTTTCTGTTTTTTTGTTTTTTGTTTTTTTCAGCTCAGATAAAATATACACAATTGATGATTGTTGATAGAAGGTGCAGAGTCTACCCTGCCAAACCACTGAACTCTGAAGTATTTTCCCCAAACTTATGTAACGTTACCACAAACGCTCTTAATCATTTACATATGAATTCAAAGTGCTTTGGACGTGCAGTTAAAAAATAAAACAATCCCAGGACAAATAACAACTTTAAAAGGCCCATTTACAAAGGCGTCCTCTGATCCTCCAAAACTCCTCCGGACATAAATACCTCTCAGAGTCTTACCCAGTGAAAACCATTTTCCAGCGCCTTGAGTTTCCAGCTTCTCCAAGCTGCAGTCACTTTGGCAAAGTGGAAAAAGTGAGCATTCCAGTTCCACTGCCTCCAGTTTCCTGAAGCAGAATGGGAAGGGACCAGGGCAAATACAGTATATACTTCTCCTCACCTCATAAAAGAAAGTTCTGGAAAGCAACAATGGCAACCAGTCACAGATAACCAAGGGAGGGACACCGCCACGCTCAAACTGGCATTACACCAAAACTGTCACACAACGGCCATGAGCTTTGTTTCTTTCATGGGTCAATGTGAACATTCAAGTGTGGGGTAGAAATTAGGTGGCAAATCATCCTACATTGACTCCTATTGTCACTTAGCGTGCTTAACAGAGCTGGTGAGAACTAAACACAGAGACTATAAACCATACGTGCCCCCACAAGACTGATACACATGACCGTGATTTGAGCCACTGGATTAAGAGTGTGAGCATTTAACCGCTTATTGAAACCAGAGCTTGCTTTTTTAAGGGTCGTGCCTGTGCCTGTGTGTATGTAGAGATGGTGAGGCATCTCTGTCAGAGAGGGGCTTGTGTAAGAGGAATAACCGATGGCCTCTGCTCTCTGGACTCCTTGTGGGATATTATCCATGGGTGATGGATGAACTCAAAGCCATCCTCCCAGAAATATGAGTCAGACACGGAACAGAGATTACCTCTTTTTTATTTATATATGAGCCTATGAGCTTGCCTATGCTTTCCGCCCTAGCTTGTGAGTATGTTTGTGTGTGTGTGTGTGTGTATGTGTGTGTTTTGTGGACTTTAAGGCATGCATCAGAAAGTGTGGAATCCTTCGGCATTGATCCAGGTTCTGTTTTAGTGAAAAATCATTATTCTGCATGCTGTCAGAGGGCTGAAAAGGTCAAACTGCGCATTCTCTAAAAATGCCAATACAGCTTTAGTTCTCTCAAGTCCTTTTGTCTTCTCTGTGTCAGTCAGAGGAAAGTATCTTGCATCTTTTTCTGTGCTCTCTCTCTCTCTCTCTCATTCTCTCCCTCTCTCACTCCTAACCTGCCCACCAAAGTGGTAGACATGTCAAAAGAAGATTTTTTTCACTCCTTCATCATACATCCACCCTTATCCTCCCCTCCTCAACTCCATCCTTCTCTGTTAGTGCTTGTGACCCTCCTGAAGGCTGTTTTCCCCATTGCAGAAAGTACTCCATTTTAAACCAAGGAGGAGGAATCTGAGTCTGGAACACAATGTACCAGTAGAATGTAGCAAAATGATGTCCATCCATCATATATGGCCCATGTCTACTGCAGTTACCCACACAAGCTGAAGCACAAACCACAGAGTGGTTGAATGGGTGCTAAAGTACATGGAAATTTATTGCCAGTTCCACATTCAGTTTGTAACACATGAATTCTAAATCTAGCTAGAAACTCCCTGATGTCAGCAGGGTGAATCACCACGCACATAATAAGCTTAGACATTTGAAAAACCTGAGCTGATTTTGCATTTGTCATCAGTAATAAAGAAGGAAGCCTGATTTGTCATCATAATAAGCAACTTATAATGGTAGTCAGTCATGTCCTCCATTAGAGATGATATGACAAAAAAAAAGACTTTAAAGACATTAAAATGTTTTCTGTTGACAGAACAAACAAAAGTACACATGCAGCTGTTGCACATTCAGGCCCACTCCAGTACTTTAGATAATTTACACAAACATGCACACACATGCAGAAAAAAATGACATATCTCCAGAGGGTTGAAGCAGAGCAATCAAGGATCTTTGATAACACCATCATGCTGCGATTAAACTGAACAACCATTACATTGTGAACATATCTGCTTCACTGCAGGTCATCTAAGTAGGCATCATACAGAGACAAACAGAAAGTCGACTCTATATGACCTCTGAACTTTGACTTTAGTGACAAGCTGCGTATCCACACCATGTGTGTGTTTGTTGGCCATGTGCCAAGGATTACTTTACAGCGGTCATCTGTCAAAACAGTATAGCAAAGCAAAACACATGGGTATGCAAGCCCAGCGATGCACTCATCGTTATATGATTCCACACTTGGAGAAAAACTGACGCTAGACTATGACCATAAATTATCACTATTGGATTCCATAATACAGATCCATTTTAGTCTGCTAACTGTCAGAGGAAGTGAAGCTACTGTATATGGAAGTGTGTTCATATTCTGAGTGCTGCAGACACAGGGTTAAGAGAAGAGTGCAGTAGAGAAGACATAGGGGATCACTTTCTCATTTCCTACGCATCACTGTGAGCTTTGGAGCTCATTTCCCTCCGGTGGTCAGTCTCACACGTCACCACATGTCCTCACCTGATCCCTCTTTCTCAGGCCCTTATTGTCCTTTCCTTGCGATGTGGCGTGTCCAGTACATATGCAGGACAGTTTTGTTGTATTTGCTCTGCCCTGTGAGTGAGAGTCATGTAGGATCAAAAGCGTTTCAGTAACAAAAAATACTGTACGTCAAGAAAACTCCTTTTGCACCAAGTAGGTCACCTCTTCAACATTTTTATGATAATCGCTTCTATATGTTGGCTTTGTGGAGACTGATTTTTTTAAGTGATTAAATGAATGACCATTTAATTTCCTTCTGGATAAATAAAGTACCTATCTATCCATCTATCTATCATTTGTAAACCATGGATCCCTACTTTTACTGGCAATGCAAGGCACTGTTTGAATTCAGGATTTAGTCTAGTAGTCTAGTATTCGACTTAGACCTTCCACTTTGCCTGTCATTTGAAATAGGGGTCCATTCCTTACTGTTTGTGCAATGGAATAGTATCCAGTCATTTTCAAGTGGAGCAGAAATGCATGAGTATACTAATCTGGACAGATAGACGCTTCAGTTGTGGACTTTACTATACAGTCAGGCTTTTGAATTTGTTTTACCTGGCTTTCCAAAAGTAAAAAATTCAAGGCTGTCACTAAATGTGCCAGATATGGAGAGAGAGGGAGAGAGAGGGAGAGAGAGAGAGAGAGAGAGAGAGAGAGAGTGGGTGGGTGGGTGGGGGTGTTTAGGAAAAATCCACAAACCCTGTGGATGTAGTGACTCCTCCGTGTCCTCTGGATTCTGGACCGCATCTTGTATGTGAATGACAAGGCTGTCTGGAATGTCAGACCTCCTCTTTGTTCAGTTAGCCACAGCTATTAGAAGTGTCTCATAACCTGAGGCAGATGATGCAGGAAAAAGGAAGACAGAATAAAACAAAAGTGACACAGATGATGAGGGCTTGCTTCCAAATGTTCTGAGAAAATTGAAAACTGGACAGAGGCACCGTGTCTTAGCCACATCAGCAAGGCGTGCTCTCAAAAGGTTAGGAGGAGGGACTGGTTAGATTCTCTTCCACACAGTGTTTGTCTTTGCCATATTCGGGCGCATTCTGCGCTTCGCTCTCAGACTGACATGATGAGGTGCAGGTTGACATGCTCCGATTGACCATATCTCTCTTTCCCCCATGCTGGCCTCTCCTCTCTCCCCATTTCTGCTTACACTAGTAGTTTAATCACTGTGAGAGATTGCACAATGCATGTCAGTAGATCAGGTGAAGAGATTTCAGCACAAGATCAGAGGCAAATTTTGCATTCGCTGCCGCAAAAAATTAACAAAAATACCAGACAAACAGAACAGAATAAACAACAACAAGAACAACAGCCTGTGTGGGAGAGGCAGACCTCTGTGACTCAATTAGTGGAGCCCAGATGAAGAAGGCTGCTGTGTCGTGGGAGATTCTGTCACCATGGCAACCCCTCTCTTCCATCCGTCCCCTGAGTCCCATGGCGACCGAGGCAAGGTTGGGCAAGGAGGTCTCCTCTTCAGGCTGAGACAGAGGAGTAGGAGATTGGGCCTCAACCCCCCCCCACACCTTCCTAATTCTTCAGGAGCTGAGGGAGCACGCTGGTTTCACGTCTCCAGGTACATTTTTAGCAGCTGGGTTAGAGTATCTCCAGGCCAACAGGAGTCAGCCTGGGGTGGGGCCCTGCTCCAGACACACTGTCTGTTGAGTAACCAGGGCTAGGAAAGGAAACGCTCCACTTGGGACTGCTGAGAATATGCTGACAGCATGAGGATATCTGTGAGTCAGGGATATTTGTGGGTCAGAGCTCACTAAAATGAAACCGATATGATTTTGAACCAGTAGAAAGGGAAATGTAACAGTCTTTGCAACAGAGGATAATACTTAACAATAAATGAGACAGTGGGGATGGAGGTTGGTGTCATTAATTGAGGTTATGTTACAGGAATTGGTATAGAAGTGTGTAGGTTGCTGAAAGGTCAAGTGTATAGTATGGTAATTACCTGTCAAAAGCGTCAGCAAAAAATAATTTTTGAGCAAAAAAGTCAGTGTAACAAAAAGCAGTTTCCAACACGTTGCCTGAAGAAGGTTTAGACTATGGCACCCCCATGTGGTCAACAGATAGATGTACAGTCGTGAAGAAACAAAGCAGGACAGAGTACACAATTGCACCCAAGCAGACTAAGAGTAGCTGCCCCTAGGCTCCAGTGCAGTATATGTGAATTTGTGGGTGGCTACACTATAGACCTGATTGGATTTGGACTTAAATCTGCATAGCTTTTGGATATGAGGCTTCACAGCTCTCACACCTCTCATTTTTCATCACACAAGGGTTATCTGAACCCTCAGTACACAAAAGAAATAATAACAATTAAAAAAAAAAACACCTGATGTCCACCCACCGTCTGTGAATGGCTCAACCTGGCCCAGGGCACCATAGGTTATTGGAGGGGGCCATGGCATTGGCCCTAACGGTAAAACCACATAAGCCTGGCATTAAAACAGTAGGCTATTGTCTCTCACAGCCTTGCCAATTTTGTGCCCAGGGGCAAGTCAAGGTTGTTTTCCTGAAATTAGCTTCAGTATATTCACTGCTTTTAACTTCACGTGGTCCTTTTGCAAACATTGATCAATCATTCTGTTGAACATAACCTGTCTACTTATACAACAGTAATTTTAAGTTAATGCAAAACTCCAGGTAGTTACTTGTTCACAATTGTTTGCAATGTATTCACTGACTTCATTTCCTCTCCTGAACTTAATTTTTCAAAACAGCCTTGACGTTGCAACCTGGGCACTGTGGAAAAACCCAGACGACTTCAAATGGTGGTTTAGTCTTGTGTTCCACTTGATTTTCATCCTCACTTTCTTGTCACAGCAGAAACCAGCACTTCTAATTGTGCTCACCTGTTTAATTGGTTTCACACATTTTCACCCCCTTTTCCAAAACATTTGACATAGCTTAAAAAAAAAACTTGGCACACTTAATTGGGTTACTAGCTTATACACGATTCATAGCTAACAGATTTTGGGCAGAGTGCATCAGTTTATGCCTGTGTGATAACTGATTTGAAACAAAGCAATAAAGAAACACTGTAAGTGCTTGTGCTTAATTGGTATTAAGTGCACTGCTGAATGCAAGGTCCTCTACAGCATACCACACCAATTCAAATGCAAAATATGAAGTTAGCCTAAACCAGTCTATCTATTCTGCTATTATCCTGAGACATAATACCCTGTACTTTATAAAAGGTGATTTCAACCCTGTGCTTAGACTGCATGACCCACACAGGAAATAAGGGCCTGGCACACAGCAACAATAATGCCAAACCTCAAACCACACCCCACGCTTCCAGGAACACACAAAATGAGTACACAAAGCTGCAGCAGCTTTAGAAAAAAAGTACACTTTATTGAAAGAAATCAGAACAAAATTATACCCTCACAGGCATTTCAAACTTCAGGTGACAATGAGCCATACATGAATAAAGAGGGATTTAAGAATTCAACAAACCAACATTCTATGTTGTCGGACATAAAATCACGCAAAGCAGGCACATTTTGGCTGAGTAGTCACAGTAGCATGGAAAAAAAAACAACAACAAAAAAAAAAAAAAACTCCTGGACCAGAAACAGACACAAACAAGAATATAGACCTGGGAAAATGTATCTGCTAAAATGCACAGACTCCGGCTCCTAAAAGGGCAGATAGGTTTAGGAATATTTAGCAATAAAGATTAGGACAAAGGGAATAACGAAAATCTTGTGAAATGGGTTCAGACTAAATATTCTGGAGGCAAGCTGGTTGTAAATTGCACTTATGAATCAAACCCCACTGTAGTTAACCAGTTACAGTATTTACCCTTTGGGCTTCTTTGAAAGGCACAACACTGACAGCATTCCATTGAACAAACCACACAATGTACAAAGAGACTTGTTTGACTGACCAATGGACAAAAGTGACCTTGATGGAAAAATAATACCACATTAAAGCAAAAATCAACAAACTAATTATTTTTGGTCCCTGCCTTGGTAAGATAAATAAACTCTTCTTGATTTTTTGGTGTCTAAACTTAGGTACACTAGATGGATATAGTCATGTGCATATATATGGGAATTATTAATCCCTTACACTGAAGTGACATAACTGTCCCATGCATTTTTTACAGCATTCAAAACAACATATATACTAGATAGTCCTGTGCATTTCTACAGCATATTTCTACTAACAAACCAATAAACAACACCAAATACTTGTCTCTCATCCAGTCCTGCAGTTTTTAAACCATCAATATGGAACCAGAACTGAATGTA
This sequence comes from Tenualosa ilisha, assembly GCA_015244755.2. NCBI lineage: Eukaryota > Metazoa > Chordata > Actinopteri > Clupeiformes > Clupeidae > Tenualosa > Tenualosa ilisha. The sequence goes on along the minus strand of PYXC01002282.1, from coordinate 3,836,347 downwards.
ACATACTGAAATTTATAAATACATTTTCTTTACTTACTTTTTTGACCATTATCAATTATTTACATATGTAAACATTCTCTGGACATCCCAGCACACGAATAGCAGTCAGTGTAGCAGTTTGTTTTTTTTTACATTTATTTGCAAGTCTACACATTAACACTGACTCCCTCATAAACTAAACATTATAATAACAATAATAAGTTACTCATTTTGAAAAATGCATAACTGCCACCATTGACATATTTCAGCAGAAGCAGTCATTCTTATGGCATTGGGTTTTACAACAAGGTCCTTTGATGGTGGTGAGGCTGTGTGTGACCCAACGAATCCAGTGTTCATCTTTATCGTCACTGTAAGATAGAAGAACTAGCACTACCTGTCCAGCAGGTGTCACTGTAATAACATTTGGACTACACTTCCTCCCTTTCTTTCTGTGCATGAGACAGCAATGGGTGGGCCGATCCATGAGTGCCTGCGCAAGATCCACCCTGCTCAAATGACAAACACCAGGCCTCTGCTCAGGCGCCAGACTCGGCCTTGTATGTTTAACAGCTTCAAGAGAAGAGAGCCTGTGCAGGGCTCATCATTGGCTGCCCTGTGAGGGCATAGTGCTGCCTTGCCTCGCCTCGCTCCATTTCATTCTTCCCCCGCACACCACTTGCTTGAGCTTGCTCTTGGCCCACAGATTCCCATTTTCTTTCAGTCTTTGGGTCTCCACCAGTGTTTTTGGCAAAAAAAAAAAAAAAAAAAAAAGTGGGAAGGGTTAGAAGAAAAAGCCTTTGTGATTTAGTCTCCCACAAGCCACTTATTTCTGATAAATAAAGGCCATCTGATCAAATATAGTAACCACAGCAAAACGTTTGTGCACATCAGACTAAGAACCTCAGAGGCACTAATTACAAAAGGCAGCAGACATAAAGGAACACTTTCTCACTTTCTAGAATCATTTATGGGAGCAGATGGAAACTTGCTTATGCTGTGTGTTCCTAAGTTACTCTGGACACACATTCACACCACTGATTGCACAAACATGGCCTGTAGCCAGCGATGTACATTTAAAGCAAGCCGAGCTGCCTGAGAACAGAGAAATTCAGGGGCACCAAACCCTCGACGCTCCCTCTGCGTCAATGGGACACCAGGGACTTTGCTCACTGAATTTCTGATAGGACAAAGCAACAAGCACAGGCCTAGAGTCCAATGCAAGGTGTTGACTACAAACAAAACGACTCATATCAATTACAAAACAAATTCAAAACAAAAAACAAACAAACTGTGAATTAATTTAGATTAACTTGTGTTTCCAAGCTTTGGTAATTTTTTTTTTTCTATTTTTAAACACACACGTATGAAAAAATGTGGATTTTACAGCATTGTGAGAATGTGCCAAACCAAACTTCCTACTAGGAACTAGCTGGTCATCAGCTCAGTAAAGATACCATCAATGCTCAGAGCAGCTGAGCTCCACTGTGGACACCATCACCACCATTGGATGAGGAGAGGAAATGGACGCCAGAGGATAGGCTAGCGAAGAGATCTGCATGTCCCGCCGAATCAAAATACTTGGACCATACAAAACCCCTGCAAAACACCTTCAGATTGTATTCTGCCCACATCAGGGACAAAACATACCAGGGAGGTTTGTAACGTTTTAGTTATAACAGCTCAATAGCAACAGTAATAATTTATAATTATGTAGTAAGCTGCCAGTAAAGTCTGACCCTTTAACAACCCTGAGGTTATTACAATGCCATGGGGGTTGATACAGCAGAAAAAAATAATGATGCAAAAAAAAAAAAAAAAAAAAAAAAAAAAAAGGTTACCATTCAAACTGAAATCAATGACAGGTCAACTTGGGGTCGTTGATCCAGCCCCAGATCTTGATCATGTCCTGTGGGGTCCTTGGGTGCACCAGCATGAGTCCCTTGTAGGCACACGCGTTCCCCCTGAGCTTCTCCTCAATATCAAATGTCCTGAAGCCCTTATGCTTCTCGGGCGCCAGGCCCAGCTTTCGCAGGCACATGCCCGTGTACACGTCGTCGATGGGAAAGAGCGCCACCCGCTGGGAGGCCGTGTATATCCTGCGTGCCAGGTCCCCCGAGTACAAGTAGCCTCCTCCGCCGGCGTACGGCGGGTACATGCCCACGAACATGCTCTCTGGGATGAAGTACTTCACGCGTTTGTCACGGTGCGGCCCGGCGTTGGTGATGACGTCGCCGACAAACAGGTCGCGGGCCTTGTCGGGCGGCAAGCCTTTGAGGAAATCCAGGATTCGGGGCGTGTTGACGAAGACGTCGTCGTCGCCCTTGAAAATGAAGCTGACGCCGGGACAGCTGGTGTCAAGCCAGCGCTGGAACAGCACTTCCTTGACGGTGAGGTTGAAGAAGGTGTCGCGGTAGTCCCACTGAAGGATGTCGCGGTGGCGATCGCTCTCGTAGCGCAGTATGGCCGACAGGTCTGGGAAGTGGTCCACCGTGGTGGCGTTGCCTAGCAGAAAGACGGTGGCCACCGTGCGGTTTGCCAGCAGGCCCGCCCGGCCCCACGACTCACGGATGGCCTGCCGTCTGTCGAAGTGGGGCGCTAAAGACTTGACAGCCAGCAGCAGGTAGGGCCCGCCGCCACGGCACACGTGCGGCTGGTCCACCACCATGGGATAGGAACGACAGCGCAGGTATGTCAGGAAGTCCTTGAAGCGCTGAGGCAGCTGAGCATAGCCCGTTAGCTCAACGGCCACTCGCGGGTCTGGCTCGCATGACTCCTCGCCCACCGTGCTGTTGAGCCAGGCAGGCAGCTGCTCAGTGCCAAATGGCAGCATCCCGCCGCCGGGGGATACGCCGCCGCTGGTGTTGGTCACCACCGGGTTGTGGAGGAGGTCCAGCTTCTGCTGCTCACGGTTCCAGTAGCCACTGCTGGGTGTCAGCCGGGCCCAGAAGCGCTTCGAGGGCACGTGCACCTTAGTGTCGCCGCCTTTACCCTGGCCGCTGTTCCGTGCCACCTCCAGCACGATGACGAGGAAGATGTTTGCCATCATGATGGTCCCCACCACCTTAACCTTCCGCCGATGCATGGCTTCTGTTCACCTGAGCACAGACACAAACACACCACACACACACAATCAGGCAAGCGTTCTCTAAAGCAGCAATTAAAATGAACTATGCATCATTCAAAATAATTCAGAACAGAAATTCATTATAGAAGTACATATATTTCTCAGGCTCAGGCCATCAGAGGCAAATCCATAGCAAGAATTCACACAGTAACTAGCAGACTACTGACTAGATGATTCCAAGGTCACCCAGGACCTGTCTGACCACAAGCCTGAGCTCAACTGATGAAAAGATTGCGGTCTTGTTTCTCTGGCTCTCTCCCTTCCCTTCCTGTCTCCCTCTGGCTCCACAGTCTGTGCTCCAGGACTCCGCTCTCCCAGGACTGAGGCCCTTTTTAGGCCCAATCTGGAGGCCTGGGAGAGGCACGGATCCATGAATGGCACAAGTGTCCCAACCTAACTGGCTTAACCGCCCTGAATGAAGGCTCCACTTGACCGTCTGGGAGGAGGCTAATAGATAAAGTGTTTGTGTACTTTGACCAAGGCCAAAACAAGAAACTACATCTTTGTTTGCAGACACTGAGGGTTTTTTTTTTTTTGTTTGTTTTTTTTGAGTTTTCAGTTTGTGGAGTGAATTTCCTCGAGTCAAATCTAATCTTTATTATAATGATCCTATTCACAGCGGAACAACAGTGAATGAGTGAACTAAAGAGTGTGGGTGTGTGACAGAAAGAGATAGCGAGAGAGAGAGAGAGAGAGAGAGAGAAAAGGTGTGAATGACATATGTGATAGTCACAGGCTCAGATGAATAGTAAAGGAATCTGGCTGACAGACATCCACACTATAAACACAAAACAGCCTATAAATTGATAAAAAAAAAAAAAAAAAAAAAATGCACCAACCAGAAGGCAGCTGTCCCCAAATGACCGAGCACATAACGTAGCAGTTTTTAATTTTGCCATTACTGATGCTGGTTAATGAAGCAAGAGGGGTCTCATGCGCTCTCAATTTGTCCGCCCACATGACACTGATCTCAGTTCCATGATGCATCACAGCACTGCAGGAGAGGCATAAAAACGACACTCCACCCAAAGATCATTGAATACTGACCAAGATAGAGCAATATAACCCGTTGGAGCAAACATGAATAGTTCTGGTCTGCAGAACTTAACAAACAGGACACACAACTTAACAAACAGAACACACAACTTAACAAACGTTTGTGCCTCTCGCTCTGCTTTTACTCCATCTGCTCCACCCCTTCAGTTTCACGTTTCACTGTATATACACATGGAAAAACTTGGGTCTACTAGAGGAGTGAGGCGCACATAGACTAAGGTAAGATTTCACACACACTTCACATCCACAATACCACGAGTCACAAATGACACATCATGTCTGATTCTGCAGTGTAAATGTCAGTGAACATGTGCCAGCTGTGGCCCTATATCCAAAGGTGACTGATGCATGTGAGGTGGTGGCCCAGGGGGAACCCCCAACGAGAACTTTCTGTATGGAACTCCCCTTTGGTTTACGCTCCTCATTGCAGCTTTTCTGATAGCCTCATAACCCAATTACTGTGCATATACACAAATCACTGGCCATAATAATTTGCCCCCAAACCCACACATATATCAGGTCAAAGGGTGGCTACTTTGACTTCACTAAAAGTTTTCTTTTTTTCTTTCTTTCCTTTTTTTTTTTTTAAAGGCTTTTAAAAAAAATATTAGCCCCTGCCTCCCCCTGAGTGATGAATGTGTCTTTTAAAAAGGGAACAGCAGAGGAACATCCTACATAGTCTGAGAGAACAGAGAAGTCCATTCAGCAGCTGAGCCCTTGTGACTCCCAGGACCTCTGAAAACACAGCCGCCTCCAGCAACACAAACCATCTCAACATCCTTGTGCCCTGTTCATTGATGCCCTCAAATACAGGGCATACAGACAGACACACACACACACACACACACACACACACACACACGAGCGTAACTGTCGTTACTTAAGGCGATTTGAAAGGGACAAGGCAGACTAATTTAGCTGGTCTCTGGTTTGATGCTGCCATGCTTCGGAATGATTTCAGAACCACCAATTCCTCTTTTAACATCACAGGAAGAACATTGCAAGTCACACCAATGCAATTACGCAATTCACCTTCTTATGCAAATGTTCTTTTTTGTTTTTCAGTTTCTCGTAAAACCTCTGAACCACCTAATGAAATCATTCTGTAACTGACACTTTCGTTTTCTCTCTCACATGCTGATTGACTCACTAGCTTCACCGTACCAGTTGCTCAAGAACCTTTTCCACCCCTCTCTCTCTACTCCCTCAGTTTGCGGTCGTTTTTTCCAACCTACTCTTCATCTAAACATCCTTTTGTTCCGTTTATACTGCCTCCTAGCAACACACATGCCTCAAGTGGCTTCCACCTCCGCTTTCAGAGATGGGGGCGCACTTCCAAAGGATGCAAATGACAAGTCAAGTCAACCCCCCCCACCCCACCGTCACTCACACATGACTAACATGTAAATTGTGAATATGCGAAAAATGCATGTGATCACTGGACATGTATCGAGATGAGTGGCTGAACATCAGCATTAAATTGCTATTTTGCCACTACTACCCCTAACTCTCATCTACTATCAATTGCTTACTCATTATGTGCCATTTATTGAGCTTAGGCAGCTTTCCCCATGTTAACTGGTTCCATTTGGTATGGATGTGGTGTAGAAGTGCTATGGATGGTAGCTCGACTTGCTTTTTTTGTAGAATTTTAGTAATCCTCGACAAGAGTCTCCTAGTCAGTTGACTGGGAGTCTGGGCTTTTCAGTTGACTGGCTACGGCACTCGAACCGATGCGTTTGAGCCCTGGGTTGGATCGTACGGGACAAAGTCGTTTACTGATGCGGTATGGTGTAAGTGCATGGCAATGATTAGTTGGTGTTAGTGTATGTCAGTGGGCATGTGTGCATGTGATATGGACTGGTGGTACGCCATGATACATTTCTCATGTGAAATCGTCCAAAAAAAAAAAACAAAACATGACCAGTGTACTTAGGGTGTCACATATCACTTCATGAGGTAATTTAATGAGCACGACTTAGGAGAAATTTCATTCCTAGAAAAGAGCATGTCCTAAATAACTGGGAAACAGACGAAAGAGTGAATATTGAAGGGAACTAGGCCAAAGTTTGTGGATGTGGTTGTGTGTTTTTTTATATATATATACACACACACATACACTATGTGCCATCAAGTTCGGTGTACACCGGGCACAATGTGGAAATAGAATGCAAATGTGGGGAAAACACATGCGAAAAATTTGTCCTCAAACTGGTAGGTCTTGCATGAACACATGCAATTTATCACCTGCATTACTTTGTGCGAATATCTGCACATCTGCCTAATTGATATAGGTACATGGTATAGGTGTAATGAACATGGCTTTATAGCAGTAAATTTGCTTGCTATTGCTTGTTGCAGACTAGTCACCTAATAGCGCAAACAAAGTATAGTATGAATATACCAGATTTTAGTTTTAACAACATTAAAATGTGTTGCCTGTGGTGTCCCTCTACACAATTACAAAACATTTTCCATGATAAAAAAAATGCCATGATAATGTCTACATTTATTTATTTATTATAAATAAGTATTTAAATGCTGTAACTTATGTTTTACTCATTTACAACTGGAAATGAGTAAAACATTAGAACAGATTAGATACATATCAAGTAGCACATTGTTCTATTACACTACATGCTCCCCACCCTAGCCCTAAGTGTTTTTAAATGAAAGGCTGCTGCTTCACCTGTCCACCGGTAATGTTCAGGTGTTCTGCTCCTCCTCTTCCTCTCCCTCCCTTAGGTCGGTCAAGAGCGTCACTGTAGCCTTTACCCCATCCTGAGGCTCTGTGGAGGACAGGAATCAGATGCTGGGGGGACCAGCAGCAGGAGAGGGGCTCGGAGGGAGCGACCCCTGGATGTGTGCACAAGAGTAGGTGATGGACTGGAGTGGTCTGGGGCCGGAGCAGCTGCAACCTAAGGGCACAGACCGGAAAGCGTGTCAACATAAAACACCTATCGACCACAACGTGGGCGCCACACAATATAAAAAAAATACACAATACAAACAGAGACAAGCCTGCATATGAGGCACTCCCCAGCACACTTATCTCCTACTGAGTGCATTTAGATTTCCCCAGGAGAGAAGGGAGAGCACCAATTAACAATCATCGCTTCCTGTCAGTGAGCTGAGTCAGACAGGCCATCTCTGATCAAAATGCTTTGGCAAAAAAATGCAGGGGGGAGGGGGATAAAAAAGAATAATAGGGGAAAAAAAAAGAGACTTAGAACTTAGACTTGATAACTAGGCCTTCTCTCTTTACTTCGGTCTGACCTCTGCTACATACCTGGAACAGTTCAAATTGAAAAAAGAAAAAAAGAAAGGCAAGAAGAGAAAGGAAGAAGAGAGAGACAAAAAAAAAAAAAAAAAAAATCACACACAAAGGGGACAGAGTACTCTCTGTTGCCGTGGAGTTCAGCCATCTTGGTTAAAACAAACAGAGGAAAAGCTGAGCAGCTTCTGCTGTCAGGGGCGAGCTCAGCACGGGGTAGCAACCTGACTCCTGGCCATTAGCTGAACACATACACAACATGGCTGAACCCGGAGTCACTACACTGGACAGAGTGAGGATGGCCCACTTGGAGAGAGAGAGAGAGAGAGACAGAGAGAGAGGGAGAGAGAGAGGGAGAACTCTATTCCCTTAACCCAGACCATAAGGAACGCCATTTTTTACATCGCAATGCTCAATATCAACACTCTCTCACCATTACCCAACTTGACCCTCTCTGTCTGTCTCTCTCTTAACAATGCTAGTCAATTTGTCTCACCCTATTTTCTCAGGAGCCATTTTTATCTAGCAGTGTCCTGACTAGGCTTAGGATATCCATGTCGAGTTAATTCAACCATTCAAAAAGTGTTCCACCGTTAATGTTAATCAATTTTATGCCATCCTACTTACTTGTTACTTATGCTCATTACATCTATTTTAAATTCTATTTAAAGATTCTAGGAAAATACCATGGCAGAGAAGCAAGGGTTGAAGTTTCTGCTCAGATTTGTGCCCTCCCCCTACTTGGTTTTTTAAGATCTTTTTCCAGTCCATGCAAACTAAAACAAAAATTCATGGCCCCAAGTTTAGGTTAACTGCTGGACTATCAATTCTGCTGTCAAAAGTATGGAAAAACAACACCATCTTTTCCAGATAATTCCTGGAATACGACAGTTCTGTGTGGGACTTGTTTAATGTGTGCTATGGTCTTCCAAAACCTTGACTACTATCTGGCCTCTGTTAATCATTAAGTCTTTGGCTTTTCTGTGCAAACATCCAAAAGCCAGAAATGTCTTTTTAAACAGAGAGGTGACAAAATCTGTCGATCTGGTCAGAGTGTGGAGCAGACTGTTTTGAAACGCTCTGGTTTAATTATTACACATGAACAATGGACAGAAATGTGGTGTCTTTGCAGTCTGCAGCTGTATGTGTGTTTTGTCCACTAAAGAAATGACTCATGCAGTCCATGCCTCAGAAAACACCCGCCAAACTGAACCTTTGAAACACACAGAGAAAACCATTTAGTGGACAGTGGCTTTCTAACCAATCACAAAGACAGCTTTACAAACACACACACACATACACACACACACACACACACACACACACACACACACACACACACACACACAGTCCAGCTGCTGGATGAAAACAGAAAAACCACATGCATGTTAGTGTGGGCATCATCCGCGGTGATGACAGACTCTCTGGCACCACAGGAGCATGGTGACACAAGACAACCAGTGCTGCAATCACAAGCCAACAGAAGTGGAGAGAGAGGGAGAAGCTGCACTGCACTGGCCTGAATTGACAAACTGAAATTAGCCACATAAAGAGAGGCAAGGGAAATGAAAAGAAAAGATGGAGAGAGAGAGACAGAAAGAAGTGAGGGAAAGACATGCACATCCCCAAACTCCCATACTCATACACAAAAAAGAAGCTTCTGCTGGGCTAATAATTAAAAATACGCATTAACACAATCATTAACAAGAACGTCTTTTCTTCTCTGTGTGTTATTCTACTTGCTTTGCAAATAGCGTGTTATGGGTCTCCGACTCTGTTACTGCGTAGCCTCGGAGTGATACTGACTAAGTGGTTTACCCTCCGTAGTTCTACATGTCTGTGTACCATAGCACCAGTGGCACCAGTCTACTCACACACCAGTACAATGTTTAATCAAATGTTTAGGCTACTTCTTGATTTTGTGAATGTTGCAGACAAAGGTACAGCATCTCTCAACAACCCCACTATTGTAAAAAAGACAACCAAGTTATGAGGTTTCTGCCAGACAATGTATCCTGTTAGCATGTGAACTTCTCTCATACCTGCCTACAAAGTACTGACAGCTGACCAAGTGCTGATTTCAAGACTTTGAAATATGGGCACAGCACAATTGGGAAATCCTTCCACTGTATCAAAACCTCTGTCAGATTATTTACAGAGAATAAACTGTGAACTTGCATAATGCTAACTATATGTAAGATGAGCTTCTGAAGTCAAAACAAAGTGAGTGGAAAAATCATGGGCTTGCGCGATCTCTCATTTTTGACTAGTTAAAAATTTGAGAGGTCTCCAATATTCGTCTGAGAGAGAGAGAGAGTCGGAGGTTTGCAACTTCAGGAAAAGCTCTGTGGGTCTGTGCACCAACAGATATGGACAACAATAAATTAGGCTTAAGCCAAATCTATGCCTGTTTCCCAATGAGGAGTGAGGACATCCTGACGATTTTGTTAGTGAGCAGCAGTTAGGTATGTTGACTGGCTACCAGCCTCTTGATTTCATTTATTTCATTTGGTTATGTTGGTTAGTAAAAAGGCCAACAATATACATTTATATCAAAAGTATATCACAAGTATAGGCCTATATTATTTTTAAAAACAACCACCGTGGGCCTGACCTTGTGCGGCACCTTGGAGCTTTTTAAAGGAGTCACTGCAGTTGAGAGACTACAGAGAGAAGAGAGACAAGGGAAAGGAGGTAGGAATAACAAAGTTGGTGGTGGTGGTGCTGGGGGGTGTCAGTGTGAATCTGAATGGAAAGACAGGGAGGTGGGGACTGAGAGAATGAGAAACAGAAAGAAAGGAATACCAAGAACGGTATAAAAATAAGAGTGAGTCCTCTCATGTTAGTTCTCGTGTTAGCAGAAGTAGTTTCTCCACTCTACAGAAGGATGCACGTGAGTAAAAAAAAAAAAAACACTCAGTAAGACAGGAAGGCAGAGAGTCAGGAGAGGAGTCGGAACTTCCTGAAGCCAGAAATACAGAAGCAAACTATGTGATCTGTGTCTAGGTTATTAAGTGATCTATGTGGTTTCCTGAGAAATAAAAGAACAGAGACCAAATAGGCCTAAATATTAAAAAAAAAAAAAAAGAAAGGTTGAGGCTCGTTCAGAGGTCACCATACCAGAGCCAAGGAGCCTACATGGAGTGCCTTTTTCTCTGTGTGTGTGCTTCATCAAATCAGCATTGTTCCATGCTGATACAGAAAAGCATGTGACAGACAGATCACGTCAAATATGTCAAAGGACTGCAGTCCTGAAAACTCTGCAGTCTTGAATAAAAAGAGTACAAAGCCACGGTCTAGGTGTATGATAGATCATTTAGCTTCAACAAGCACTTACCATACAAACACTGAGCACTATCCCCCCTCAACAACCAACAGCCTGAGTTGGAGCCATAAGCTAAAGAAAGAGACATATTTTCTGCCTGGTATGAGGCCAAGACTCAACCATAACAAAGTGAACATCCAACAGCAGGCTTCAGGCCAAAGCTCATGACCAGAGCATGCACCAGAACAGCAGGAAAGCCTTCCGAACAATCACTCAGGAAATCACATTGGATATGTTTACCTCCAGTTTTGTTCTACAGCGAGCGAGCATTCTATAGGCTGTGGCCTCAACTTAAACTAGACCTTTGCTGATTGACTTATTGCTGCAGGAAGGAACACAGGCAAGGATGCTGAAAAGGAGTGACAGCTGAGGAGGGATGGGGGACAAGCTAGTAAGTAAAAACTGTACTGTACGGCACAGGGAAAATGCCACAGCACCATCTGAATTTCACGCAACAGGTGAGTTGCTGAAATCCATAAAGAACGCTTCTCCCTTGTTGATTCTCATACTAACAATGTTTTCACCTTTAACAATTAGTCTGCAGATGTTTAACAACAGCCAACTGCTAATTTTCTCTATTGCTTTACAAGAATATGGCTTTCAAAAACAACAACAACAACAAAAACAAGCCCACCATTATGTCTAGATCTGTTCTTATACTTCATCCTCCATTTCCTGGTTTGTTCTCTAAAAATTGGCATGCAAGGACTACAGCAGAAAATCAGGAAAGGGGGGAAGGGGGGAAGATACATGAAGAGGGGCTTCTTCCTATTTTTTCCCAGACATGTAAAGAATGGCACAGGAACGTTTCTTTTGACCCTGTGCCAGAACGAGCTATTCCAAACAGCCAAGATATGTAATTTCAATAAGCATCTGGACGCCGCTTAGCCAGCCTCAGGCAAAGTTTCACGTCCGTTTTTCAGAGTCACGCATACCAGTAAGGTGACATGCACTCAGGGCAAACATTCTGCGCCCAAGTGGCATAGACAGCGTAGCACGACCATGGGGAAAACGCACAGGGGTGCTGCTGGCGTCTGTCCACCGTTCAGAGAACCGTGCAGCTTCAGTGAGGAGTTCATTTCCTCCTGCACATCACCCCTTCAGACAATGCCCGAGGAGTATAGCAAACATAAGGCAATAGGCAGGATTTAAATCACCACTGCAGAGACATGTCCGTCACATCAGCAAAGCAACAGTGCCATTCCAGTACTCATATCGTCCTGGACTGTCACCTTTATACGGAAAAAATAGCCACCAGCACTCCTCAATACATGTTAAGGAGGTGGGTTATTTTCAGGGTATGACTATGTGCTCTCTGGTCGCTTCTTGGGAGTGTGACTTCCAGTAATTTTTTATAATGTTGTGACCACCAGGTGTCAACTCTGAGAATTGCACAAACTTGGTGCACACTTTTGCAGGCGGCTGCAGTTCTGATACATCAACAGCTATATAAGGCTTCCACAACTTACACAATCTTCCCATAGAAAATGCCTCAAATCACGGCTCAACTTGCAGGCTACTTGTCTTTTTAAAGAACAACGAGGAAGTAAAGTTAAGGTTACTAGAATCAAGAACGGTATATTAAGCCTATGCATTTTAGCAGTTCCCCGTAACTCTTCGTGTGATTATCGATTAACTGATAGATAATGTTAGAATTTAGCATACGATAACGACTACTTACGCAATCAATTTGTTAAAACAGACATGGTTGAAGCAGTCAGTATTCAATGAGCTTTGGTAAAACTTAGTTAGCTCAAGTTTTTTCCAAGTTAGCTAAGTTGCCTAACCTATGCCATCCGATTACATTTATATTTAATACTATATCAGCAAGTATAAAAAATCTTTTAAAATGAAACAAAGTTAGATTTCGCTTATGAAAACAGGTAACGTTAACCCAGCGACACAAATCAAACGTCTTAGCTAAAATTGCTTGCTAACCCTCGTAACGTTAGTCAAATTAAATTAGCTAGCATTAACGTTGCCGCTAGGGGAAAAAAAGTAACTTGGGTAAACCGTCGTTACCTCCACAGGTGTGTTAGCAAAGAACTATGAAGGTTACCGTTACTCAAGCAAGCTAACGTTAACATGATCAAAAGGCTTTCCTGGCTTAATGAAAGTCATTTTAATGGTAGTTGCCTTTATTTAACTAACGTTACTGAATTCAGCTACCCGCGCTTATTTTGCGTCGGGGAATCATCGAACTGAAGTTTGACAAACGCTGGTTAACAAACTGAGGTTGTTAGGTTAGCTATCATACCATTCGAAATTATTCAGCCATAGTCAATTCTAGACACATGTGCGGAAACTCCAATTGTTAACTGAGAGAAAAATCAGACTGTACCTCCAACGAAATCACAGAAACATCCAATACGTCGCCGCTCACTGCGTGTCGAACCAACTCCTGATCTGCAGAAACAATTCTTGTACGGTGACGCTCAACCTCAAACTAAACGCTTCGGGACAGATAGGCAAAATACTCGTATTTCCTGGGTTACGACGTTGCTGACTTATTCTGTGCTATGGGCAGAGCCCGTTTTCAGATGGGTGTGACTTGACTATCCATCCATACCGCCATGGGTGGAGGTACAGTGACGCTCGGTAACGCCTGTTCAAAAGCAGAGCTGAAAAATTAAGTTGTGAATATTTTGGTAACGATGGATATCGCATACTGCTGGTTAGATTACTAGGTTAGGCTACCACATAAAACACGTTGTTTTCATGGCACATTTAGGCTGTCACTTTAGGGGATGAGATCAGTCTAGGTAGGTTTTACCCAGTAGCCATAGGAGGAGCAAACGTTTCTATATAAAGAAAAAAGTAGCTTTATTGAATTTATAGTCCAGACTTTCGGCATCTGCTAGACCTAATTAGACTAGGTCTGGCTAAACATTGCCGGTCCACAGTCGAACGAGAAGCCAAGCATTTAAAGCAGTTTATTTAAATTTTAGTAGGCTAAGCCTACAATCAGCATTACCTGTTAGCTAGGTCAAGAATCCTTTTGCCTTGAAAACTATATTTTCTAACAGCGCATGCCTGCGATTTAACATGCACTGAGACATGTTCCAACTCCCTCCATCGCATGGACTCGGCGGTTTTCTAATGTATTTCAATGGAATTAAAAGGCTTTGCAAACCAATGATTTTCAGTGGACATACATTAATGGGACTGAAACAGGTAGTGCATTCCAAAATGTTCAATGTTAAATAATATACAAATTAACATTCACATTCAGCACGGCCATAGCTTTGGGGGCGTAGGTTTCGTTGAGAGTGGGAAGGGGGGATGCACTCTGAACTTAATTGGACCGAGGCCTATTACCTGTTGGCCAGTGGCCATGTTTTGAAATGTTGTGTAGCCACTGTTGCTGTTCAGACCATTTATGACACCAAAAAATGGAAGCCTATTAGGTCTCTAGCCTATAGGCCGAGGAATGTGTGGAGAAAGACCCATTTGTTGCTTTTGTGGTGAGACACTATATGTTTAAGGCCATGTACACACGTAGGCGGGTGTTTTTACAAACGCACATTTGTTGTCCTCCTTTACGCGGTAACAGGCTTCTCATTTGATCCATGTTGTCAATTGTCTGACATAAACAAGGGCGTATATGTGACGTTTATGCATCTAATTGTCGCAGGTAGTGACGTCTAAAAATGTAAAACTCTGGTTATTGATATCCACACTGAAACGCCAAACAGGCGTTTCCAAATCTTCACTTTTCAAATGCTCCGTTTTAAAGGAGTTAATCCTGCGGTTATGTGTGGATGACAGGCCAAATCGTAGAAAAATATATTCGTTTTATCAGATACCCGGCTAAGTGTGGACAGGCCTAATTTTGCCTAAAACAAATCAGTAGGAATTCCTCAGGTAACAACAGTGGAAGTACAAATACTTCGTTACTGTATTTAAGAAGCTACATTTTACACAAATAATGATGAATACTTTTACTTCACTAAATTTTGCAGCTATTACCTGTACTTTTTACTCCACTATATTTCTAAAATGCAGTCCGTAACATTTTATTTGGCTATCGCTTCGACAGGCTGCGTGACTGTCTCGGAAGTTTAAGAGGCCGTCCACACGGCAGTGTTTTTCTGTTAAAACTGAGAAGTTTCTATGCATTTTGGCCTTGCGTCCACACAGCGCCAGCGTTTTGGGTGACCTAAAACAAAGTTTTTTGAAAACGGGTTCCAGAGTGGAAAAATCTGAAAACGCAGTCATTTCGTTGCTGTGTGGACAAGCAAAACGCAGCTTTTTGAAAACGATGACGTCGCCAATCCGTCACTGTCACGTGACCAGAAGAGCAGTGAAGACACCAGCACACAACAAGTGGTAAAAACAACAATGGAGGACAACGGAGTTGTGTTTGTGCTGCAGATGCTTCTTACTTTGTTAGGACTATTGCAACAAAACCTGCTCATGCTCTGTGTAGCAGAACACCAGCGGAGACGCATACACAATTACACACGGCGGATTCTTTTAAACCCACCACAGTGTAGAACGAGAAGGGCCACCAGAAGAAGATTTTGGGTGAGACCTGTGAGAACCAGTTGCTGGTGGGACAACTTGGTTAATGGCCTTGTCGTGGACGATGAATGGAGAGCAAATTTCCGAATGTCCAGAGCTTCTCTTGTGGCCCTGAGTGAAGAACTTCGTCCTCATATCGAAGGCCAAACAACCAATATGAGAGACGCAGTCGACACATTAAAGAAGGTTGCCTGTATGCTGTACTACTTAAGTGATGAGGGAAGGCTATGGAAGATGGCTAACTCTTTTGGACTGTCGCGACAGGCTGTGTCGGTCATCATAAGACAGACGTGCAAAGCCATTGCTCTCCACCTCAGTCCACAATATATTAAACTACCTTTCACGGAACCCGAGGCAGAAGAGCTTGTTTTAGGCTTTCATCATGTACATGACATGCCACAGTGTTTGGGAGCGGTCGACGGGACCCACGTTGAAATAAAGCAGCCATCCTCCAACGCCATGGACTACATAAACAGAAAGGGTAAACATTCCCTAAACATACAAGCAGTGTGTGACTACAAGTACTGCTTCATGGATGTAGTTATACATCCATATATGCACGACGCACGAGTGTTTGCTAATTCAAAGCTGAACTCGTATTTCAAAACCGGAAAGATCCCAGCATTGAAGAAGCAGATAGTAGAGGATGAGGAGCCCATACCCATATTTCTGTTGGGTGACCCAGCCTACCCATTATTGCCTTTCCTGATGAGTTTCGCGGTGGTGCCTCTCCGAATCCTCCATGATGTCCACCATCCTTCTCTTCAGCTGCAGATCCTCAAGCAAAGCAGCTTCCGCTGGAGCCTTTCACTTCAGTCGGTCCCCTCTGTGGTTGTTGAGGCTTGCCAATGTGAACAAAGTAAACAATTTTTAGAATGCAACATCATCGCATGGCAAACACGATGTTAAACAACATGACCAACACAAAGAACACGCATCATTGCAACTGAGCTAACAACACACGGCACATCTCACTGTGCTAGCTAGTTTTGCTAGTTTTTAAGAAGGAAACCATGGTCAAACCCACCTGAAGCAAATGCCTGCGTTCCTTCACCACTCCAGGAGACAGACAATCACTTCTTTCGGGAGAATCGGAGGGAGCCGAAGCACATGGCGAGTAACTAGATGGTGGGGTGGTGGTAGCGTAGTGGTTAAGGAACCTGGCTAGCGTGTAAGTAGCCTGAAAAGTTGTGGGTTCGAATCCCGGCTGCCACCGTTGTGCCCTTGAGCAAGGCACTCAACCCTAAGTTGCTCTAGGGGAGACTGGCCCGGAACAGTTGATAGTTGATGAGTTGTAAGTCGCTTTGGATAAAAGCGTCTGCTAAATGCATAAATGTAAACTAGATGTAGTAAAATCTTGTTCTACCACATCCCCGCTTTCTATGCCCGCTGGAATTGCAGTGGTAGCTGGTGATCCACCCCAGAGTTCCTCACAAAGTTCGAAAAATAATAGGACCACACATCTGTGGCCACTTCGACATCCAGAGTCCACAGCATGCCTATTTATTCTGGATACTTTTTAATTTGGTCGTAATCTGCAGTTTAGTAATGGTGTTGGGGTTGTGAGGTAAGTCCTTCCATGCAGATACGTCCATGGTGGTGTACTGCTACCGAAAAGCCAACATAATATCGGCATATTTTGTTTGGCAGGACTCCCAGTCGACATTCTCCTGGTATCTGCTGGTTTTGTAGTCCAGGGTTACTCGCAGAAGTAATTCCACTTCATCATCCGTCCATACAAGAGAATCGGATCTCGTGCGTGCGTTCTCCATCATGTTCTTGTTGTGTTTGTTTGGTTTGAACTAAGCAGGCGGAAGAAGGACTCTACGCGCATGCGCTCCCTGGTGTTGGTGTGTCCAGTGGCTCCGGCTCGTGTGTGGACACAAATTTTTTTCAACCCGCAAAAAAAAAAAAACGGGACCATTGTCGTTTGGACGGGGCTTAAGCCAATCAAAAGCCGTAAAACAAAAAATCCTCTGTAGGAAATTTCGAATTCTCGCCATATTGCTGTGCATACCAGTGAAGCATTATATAGCGTACCTCTATACCACACTTCAACCACTTTAACGTAATAAATTCAAATATTCTGTAGGCCTACTTTCAGCACTTGTTTTGTGTCTGATGCAGGCTGAAGGTCCTGCTGACAGCACAACACGGCCTTTGAGCAGATCAATGCATCTGTCTTTCCAATCACAATATCCCCAGGAATTACTTAAAAAAAAAGTTAGGCCTTCATAGGCCTACACAATTGACTGCATGTAAGGGGTCAGATATTTTGACCATGCCATTTTTGCATTTTTCTTTTTTCCCCCTTTTTTCTAGTCAATAATTAAATTAACTGATTTAGAATTAGTGCATGTTTTGTGTTTGTCCTTCAAGAGGAAGCTTTGATTATCAGCATTTCCATGGAAAAATTAGACGTTTAGTGCAATTTCATATAGCCGGAACTAATAATTAAATTTTTTTTTATTGAAATATGGACCATTAAGAGACATCATATTGCACCAGTACTTTTACTTTTAGTATTCAGCAAGTACTGATTACTTGTACTTGTAGTAATCAGCAAGTACTGATTACTTGTACTTGAGTAGGATTGTTGATGTGCTAGCTCTGCTTTTACTTGAGTATATATTTTGCTGGTTATTTGTACTTTTACTTAAGTACTGAGTTACAGTACTTATTTCTGGGTAACAAACACCTATGAGACATTAAGTGGGCTGGGCAGTTGCACCATGACTGAAACCCAACCCTAAAGGAACAAAAGAGGTTCACAGCAGGGGTGTGACAACATAGAACAACAGCAATCTCCATTGTACCTGAAGCCAGAGGCTGCCAAGAGGTTCAAGGTCTGTTTTTGACACTGATGGCCCAAAACCGGAAAGAATAATCCAAAATGTAATTGTGACACTTAGCGAGATAATGCTTACGTTTTGCTGTTGTTGTTTATCCTACATTTTTTGTGGGAATTGTGAGAAACAAAGACTTGCCTTCCTTTTTTTGCCCAACACATGTTTGTTTATTGTCTGTTTTGATATCACCCTGGTGCCAGTGAAACAGGACACTTGTTTTTTTCCCATACAGAACTGAGTTGCCATACATTGACCAATTAGACAGCACTTAGAGTAGCTCTAGGCGAGGAACGACCCAGAGATATGATTCAGTCTAAGTGATGTGATTGGGCTCTTGCACGATAGCTGATACTCTCAAAGAGGGCATGAGGTAGCAGAAGAAAAACATGGTTGCTTTGGTCAGCAGACCAGCTGAGTGGAAAAACAGAGCAGCTCTCTTTCCATGTCTACCGTAGCCCCACATCTCATTTTCATTCCCCGTATTTGCCACGCATGGCATATTTAAATGGAAATCTTTTGTATTGTGTAATGGAGACTTCAGAGGGGAAAGCTACAAGATGGCAAAAATTCTCCTGTCTGGTAATGGAAATAAGTTGCAAATGTAATTTATGTCTCTCTATAGGCTATATGTTGATGGAAACATGGATCTGCCTCTATATCATGAACACAGACACCTCTGTGGTTTATTGACTGACTGCTACCAGCTGAAACCAGTATCTCTTTTCTATGAACTATGTCTAATGGTTCTATCATGGGAATGATTAAAGTAAGGCAGCGGTTGATTAATGACTCTCTGACCCAATAAGGGTTTGTCTGATAGGATTGGCTTCTGGCAGTCATGGGCAACCTGTTAAGCTCTACCAACTGAGCAGTTACCCGTGCAGCAGTCTTTTAAGTTTTTCTTTTATCTCATCCCACACTGAGACACTTTCTATTTTAATATTACCTAAGCGGGGGGAGGAGGGGGATTTGTTGTCATTATGATGTGGATTTGTTGCCTTGGTGGCAGGACAAAATCCTTGGAGTGTATTATTTAGTTAGTAACCTTAGCAAAGATATTCCATCTCCATAGGTGGACATGAAAAAGCCAAACTGATTTTGTGAAAAATATTCCATATTATGAGTTGTTATGGTAGGGTTATGGGAGGCAGCCATAAATGAATGGCAGTGTACATGGGAATCAAGGTACGCTCCCCACAGTACCACTGGTTTAAATCACAAGACAAAAAAATGAACAAAAAAAATTGCTGTTCCTCCTCTAGATCCATAGTGATGCACAAGTTGTTGCTATGTAAAGTTTATTATTGTGTCAGTATGATCATTTGTAATAGTGACAAATTGTTTTGATATAGGGGCAAAAAATACAGGACTTATATGCCACCTTTCTCAAAGCACAGGGTACTAATCTCGAGAAAAAAGGTAACGTATCAAGTAGGCTATGATGAAATTGTTTTGATGAAATTTTCTCATTCTTTTTTCGATCAACAGCACCCAGTCAACACAAACAAGGTTTGATTCACACCGGATTTCTCTTTTAAAGCAACCATTTAAAAATTTCAAATGAGATAACTACATCTAAATACCAGCTAGATATGACAGAAATTATCTGAACCTTGTGGCATTCTTCGCGTCATTTGATTCTATGAAAACCCACATTGGTATTTGAGGTTTTTTTTTCATCAGAAATGCACCCGAAGGGAGTTTATCTCAGTGTAAAGGCACTGCTGAATACTTGGAGTGCACTTCCAATGCACAATGCACCCCTCACTCTCTCTACTGCATTTTTATCACACCCCTGCACTTTTATCTCCTGCCAATATGATGTTCGCAAGTTGTACTGTTAGTTTTCACAGCACAGTTCCTCTTTTTGTAAGTTGCTTTGGATAAAAAGCATCTGCTAAATGGATGAATGTAAATGTAAATGCAATGTCTTAACTGAAAGCAGCTGTTGGGTGCATGTGTTTAGTAACCTAGCTTATGAAATAAAGCAAGGGAAGGATGCAACAAAAATACTGTGCTCATTCAACAGCTCAAAGACTTTGTTTATAAAAACAAGTCAAGTTTTCTCTCCCACGTAATAAACATAGGGTTAAAATTAAATTAACATGTTAATCATAATTTGATTGATTGACAACAAAATAGAATATGTTAAAATCATTTTGGTTATTCATGGGTCTGGAATGAAAGAGCCAGAACAGAATAAGAGTGGCTCATGGTTCATGGTCTGAGGGAGAGACGGCACAAGAAACACACACATACACACACACTAGCCTACCACTCAAAAGTTTGTGACTAGGAAATATAGCAAAGCAACGAGACATGCAGTCTTTTTTAGAGATAGAGGATCACTCCCAAGCAGACCTCTGCCATGTTTGACAGTTGGAATTAAGCACTGTTCTTGCATCTTTTCATTGGTTTGCATCTCACAAATGCTACAATTGCTATAAAAAGTGGCTTTTTAAATAAAAACAAAGTTTGAAGAACACATTCATCATTACAAATAAAATCATGAATTGTGTCTCTATAACAAGCACATGTTATCTTGTTCATTTGCTGTTTCTTATTCACACTAATGGCATTTAATGGCATGAGTGTTTTCATGGAACACTCAAACTTTAGAGTGATAGTGTACCCAGATAGCAAGATGACTGGTGGTACGCTGGCATTTTGCTTGTTGGTTCTGCTTGTCGTCTGCCTCTATTTCACCATTTATTTTTGCTAGCGTAGCTAGGAGCGGAGAACCGACGAACAAAAATGCTGGTCGTCTGCTGGCATTTAAATTAAATATTCATTCATTCATTCATTTATTTAGACAGCGATCTTGACCCCGCCCCCTCCAATGTTTAGCATAAAGTTACGCCCTCAGAGTTTCGGTCGATATAAAACATTTGAACTGAAACTCAAAACAATAACAAAAAGATTGCATAATGTTTCTTACTCAGGCAAGAACTGGTTCAGTGGTTTTGCAGTGGTGATACAGCATTCTTATTTTTTTAGATGCTTTTGTGGGGTATGAAATAATATCTGAATAATAGTACACCCTGGAGCAGTGTGGTGTTACTTTTAGCTAGATGCACCAGAACCCTACTGCCCCTTGAAGAAAGACAGAAAGTTGTAAAACTCCCTTAAAGACAAAATTTTATGTAATTGGAAATTCTCAAGTTGTCTCTTGTGGTTGGAGTGTGACATTTCAAGTACGACTTTTTCCTCTTTTTTCTGTGTTGTAATTTAGATGACCTTGAGTGGGTAAAGGCTGGTCACACGTTAGTCACAATGGGAATTCACTGGCCTGATAAAAAAACTACCTTCCAGTTCCAAAGACTTGTGTCTGCTATGAGGCAAGAGCAAAAGGTAACTACTCATAAAGTAATCTCTGAAATTATAGGACAAACTTTACCCAAAAAATGCTGTTGGGCACACTTAGAGCTAGCTCAAACATGCTGTCAATAGCTCATGTTGTGCTAAAAATTCTCCACCCAAGTAGGGTGGAGGGTGAGCCTTTTTCCTGGAATATTCTCTTCCAGAGAATTGTACTAGCTTGTTTGAGGCTTTTTTATGCTCTTCAAAGATCTTTCTGTATCTTGTGCCAAAATGTCTTCCCCTTATTGTGGAAAGCTCAGTTTTTGTTTGTTGGCCAAGTTTGACTCTTTGGTCTTTGTGTTTGCTGTGAGATATGCCCTAACGCTGTTATTTGTTAACATCCGGTCGTTGTCTCTGTCCAAGGTTAATCACACTCAGTATTATCTCACGGTATCATTGTCAGAGACTTCAAATAGCTAGATTGCATCAAGGTAGTAATATGCCTGATGAACATTCACTGCCATTCGTTGAACTGCAGATTGTGACCAGTTGTTGAGATATGTTGAAATGTTATGTACTGTGAATGATGCAAGCCATTGATGGATAGTGAAAATGGCCAAGGCCAGTGATGTGTTACTCCTGAGCAGCTCTGGATAGGCTCAGTTTCATTGCCTGCTCTCAGCTCTATTTCTTTTCCTCTTTTCTGGTAGTCATGTGCTCCTTGACACATAGCACAAAGGTAAGCCATTGTGTAAACAAGGGACAATAGTATGGAACAAGGGACAGTTGTAGTTTGTCAAATGCAGAAATTACAGAAACCCGACCCAGCAACACACACATACATCTTGTCCTGTTTAACTCTTTCCTACAGAGGTGGATTTGGAAAGTTATTGCAATGCCAACAGATACACACACAATACAATGGTAATGTAGCAGTTACTAGGAAAGAGAAACTGAAACCTTGTGGTTTTTCTTTTGGCTGTATGCTTGAGAGCATGGTGGTATTTTACTACACCCAGTGTCTGTGGGGAAATGTGTGACTTTTAGTACAATGTAATGACGTCTTTGAGGGAATACAAAGATGAGAGGTGACACTGACCATATTCAGACGAAGGTCAGATACCACTGATCATATTCTTTATGCAGTCATATGAAGAAATAGCCTCAAGTTTCAATATGCTTGTGGGAATTTCAGAACTCGATCAATGGCAGTGATGTGCTTTTCCCTGCTAAATATTTTAGATTGTTGTGTTAGCTCTTTAATATTTGCTGTGCTGATATTCAGTAACATTTTCATTGCACAAGTCACTGTTTTGTGCTCAAGGTAATCCATTCCCGTGGTGACCAAACCATGTCTGAAAGAAAGGAGCCGCTGAAATAAGTAAGCTTAGCTGCAAGCTTCCTTGTCTTTTCAACTAGAGGTACACATACATATTAACTTTACAAAGCTGTATGTCCAGATGTAACCAGACTGTGTAGTTCTCTGAAATCGTCCTTGCTCATCTGAGAATTTCACTGGCACCATAGCTGATGTAGAGCTGTGGTCTGAAGCAGTTCAAAATGTGAGAGGAGGTGGTTGCACAGCAACAAACACACAGGGCTTACTGCATTTCGACCAATGCTCTGGAGCCTTGTCACTTTAATTGGCATTAACTGTGGAGCATCTGGGTAAATTTCCATTATACTGCTCTGGGTCTTTTCTGGGAGCTGTTCTGCGCTGAGTGGCGAGAGAGGTTTTGCCATCACGCCATTTAAATCAATAACCCTGATCTGATTGCAGATCAGTTTAATGTAAATGCTCTACTTTCCTGGAGGAGATAGCTCCTATCTGTATGGACATAGAAAAGCTCTAATCTAATAGTGCTATAAAAGGCTGCAGCTGAATAATGTTCCATGTATCAATAAATCTAACAAGACCTATTTCACGTAAAATGATCCCCAATTGCCAGTGTCAATTGCCAGGCGGGAGGAGGGGGGCTCTGCTACTTTGTGCCAGGCTAATCCCAGGTCAGATCACCTGGGAGCAAGTGATGTACAGGACAATAGGAGGAGCACTATTATGAGCTCTCTGGAGAAGTGACAGGGACTGAGGAACCTGGGCATGAGGAAGTCTGGGTCAGGTTACACAGTGCCACCGGAGCAGAGCAGAACGTCCGTCATGTTTCTGCACCCTGGCCTTGTCATCGCTTATCAATTATGCACTCTGTCACTATGCCCATCAATGTGGCCTTGCGTGTGCAGTGTTGCTACTGTGGGTTGCTATAGAAACGGCTGGTGACCCAGTAGGTGACCATAAGGTTGTACTGAAATTGAGAACTATGAACACACACTTACTTTTTTTTTTTTTTTTATTCTTTGCAAACAAGTAACGTGACAGAGATAAAGGCAACAAGAACAATCCAAAGCAGCTCAAAGATACACAGATAAAGAACCTGAAACACCATTACAACTGTTACAGAGACTAAACATTACAGCGTATACATGACATAGTAGAAATGAGCAGATGGGGGGTGGGTGGGTAGTGGTAGTATTAGTAGTATTAGTAGTAGGAGTAATAACAATAATAATAGTAATAATAATAATAATAATAAAAGAGTAAAATAATAAGATGCCAGGTAGATAGGTTAATGAAAATGAGTGCCTCAGGACCCATTCCTGGCCAAGGTGTCTAACTGGCTGCAATGAACCACCAAGGGGGGAGGCATCGTGTAGCGCAGGGCCCATGGCCTCCCACCCCTCTCTGCCTGCTCTCTCACCTCCCGGCACATCCTGGCGCCAGTCCCATGCACAACATGCCAAACTTGTCCTCTATATGAATGGATGTGTATCAGGTGTTAGCTTCTTGCAGAATGCATGAGTTTAAAAGAGGCAGGGCATGCAGGCTGAAATCAGCGAAAAATCTCAGCATACATGTTGCACTCATCCTACATGGGAATGGATGTATGCCTCTTTAAAGTGTACTGCATTAAAAGGAGTTAGGCATGCGGTGTAGTACTTGTTCAAGTTACTGCAACCGTGCAACACTTGCCCTACCTAGTTAAGTGGTCATTATTGAAGTGTGTGCTATCTAATGTGCAAAGAAGCAAGACATGTTGTGCAGTAGCATTGGGAGAGGGGAGGAAGAGGGCCGGCGCAAGAAGCCACAAGCCCCACTCCCACCACAGTGCCCACCCACAACGGTTCCACCCAGCAACCAGACAGGATCTAGCCACCCACGCCTTTACAGGGTCCAAGGCAGACTGGAGTGGGATGAAGGAGAGAGGCAGAGAAATGAAAGAGAGGATTAGAAGGGATGGAAGGGATGATCCTGGTTCTAGAGGAGGTGAAAAAATAAATAAATAAATAAATAAAAGGATGAGCTTTGTTCTAGCCTCACTCCCATTCCCATCTTAGGCTATATATTGACAGGAACTAAGGAAAAGGTGTAGTTGTGGTTGGATCTCAGGCAAAGAGAGAGAGGGTTATGACTATAAGAACATACAAGAGCACATGAAAGTAGAGAGTGAAGTAATCCAAAATTGTTTAATTGGAGTGCAGTGCCAGATTGCGTGAACGTCTGGTTTGTTTTGTGTGCAGTGTGAACAGATTTCTGAGCTAAAACCCATTTTAAACAACTTCTGCCCTGTAAGGCAGAATCTGTAAAGTATCTTGTACTGAATTAGTAAGTGGAAATTTTTTGTCATGCTTTTACACATTTGGGTTCACGCACCTAGTTTGCTTTGGTTTGCTTGGTTAAGGAACCTAGCTAGAGTGCAAGTAGCCTGAAAAGTTGTGGGTTCGAATTAATCAATTTCTATTGTCCTTTCTGCTGAAAGTCTTTTCTTTTCTTGCA
The DNA here is from genome assembly GCA_015244755.2 of Tenualosa ilisha. Taxonomy (NCBI): domain Eukaryota; kingdom Metazoa; phylum Chordata; class Actinopteri; order Clupeiformes; family Clupeidae; genus Tenualosa; species Tenualosa ilisha. The sequence goes on along the minus strand of PYXC01002282.1, from coordinate 3,811,081 downwards.
TTGGAATTTCTAAATCCTCTAAACATGATGAAATGCACATGAGTACCACAGTAGATAATATAAGAGAATATTGATTATAAAATAATAAAATAGTGACTCATCTCTTAATCCTGTTTTTCAGTAAAATAGATAGACTTCAGGTGCCAGAGGACTAAGTGGAACAATTGCTTATCACAGCCAAAATATGACCCTTAAAAGGTTACAGTTCTTTATAACAATTTGTATATATATTTATATTATTTCAAATCACACCCCCTACCCCAATTCAAAATTGCAATTGGTAACTGAGGCACTGAGGTGTTGTGTAGTGTCGATTCTTTTGTGGCTGATTGAATCTTCTATCTGCTTTCATTTAATTGTCAAAATTTGTTAAAGTCACTTATCTGCCATGCTCTCAATACCTTTCAGACCCTGTGTAAACACCACCACTTATACAGTAAAGTCTCCAACTCATAAGCCAGTGAGCCAGCGTGCGAGTGTCATACAGCTACTGTGACCATGAGTCACAATCAAGGAAGTCATGCTGCAAGGTTTTGTGGGTAAGAGATGATGTGTCAGTAAAGAAGTTTGCATGTGGTTTGGTCTTCAAAGGTTTCTTGAGGAAGTGTGCAAAAAAGCAGACCGTTAGACCTCCTTTCATGGAGGACACATGGGTCTGGAAGTGGAATGATACTTCCTCTGACATGGAGGTCTACTTCATATAATTAAACAAAGGCTAAACCACTGAATCCAATGGGTAGCTTACCTGCATCATGTTCAGGATGCAATGCTTTTGATCATGGGAGAGACGCAGTATAATGTTTGAACCATTTTTTTAACAGATGAATCCAGTCTGTGGAAGCCACTCTACCTCTCATCTGTCTTATTTATCAATAGTGCACCCGCAATTATAAACTTTGCGTAATGTGTCAGCACATCCAGTGTTTACACAGTGTTAGGGTCGGCACATTTTCTATTGCCAGTCTATTCCTTTTTTCACCTTTCAGCTCATCTCTCAGTCTTGAAGGGTTTTAATGTTCTGTCAATAAGTCACACAACAGATTAGCAATCAGAAAGTCACTCATGAAACCAACAACTGTATGCTTGATAGGCTATTGACTGGTTTTTTGACCCATTTAGTGGTGACACGAAGCTTATTTTTACATTTCCCACCGTACATGTCTGTGGTAGTGGCCTCTGTGTGGACAAAACCTCAGAGAACTTAATGATGACTATTTGTAGGTTTCCTGAGAGGCCTCAGAATAACGTTTGAAAAAGTGTATCCTCTATGTCAGCCACCACTGAGCAAGGCACTCAGCCTATCATAAGGTTCTAGCACAGAGCTTAAATCAAGCCTGAGTCTCCTGGGTCCTGCAAGACATGTTCTCTCAGTTCTCCCTGCACAGCTGCACGCCTCACTTAACTCATCAGTGGTATTTATAGGTTTGATTTACAAGAATACACATACATCATGATTTTCATAGGAAAATCCCTTCTTAGGAGAAGTCCGTCAGCATTTCTTGCAGGGTTCTTGGCACTAAGGGGTTTCATAGAACAGGGATAAGCGCTTGCTTGCCATAATGATTAATTAAAGTGGGATTCTAGTAGGTCGGTGTACACTAAGCATGTGTTTGTGTATGAGTGTGCAAAGTGAGTGGCAAATAACAGGCAGGATAACTTTGCTTTTAACTTAAGTTCAAGACTCAAGAAGTGTACAAGGAAGGACAGGTGAGAGGTAGAGATAATAATAATAATAATAATAATAATAATAATAATAATAATAATAATAATAATAAAAAGGGAAACACATTGAGCCAGTGTGTGTAAAAAAAATATTTCACATGGAGATACATGTAGACACATCTCTTGTGGAGACACACCCTTGACATATTTGTTTTGTTCATGGAGACACACTCTTGACATCAATCTATGTACTGCTCATAATCTGTCTGGTATCATAAACATTGCCTTTTGATCTCTGCCACAATGGAATTCAGGCCATCAAACAAATCATCTCATTGAAAATCAGAGGCCTGGTCATTTGGGAATGATCAAACATTGTTTCTTTGAAGCAATCAGTATATGTAATCAGTGGTGTTATCCAGCAGAAAGTCATTATAGTAATGGTGGTGGTACAACACAGTGTGGAACAGCAGCCAGTGACAGGAACATGTCAAACACAAATGCCTGACAGAGACATAAATTAAAGAGTCTCTCTCTCTCTCTCTCACTGTGTGTGTGTGTGTGTGTGTGTGTGTGTGTGTGTGTGTGTGTGTGTGTGTGTGTGTGTGTGTGTGTGTGTGTGTGTGTGTAAGTCTAATAGTTTGTGGCCCACTCATGCTCTCCCTTCTGGGTGTTGTCATGTTCAGTTCTAAATCTGGAGCGCCCTCTGTTCCCTCTGAAGTGCCTGCCACCCAAAGGTCAGAAGGGGTTTTAAAGTGGTCTTGGTAACCCAAACAAAGGAAACGAGTGAGGTCTTAATTTAGCTGACAAAAGCATGAGACACAGTATTTTATGAAAACTCAACAAGAGATGAATAATTCTGTTGGAAAGTAACAGATGTCTGTGAATTTGTTTTTAACAATTAAGACACAACGTGGTGTTTTACAGTAGATGCCTGTTTGTGACACAGCCAAGCTCCAAAGTGTTTTCAGCTCATTAGTTCAAGAGCTGTGTACCGTAGCATCTTGGTGGTGGTGAAAACAAACACATATATGTGGGGTTTGACCCTCCTTACTGATGAAGCCTGCAAGAGGACTGACCATAAGCCTTTAAATGGGGATCTGCCTTGGTTTAAAAATAGGCAAAGTGCATGGTGGAAAACTCCACTGACTTTGTCCACAGCACTTCAAGATAAGGCGGGAAAAACAGGCTTACTTTTAGCCTGGAGATGGGCAGGGCTTCCCAACTCCATAAATGAAAAGTAAACAGACATATTTTTGTCTATCTGGACTTAATATCCCATGTGAGAAAAATAAAGGCACTATCCCAGTACCAAAGTTAGACCACAACTTGGACAACAGTGTCTAGTGTCTATAGATTTAAGTATGATATCTTATTAATGAGCTCTCCTCTTTGAACTGAACAAAACTGACATACCAGAATACTTTTCAGTGACAACTATAAGTACTGTACTATACTGAGGCGTTGTTCATTGGGAACACTTTAATTGTAGATCTTCATATGCAAACAGGACTTGAAATGCGTGCCTGTGGGGTTCTCAGCAAACACTACACTTGACACATACAAACATTCAAATCCACATTAGTGTGGACATTGTCTAATATAGCCATAGCTGAAGCAGTGGCGGTGCGTGGCCAATCTTACAGAGGAGGCCAGAGAGATCGCAAGCTACTGAATGACGTCACACCCATATATGTCAGTAATGAATTTAAATACAAATTAGCGGGGGCGTTGCTAGCTGTTTAAAACATTCGGGGCTATACCATAACAGTTAGACTCACGTCAGGCCATGCTGAGTGGTTTGATGTTTACATTAAAGATAGCCTGTAAGGAAATGAATGTCTCTCTCGCCAAAGTGCACCAAATGAAGCTGGCCTCCTCATTTTTTTTTTTTTCACTGTTTATGGACATTGATGAGCGTTCGGCGGCAAACCGAGCTTCAATCTGATTGGCTAAAACCTTTAGGTAGGGAGGCCAAGTAAAACTGGCCTCCCTAGATGGCAGTATTTCACCAGTTATGCTCTGTTAATGCGAATAAACTAGGATAGAGCTGAGCACTGAAACGTAACGTAGGCTATAGCCCATAAATGTAGTGTTCGGGGGCGCTGTTTTGCTCGGTACTCTAAGTTTAACACGGCAAATTTGGAATCTAAAATGTGCGTTATTAATCTAAACTCCTGAATATTTCTTTATTGAATATTTATGAGGAGGCCACGCCTCCCTTGGCCTCCAGGAAAAAAACGCCACTGAGCTGAAGTGGCAACTACGAAACTTTATTGGTTCTATGAACAGTTATTGGAGGCCATCACCCTCTCACAGGACAATGTGTCACAAGAAACAACTTTCATGTTTCTTATAATCAAGTCACCAAGTAAACTGTGGGGTAAATGGCAGTGTGTGGCACTATCCAGTATGCCATCTGTTTAGAGCATTGGTTCTCAAAGGGGGGTCCATGAAAACTTACTACAAAAATACTCAGTTTCAGTGTAGAGTCCAATCACATTATGCTCATTACTCCCACTAGCATAACACTGGACCAGAGACACATTACGTGAATTCAAACATCGATTTTGTCAAAACACTTTCTTCAGACATTAACGTTAACTGCAAACAAAATAAATGTTATGTGAAACAAACACCCTGTTTTCACACAGTACAAACAACTAACCTCTGAGAACCCCTGGTTTAGCGCATTGGTTCTCAAACTGGTGTCAGGGGAACCCCAGGGGTCAGCAGCACGTTGTCAGGGGATCTGTGAGAAAGTTTACTACAAAGTATAAAGTAGTCTTACGGGGAGAAAAATACTAGAGATCAGTATAGAGCCCGGTCACATTGTGCTCATTACTCCAACCAGCATAACATTAGTGACAAATTAGCCTACATGATACACTACATCAACCTGTCAAAACATTTTCCTTAGGTATTAGCATGTACTGCAAGCAAAATGAATATTAGTTTTTAACACATCTGACACAAAATCAATCCTTTTAAAACTGCTCAAGTTTTGTGAAATGTAATTACATTCCTGTTTAAAACTGTGTATCAGCAAAATGTGTTTTTAGAATAAGAGCTCAACAGCATCTGAAAGAACAAAGGGATATAATCTTATATGGTTAAAATTCTGTTACGATTATGAGGGGCCCTTGAAAAATATTCTACCCCTTTAGGGGTCCCCGGCCCAGTAAAGTTTGAGAACCCATGGTTTAGAGCACCTGGATGAGGCTGGAACTGAAGATCGAGGAGCAGGGTGGGGCTACACACACATTCCCCAGCAGCACTGTTAGGAGATGAAGCTTAAGTGTACACAGCCTTAGCAACTCATCATCCATCACACCTATCCACCCCTTGCACTTCACAGTCTATTTACAGCTTGGGTGGTGGTGCTGTGCAGTGCTTGCCATGCGTCACTAAGTAAGTGAATGTACTACAAGTGTTTACACAGGCTGCCATTTCTCAGACCTCCAAACATGTGACCCAGACTCAGACGAGCCTGGCATAGTCGAGGCCCTCAAAGACGAACAAACAAACAGTAAGAGAACACAAGCATCTTTCATGGGGGGAAGAAAACAAGAAGTGTCAGTGTATTGCCAACAAACAAAAATGGCACAACATAATAAGTCAAGGCCAGATTTCTGTGTGACTGCACATTGTGTAGACAAAGCTGGGCTTTATGCATTTATATACACGAACAAAATGACAAAAAAGTGAAGTATTAATAAATACACTATACCACTTTTGTTATAACACCCCACTGACACCCCACTTTTCCTAGACAAAATACTTTATTTCCTGCTATTTTCTAGATTTAAATATATATTCCCAGGGGCGCCTTTGGTGGTGTGTGGGGGTGGGTTTAGATGATGAATAGGGCCTGGCACTGACAGAGGGCCCTAAAGAACATTTTAACATTATAATCAATGTTTGGGGGCCCACAATTATTTGCTGTCATACTCCAGTCCTAAACATCAAGTTGAGAAAACATTGTCCCTGTTTTCATACAACATTCCTCAATTTCTCCAAGTCCGCCAACAGCGTAACTTGCTGACAGTTCATTTGCAGGAAACAAAAATGCAGGAGTGTGATAAAAGCGCAGTAGAGAGAGAGGGGGGGGGGGGGGGGGGTAGATTGTAAGGTTCTAGGTAGTTAGATGTTTTAAGCCAAGAGATACTCTTGGAAGAGCTGCGCTTTCAAGATTTTCTTAAAGGCGGAAAGGGAATCCAGAACAGGAAGAACAGGAAACAGAGGTGGGGGATGTGGCATTCTCTCTCTCTCGCACAAAGTTCTGGCAAAGTCACAGGAAGTGACATTGTTTGACGCAAAAACACGATCTGTCAGGGTCCAGTATAACATGTGTTATACAGGACCCTGTAATGAGTGTAATGAGATGACTGCATGGTGATGACAAACACCAACTTTATTGGACTAACTCAAAAAACGGTTTAACAGATGTGCTGTGAAAATTTCAGTAAGTCAAATGTAAGCTGTCAGTAATCATTTTAAGATTAAGATGACTCATAGTCTTTATAAACATAAATATGAATGCCATGGGTCTGATCATGCAAAAAGAAGAAGCAGGAAGGCTTAGGTGGGCTTTGGGCTTGTGCACATTGTTGAAGGAGCTCAAAAGGGGTAATTATGACATTTGGTCTGGTACTCGCACATGACAGTGGGTGAGGCAATATATACAGAGTTGTTGACAGTGCTGACAGACATGGCTAAGATTACGGGATGACTGGAACTATCACATGGTTTTCTGTGCTGACAGAGTTTACGCGCGCTATGCCAACGCAACATGTTCAACAATGGCGCCACCTGTTGAACAAAAGTAGGTACTATCCAAAAAATAATGGGCACTCAGGGCCACATGCACTTGCTCGTTTGTAGGCCACCAGATGAACATGGGTACTGAGACATGCAATTTAAGAAATTCAAATAAAATACATAAAATAAACAGTACATGCTACATGCCAAAAAAACCTCAACAACATAGAAATGCATAACTGGGAACTGGTAGAGGTGTCGTAGTGGTTAAGAAACCTGGTTAGCATGCTAGTAGCCTGGAAAGTGGGTTTGATCCTGGCTACCACCGTTGTGCCCTTGAGCAAGGCACTTAACCCTAGGTTGCTCTAGGGGAACCTGGCCCTGATGTAATTGATGTTGTTGACAAATGTAAGTTGCTATGGATAAAAGCTTCTGCTACATGCATAAATAATTTGGAGGATCAAAAGTGTGTATTCATTTGTTTTATTTTCTTGTTGCTGCTGTTTCACACTCTGTGCCTGTCAGCCACACTCAGTTCTCTGTATGCCACTGCTGGGATACATCTTTGACCTTGTCCCCCAGTGGGCAGCCGACGTGAGCCACGCTGGAGTGATCAAGCAGCTAGGCAGATGGATCGACAGCTTGGGTGGTGTGGTCCCTAACAGATTGGTGACTGTAGGTAAGTGTGTGTGTATGTGTGTGTGTGTGTGAGAGAGAGAGTGTGTGGTCCCTGTTTGGATTTTCAGCCTGGATGAACAGATTGCTCCGGTGGCACCTGTTCAGAGACCTTAGTGTTAACGCCACTCTCATGGCTGTCAATCAACCCAAGGTGTTAACTGGTACAAACAATTCACATAGGCCTATTGTTGTGATACTGAATGAGTATTTTGAGTATGAGTATTGAATGAGTACTTTGGAGAGGCTTTGTGAAACTCTCCTATTTCAGCTTTGCAAACAATTACACAACACAAACACACACAAGGGACACTGCCTAATCCTATCCTTAAACCTTACAATACATTTTCTTAAACCTTTACCCCTACAATGTTCTTGAACAGCCACTGTGTTTACTTTCGCACTAAGTCTTTCCCGTTGATCTGCATTTCTCTGTTACAAAGTATGATCTGAGCCAGTCCCTCCTTGTAGACTGCATAGGCCTACCGTGTGCCGTGCGTGAGTGTGACTAAGTCATTAAGATCAACACTCACAGCGTAATTAATGGGCCTAATCTCTAAAGCTGATTAAATGACATGTAATAGGACATCTCACTTCAAATCATGTCTGCTGGCTTGATACTGCCCTAAAGCCAGGGAACAGCATATGGAGGTTTTGGTGTCTCAGGCTGTTTGCCTCGCGCATCTCAACAGTCAAACAGCAGCGGGGGTGGAGAGACCATGTGTCGGTGTGTGCAGGAGGCGGCTAACAGCATAATCTCACATTAAAACACACATTCGGGTGATTTCTGAGGATCAGTGCGTTTGGTTTCAAGCTACCTGTCGGGTCTCATATTGCTTTGCTCCAAAGGAGAGAGAGGGAAAATCCAAACAGAGCGGGAAGTTTTTTTTTTTTTTTTGGCACTGTCTCGGACCGTTGGTTGGATCAGCCGGAGATGTCGGCGACGGTGCAGCAAGCGGTGCCCAAGCTGTGTGCCAGCGAGGTGTGGGCGCTGTACGGAGGGGAGCTGGAGTACTGCCTGGGTGGTGATGAGAGAGGAGAGCAGGAAGCAGAGGTGAGGGGATGTGGCCTGTCTGGCCTAGATGGTGCTGCAGTTTCCTGCAAGCTCCTTCCTGTCAGATTAAAATGAACCATCGGAAGTCTTGTGCAATAAGAGCATAGCAATATCTCTTCTGGACTAACTCGTAAAAGGGCTCAGTCGGGGAGCTGTTATCTTTGTTGGCAATAACAAAATAAAAGTGGTAAGTCATAAGTATTCACTAATCAGTGTTGAGATGACACTATTGTGATCCTCCCTGCCAGCCTACATGCTCTAATCTTCATTTTATAGTCTCTCGCATGGAAAAGAAATGAGTCAACTTGGTCTATTTAGCTTCCAGAATTTTTATTACTGGCCACCACAGTATACCTGATATTGAACCTTCATTCTTGGTTTCCTGTGGTCTGTTCGCACCACTGTGTCCCTTTTTCACTTCCTCAGGACTTTGACCACCATTCTGAGTGCAGCGATGGGCAAGCCTCTGCTGATGAACCCAGTTGTCCATCTGCCCCAGAGTATGAGCTGATCAGGCAGGACACACAGGATCAGCCGAGCTTCTCCACCCAAGACTACTACTCTCAGCTGGAAGCTTTGAAGAGGATGCACCTGCAGGACATAGCAGACCTGGAGGTCATGTGTATGAGTAATCTGAGCGCTAACAGGGAAATGGTGTCTCAGGGAACACAGGTGAACAACAAAGAAGAGCCAGACAGGTATGTGTATGGAGAAAGTGAACACTGCCATTTTAGTCCTGAATTGGCAATCCATTATTTTCCACTAGTTGAATGAAGGGTCAATACATTGCCTCTACAGAGGTCATAAATCAGTTGAATGTTTGATCACTCTATGAAAATCATAAGTCAACAACTGAACAACTGTGTTATAAGTATTGTTTCTCTCCCTACTTTATGTCTGGGTTACTTACATTGTAGGGGAACTCTGTGAATGCAGTTAGACAGTCTAATGGTTTTCTGATCTGATTATCTCTGCAGTGCTCAGGAAGACAGTGAGGATTTGCCAGGTAGGGGAGAGACCAGCGCCATGTTCCTACAAGAGTTAAAGCCTCAGCAGAAGTCGGTCAGCAAGTCGGACACACCTGAGAGGTGGGGGATGGAGGCAGAAAATAAGCGGAGGGAGGAGGAGGAGAGGGAGGAGGAGGAAAAGGAGGAGAAGGCAACAGAGCGAACAAGCAGACAAAGCAGCACAGATGGAGTTGAGGCTCAGAGTTTAAAACCAGGTGTGCCGCCAGAGCGATTGGCCACCCCCAAGGCAGCCGGCGCCGCCTCCGCCTCGAGGCACCGGTCCAGGAGTTCCAGCAGACGGCCTTCAGGGGCAGAACGTTCCGGAAGGTCCACCAGCAGGCTGGTGACAGTGCCCAAGCCATTCAAGATGATGCTCCGCGAGGAGGACAAGAAGCGACGGAACGTGAAGACGCGCTCGGAGGTGGAGCTGGAGAACGAGCTGCTGCGCCGCGAGCTGGAGGACCTGCGCCAGTGCCGGCGCCAGTTCCGTGCCACACCCGCCCCGCCGCGCACGCACCTGCCCTTCAGCGACGTCGTCAACGGCGGTTGTGACCAGCGCGACCGCGGGAGGATGAGCAGGCCGGCCTCTCTGGACCGCACCTCCAACTCGAGCGCCGGAAGTAGCCGTCGCCGCCACCGCAGCTCCAGCAGCGGCGGCCGCAGCCGCAACACCTCCCCGCAGCCCTTCAGCTTCATCGAACGAGAGCGCAAGAAGAGGGAGCAGAGACTGGAAGACGCATTGAGAAACGGCTTGAGCTCCCGCGAAGATCGCTGGGTCTTCAAGGCCCGGCCCCTGCCCCACATGTACAGGGCTGCCACCGAGGAATACCAGTCGTACGGGGCCGCGGAGATGCACAGCCGAGGCGAATGCCAGCAACACCATCCCCAGCAACCAGTAAGCAGTGAGCTTCTCAAACACGCTGGGAGGAGGCTGGAGAGGGAGAGGTATAGCGTGGAAGAGGATATGAAGGCATCCAAGGAATGGCCCCAGGACAGAGATGCGAGGCCTGTGCTGGACAACGGCAACTGGAGGCTGAGGAGGAAGCTGTCACTAGGGGGCAAAGGGCTGCTGGTACAGGGGGACGCAGCTGGGCTGCGGAGGATCAGGGAGAGGGACTGGTCCTACATCCACCCCATCCAGCGCACCTGCATCAACTGAACCCATCCTCCTCTATCTCTGTCAGCCATGAGCGGCTGCTGGCGGGCAAGAGTGACTATATCAGTGTGTGAGGCAGGGTAGCCATGACATCAGCATGGCTGCAATTAGAAACAGAGGTTATCTACTTACAACTGCTGGGTGCTATGACACTATAACCAACTTTAGGAAATATTATGCAAAGTATAAAATATAGAGTAGATACTTAAAAAACTAATTTCAAAATGTTTTTCTTTTTTTTTTTAATTGAGGTACATTTCCTTATATGTTTTTTCATGTGTAAAGTAAAACTGTTATCTTCATGTATATCATACAAATGTGTTACACAGTAGCTTTTTACAAATAAAGGTTGTGTGATATCATTCAGTGCTCTTTCTGTTGATATTTTACACAGCACTCATGCACACAGACCAGACACCAAACTCCTGTAAAAGCAAACTCACTCACTCACTCACTCACTCCGTGATTACAGTCATCTCTGTGTATAGTTCTGCACAGACATCAAGGGGGCCAGAGGTGTACTGCAAATACTGAGTCCGTGAGTACTGAGTCATTTTCTCTTCCTTCATGGCATTCTTTATGTCATTCTTCCCTTCCGTCTTCTTCAATCCCCCCTGTCTTGTTCTCCATCAGTTCATCTCGTCCACTCTCATGCCACACTTGTTGAGTGTGCGTCTGACGTAGGGCACTGCTTCCTGGGTGAACCATTCCCTCTTGTACAGTATCAGCATGACGTCCAGCAACAGGCTGTGCTCCCTCTTCCTGTTCAGAAACAGGCACACAAATAAAGAGATAAACTACAAACAGCAATCAACAATATGCTTGTAAATGACAACAGGTGATGCGCTTTATTAAAAATAGGCAATTGAAACATTAGGCCAGCTTTATGCTCAATGTTAATAATTGAATAGTACCACCAGTAAGCAACACTAAAGTAAGCAAGCAAGCTATATGTTGCTTTTTCTCATGGATGTCAGGAAACCTGGCTGAAAATTCTTTTAGTCCATAACAGCTCATGAACTGGACTAGTTTTAGCACGACTCACAGTTGCTTGAAGGCGTCTTTGGTCTTGCGTTGGCCAGGCTCCTGTTCACTCCTGTTCTCTGGATGCTCTGGTGGTTTCTCTGGGGATGGTGGTACAGGTCTCTCCTGGAACTCACAGCAGCTGGTGTAGCAGCATTTGCTTTCTGTGCACCACAAAAAAGTGAGAGTATCACCAAAAATGAAATTGTTGGCTAATAGTCAACATATAACAGATCTATGCATATTTGAATGAAAATGTATATTGTAATGCTAAATAACACAATCTCAGCCAACATTTCAAGAACATGCTCCTGCTAATGTCAATATCAAACTTAATACATGCTGTAGTTTTGTGTGTGTGTGTGGGTGGGCGGGTGTGCATTAGTCCTGCCTGTGTTGATGCCCCCTGAGCACTGCTGGGACACATGGTGAGACACCACCAGCATTTCTGTATTGGTCGTGACTGTGTGGACATGGGAAGACCCTGAGTTGCCATGGAGACCATGGTTCACTTCCCTCTTCAGAGTCTGAACTTTATCACTGAGAAGTGCATTCTCAGATTTCACCTGTAGGGGGAAGCAAGCACACATTCTATGACAAACAGGCATTTTCACACATGCATTCTCTTGTTATGTCTATTATGCTTTGGCATATGTATGGTAAGTCCTCATTCTCACAAAGCTGTAGATTGTGACTTTTTAAAGTATTTTTTTAATGATCCTTAGGATTATCATTCCCAGGGCATTCATTCCAACATTTTGCACGCAGCTTACCCTCTCGTAACATTCTCGTATTTCATCAAGATGGGACATCAAATCAACCTTAAAAACACACACACACACACAAACACACACACACACAAAATAAATATCGACACACACCTATGTATCCTCACATACCTATGTAATGCAAACAGTAGAAACACAAACATGGCTGATATGAGAATGAAAGACAGATGGGGGCACCTTATCTTTCTGAAGCTGTGCCACACTCAGGGCCGCATTCCCTTTCAATCTCTCATGCTCCACACTGGCACTCTGCAGCTCTGATAGCAGCCTCTCCTTAAAGGGCGAAGAGAGACAGGAACCCTCTCAGATAACTCAACAACCACACTTTTTATTTGCTCTGGCTTTTAACTCTCTCTCTCTCTTCGGCCAGTGCCTCTTCTAATGCGCTCTCAAAGAGAAGCATCTCCGCCTTAGCCAATGACAACAAAGCAAAGACAAGCCAAACAACAGCTCCGCGGAAATGTCTTTGGCTCAGCCGACAGCCACGCTGTCTCTGCGTCCTCTGCTTCCTGTGTTGTGGCGCAGGCCTAATCTCGTTGGAGTGATTAAGGCTGTTTCCTGCGCTCCAGGAGCCCTACCGTCTGCTTGCGCAGGCTGTCCTGCTGAAGGCAGGCCTGGTCCAGCTGCGCTCGGAGCTCCTGTGTGTCCCGTGCCGCCTGCGCCTCCTCGGCTTGTAGGGCCCTCTCCCTCTCCGCGCTCCGGTCCAGCTGCTCGTGAGACACCCTCAGCTCCTGCTGCAAGCCCAGCTGTGCAGAGAGGAGGAGACAGGGAGATGGAAAGGAAAGGAAAGCAGGACAGACAGACAACAGATAACCGAAGAGAATGGGTCGGAGGGAAAATGGACAGAAAGAGGAGTTAGACATAGGGTCAGACAGATGACTCCACTCCATAGAGCAGACAAAAATAAGAATGAAGGAACAAAAAAGTGAATAAAATTATAGCCCTGAACAAGAATGAAAATAAGGACATTTACAGTGCTTTTGTGATAACAGTAAATCGTAAATAGACTATATTTCCTTACTTATTATTTTACTTTACTTACGTTCTACTCCTGCAAGTACTTTCATGCCTCATAAATTCACACACACACTCATATACTGACAGTAGAGCCTGCCATCCAAGGTACACTGGGAGCAGTTTGGGGTTCTGATAAGCTAGGCACAAACATGCACCCATGGCCTACTGGTTAGGGCTTCAGGTTTATAACCGAAGGATTGCCGGTTTGATCCCTGACCAGTGGACCATGGCTGAAGTGCCCTTGAGCAAGGCACCTAATCCCTCACTGCTCCCCAGGCACCGCTATAGCAGGCAGCCAACTGCTCTGGGTTAGTGTACTTCACTTCGTTGTGTGTTTCACTAATTCACGATTGGGTTAAACGCAGAGACCAAATTTCCCTCACAGGATCGAAAGAGATTATTATTATTATTCATTATGCAACCCTCCGGTAGTAGAACAACCACTCTACCATCACCACAGCTTTTCTAATGACTTCCATTATACTCACCATCTGTCCCTTGAGCTGGTTGTTCTCATTCTCCAACTGAAGAAGCTGGTCTGTGATCATGGAGCTCTTTTCCACATTGGCCTCAGTCCCCGCAACTTCTCTCAGAGACTCTCCATCTTGTGGGGTGTCAGCAGAGCCAGGAGTGCACCCCTGTCCAAATACAAGAAGGACACACACATTCAGGCAGTTATGTTACTGCATTACATTGTCATTATTTTGGTAATACTGTAACCAAACAGGCAAGGTAATAAAGCACTTTGAATTTGGCAAGTCCTTAGACAATCTACCACAGACCTTAAATTTGGTCAATTATCTGTTTTCTGAGTTGAAAACCTAAACTATTTATTCTCTTCATTCAAAAGCACCTTCATCTCAAAGACTAAGAGTTTTGGGAAGTCAGTTCTGTTAACCTGGCACAAATACCTCTGTGTAGGCAGGTATCTCAGTGGTGTTGTATCTTGACAGCTCCATGGCTTCCTCCTTCTCCGCCTCTCTCTGTCTATGTTGTGTCTCCCCCCTCTGCTCCCTCTTGTCCTCCTCCACCTCCTCCACCCTCCCTCCCCCTCTCATCAGAAGCCTGGCCTCTAGCTCTGCCACTCTCTGGTGGAGGGAGTCTCGGTCTCTCCGTGCCTGAACAATGAACTTATCGTACTCCTCCCTTATCTTGCGCTCCCTCTTGCAGTTGGGGCACTCGGCAGGTGGCCCCAGGGCACTGGAGAGGGACGCCGGAGAGCAGGGGCCCATTGAAGAGGAGGAGGTGGCTGATAGTCTCTCCATGGAGCGCCGCGGGGTAGGATACACCACCCTCCCTACACCTCCTACGCCTCCACCTCCCCCAGCTCCATCTGGGGGCAGAGAGAGTGGAGCGGACAGGCCACTGGAGTAGGAGCATGGACGAGAAGAGAGCACACGGGACACCTTGCACTCTGAGCTCCTTCCTCCTCCCCCAACCGCTCCTGTCGATCGTTCCTCTACCGGGCAGTTTCCTCTTCCTGTGGGAAGTCCAAAATGGCTGCCACCACAGCTACCTTCAAACTGCCCCTGTTTCTCCAAATGGGGCAGGAATGCTTTGAGCTCGGGGTCATCTGGGTGCCTGTGGCCAGGCCGGAATGGTGGTGATGAAGGACCAAATGGGATGGGGGGCAGACAAGGCTGAGCTGTGAGCTAAACAGAGGCACAGTTAAAAATGAATATGATGTAGACTTCAGAGTCAGACACTGATCCTGCATCCCATCAGATATTAGATTCCAATGCACACCCTGGAAGTAGGAAACATGTGCTTATATAAAATTTAACTCATTACATATAAAACTTCAGGTGTAAGGGGCACATGCAGAGAAGCAAGAAGACATTAATTTACACAATTAACAAAACAATTAAGTTTTTATCATGACCTTGCTTTGATCTCCTGTTTAATTTTGTCTGTCCCTTAAGTGTGGGAGTTGTACTAAGTACTGCACGACTTCTGCATGTCTCTGCACTGGCCTTAGACGTGAGCATGTAAAATGTTTACAGGCCCCTGTGCTGTCACTGTTGGGTAAAATAAAAAAAGGCCTGTAGCTTTGGGGAATGGCCACAGCAGACTAAAACATTCCCATAAAACTTCCACCATGAGCGCACTGGGGTGGGTTGAACGGCCCGAGGCTGGCGGGGGGTCTCCACATTAAGCTTTATGAGCTCTCTCTCCGTGCCTGCGTGAGAGGACCACTCAAGAGGGCTAACTCTGCACACCACTGGGATCTTGGCTGTCCGTGTTGTCCGTGCAGGTTTCACAGTGTGTGTGTGAACTGTCTGCTCACAGCGGACACACTCCTCTTCGTCAGCAAGCTCCTGTGAGACAGGGACCCGTCCGCCCGCCCCCCCCCCCCTCACACACACACACTTCCCTAGCAACATGGTCAAATTACTGCAGGCCTGCATGAACAGCATGCTGCACTCCTGTCCCACTGAATCCAAGGGGGAGCTCATAAAAGGCAGAGAACTTTAATACTTTAGCAAAAAGACGCAGACATGAAATTAAGAAATGTGACACCTGTGTACTCCACCCCACAGTGCAGCTGTATGTTTTTGGGAATGCACCTTTGGATATGAACTTTTATACTTTACCTCCCACAAAAAAAAGTATTTCACAGAATCCTTATACAGTTATATAGCCTATACAGCGCACAATATACTCTATATGATGCACAAATAGGGCCGTAATTTAAATAACAAAGTGCAAAGTCAGTCATTCAGTCAAGAAAGTGTATCATGCATGAAGTAAAGCTCTTGTGTGCACTGTGGGAGCACTGGGAGCTGACCCAGTGAATCTTTCTCATGGTATTTAAATACTTAATAGATTTGCCTGGTAATGAAATTAGCTTAGTTGGACTCAAGGCTTCACTTTTTGCCTGTCAACTTTGCCAGCAACACAACACACAGAGATTGTAAGTGTTGTAAATGCTATGTTGTACCACTAAAATCTCCACTTGAGGGTATTTTTTTTTCAGTACCTGTAAAGGGGCGCACTGTAGCTGTGAGCGGTGGACTGGCCTCCCAGGGATGGCCATGGCACGAGATGCAAACTGCAGGCTGCTCAGAGTTTCAGTGACTGAGGACAGGTGGGGAGACACAGTCACAATCAGAGACATCCGACAGTTTCCTCCCAGGCTGCATACAACAATCCAGAAAAAAAAGAAACACATTGAGTATGAGAGTATTGCAACAAAAATGACTATCAAATATGTATGAAAGTATGAAAGTCTGTTATTAAAGAGTTAGAGACTTATATCAATATAATTTCAACATGCAAAGTGAATAAAGTAATTAAACACTATAGCGCTATGCCTTGAAAGAAGTAGAGCTGATTATCTATTTGTGCGAGTCTTGATGGGAAGTGTAGGTATCTGTTCCATACCAGTCTCTCAGCACCCTGGTGAGTTTTGACTCTCTGTAAGGAACGTGGTGACAACCAGCTGTGCTGAGTGCAAAGATGACCTGGAATGAAATAAAAAAGTGAACAATGTCTCCAAAGGAACCTGCTGAGAGACATCATCATCATGATAGTCATTTTCTCTCATCTGGATGCACAGACATGTCAGAGTGAAGGATCACATTCTACCCATGTACATTAAAGTAAAAATGCTCTTTGCAGTTCAAACAAAATGCCAAGACCTACAATATCCATATGGGCCTCTTCTCCAGTCCTTATTAATGAGAATCCAGTAAATATGCAGCAGTGTTACTTTAAAAAGGAAAGGAGGTGTGTGTGTGGGGGGGGTCAACAAAAATTCCTTTCACCCTCTCTTGCCTTATTCCCCTCCCTGTATAACCTCCCTTCATTCAAGTGGCGTGCCCCCTTTGTGTTTTGCCTTGCTTGTTACACTCAAAGACGCATTCCACAGGAGGAAAGAATGGGCCTCCTCTTATCTGCCTGTTGCCGTGGCGATGGGGCCAATATCCTCCTTAAATCATTTTCACTTTGTTGGGATTGACACGTCCCTCTCCAAAGTGGAGATGTTTAACCCTTTACATAATTTCCTGAGTGGGAGGTACGAGGGGGAAAGGTGGTGGTGGTGGTGGAGGCGGGGGTTATGGGGGGATAGAAGAGTAGGGATCTAAATTGACAGATGCAAAATGACAGCATGAAGCGTGACCTGTAATGGGGGGGCGGGGGGCAACTCGAAGCCAAAAGCTGCATGTGATTATCCTCTCCAATGTGCACGGCCTGAAGTGTGCGCTTGGTTTTGGTGAACATGCCATAACCTCCGATTAGCAAATAGCGCAGGGAGGGTGGATGTTTCAATCAAAACAAAGGGGAGGTTTTGCGAAAACACGAGAGAAATGTGACTCACATTTCCAAATATTGTGAGGGACCGCTTGAGAGTTTTGGCCTCCTGTGGGTTTTCCGGAACTGTTTGGAAACACCTCTTGACTTCCAGGGCAGTGTTGCTGCGACCGCGAGCCTTTGGGAGTCAGCACAAGAGCGTCACACAGACTCATTCATGTCACAGGGCCAAGAAGAACAGTACATTCCTGTCTATTGGCATGACATCACCACTCTGTGCATTAAGACCTGTTATCGCTCAACCTATGTCAAACAGGCAAGCAACGTCAGGGGCCATCACAAAGACATTGTGTTATCACTCATGCAATTAGTCTGGCTCTGCGCAGTATGGATGTCTGGAAGTACTTAATCATCTGAGTGTCTGAGTGCTTACACATCACAGGTTTTTTTGAGTGATTTGTGTGTGCATGTGTGTGTTTGAGAGATAATGTGTGTTCAGGCATGTGCCTATACATTGGTGCACTGATGTGATTTGGTGTTAGTGTGTGTTTGTGTGTGCAGAGGGATTGGGAAATGGCCATGGAACTTACTTTGCCTGAGCTAGCAAGATCCACCTATGAAAGAGAGAATCACAGAGAGAGAGAGAGAGAGAGAGAGAGAGAGACGGACGGAGGAAATAGAAACATTAACAAATACTTGATGCTTGAGGACAGCTTGATAAAGCACACACACACACACCCACACATACTCATTCCCACACGCAGTGTCTTGCGACATCACACCGGGGTGTCCACAAGTATGCAACACTTCCAATCATTTACCAAGAGACTCATTAGATGCTTACCAGAGTAAGCTTGCTGGCTGTCAGGACTCCCCCCTGCGCTGAAACATACACATAAGGACACAGGGATTCGTCTGTGTCAATTTGGCTAATACAATCCAGCCCTGCCACGTCATGGCATATTTGCAAAGAAAAAAAAAATGAGAGTACGAAAACAACCCGAAAGCGGAGCCTAATGGAATTTAGGTATGCACATACATACATACATATCAGCTCCAAGGCATGATTTTGAAACACATGTGTATACACACACATACACACACACACACACACATACACATACACACACGCAGAGAGTGAGACGCACACAAGGGGAATGAAATTCCATGGACTGCACGTGATCCTGATTTCTTTTTTTATTCTAGGTATTGACAGAGAAGAATTCCAGTAATGAGGTTGTGAGGGGGAACCATGGTGAATGTTATCACATTGGTTTCACCTCAGCTTCTCCGCTGATGACAGCCCTTTGAGTGGGGATGGATAAAGTGCCCACAGCTCCTACAGTTTCTATATTCTTTTTAGTTCCATTTCTTTCTTTTTTGTGAGTTGACACAAACTATAGTGCTAAAAATTATTCCTGAAAAGTCAAAATATCTGAAACTTTTGCTTACCAAGGCTTGCCTTTGTGTTGATCACTATTATGTTGAATATAGAATGGCTTCTGGTGGCAAACTCCCCTTTTGAGGCACCTAGAACAAAAAACACAGTAGAGAGGAGAATGAGTAAATATCAATGCCAGTGCTGGGAACATCTCCTCCTTAATGTAACACATAATGCAGTGATTCACTCTATGGCATGATATGGTAAGAGTAGTGGTTAGAAATCTGAAACCAGAATGCTGTGAGTTCAAGTCCCAGCTGCCACAGTTGTGCGGTGCCCCTGAGCACTTAGGCACTGGTTGCTCCAGCATAGTTAAAGGTGTAACTAGTTATAAATGCTATACTACTACATGTTGTGCCCTCTGCAGTGAATAAATGAATGTTTTGCACACAGGTTACGTCTGCTTGAGAGAACCTTTAAGGCAAAACATTAGTGGCAACTATGCTGAGGAACATGATGCTGTTGACTGAGATGAGCTCCAGGAAGACTGTTCCTCTATCTCTGAATAAGAACATAAGCAGTAAACACCATATTACTACATATTTTGCTCTATGAAGTGAATGGCTGTTCTGACTACTAAGACTGCTTCTACTTCAGAAGACAAAATTTGCCATGACACGAGGCCAACATATTTGTTGGCAACTCCCCTGGGGAAGATGCATAAGATGACAATTCAACATGATGTTTGTAATGACAGAACATAGCCAACTTACGCAACAGCAAGACTTCAGCTAACAAAATAAGCCACAGCACAACGCAGACTTGCATGATTCATGTTGCTCGTCATTCTACTTTAAAATCTGTGATGTTCAAAAACAGTGTTTTCTAAGAAAATTACTCATCTCTGCTGTTACTGCTGGGCAACTTTGTAACAGCACTGCTAAAGCACCATCATTGTGATGTAAATGACAAAATTATCATTTTGAATTTCCATGGTTTACAAGTTGTTTGCTCAACAAGGCCTTCACAAACACAGATCCTGAGTTGTACTACATCTATGAGAGAGCTTGACACCTTTAGAGTATGTGTATAATGCCTCCTCACCAGCTTGTTTGTTGACAGCCCCGCGTCGGTAAACCTGGAGCAGCGCTTGTGAAGAGCCCACCTCCACCTCCTTCAGGCCCTCAAGCACCACCGCCTCTTCCCCCTCGTGGATGCGGCTCACTTCTGAGGGCTGGCTGTCCTGTAGGAGAGAAATGGGTGGTGTCCAGCATCCAGCTTAAATGTATAAGGCAAATAGTTTTTTGTGTTGCTGGGGTCAGTGGTTGTGGTATCGGACTCATATGCATTCCAAACCTCTTTTTTCAGGTGATGCATGTGGAATTTCATGGTATAGAGTACAATAGCAATACAAGGTCCAAAACAAACAACATGCATGTACTTCATAGTAATGTAGAAGCATTTGTGCTCTCAGAATAAAATCATTGTTGTATATCATACTTACAAAATCTGAAAGCTTCTGACTGATGAGAGACTTGGGTAACGAATGGTAGGTACGAATGCAAGGAAGAAGGATATCCATACCATTTACACACACAGAGAGAAAGAGAGAGAGACAGAAAGACACACAGAGAGAGGGCCTACCACAACTTACCAATAGATCATAGATCTTCTCATTGGAAATATGACAGAAGGATACTCTGACACTGCAGGAAGAGGCTTCTGGTGCTGAACACAACCATTAAGGGATTGGGGAGAAAACAGTTTCACTGCTGTAGCACACCACAGACATTTGCTGTCTATGAAAGACAGTAGATTCATAACCTAGGTACTTCCCGTAACACAAATCTGGCTCAACTCAACAACAGGTCTTGAAATGGTCCACTACCAAAAGGCCAAACGAAACAGACATTGCTAAGTCATGTTTCCCTAAAAAGGTCAAGCCACAACGTCAAATCATATTATCCGGAACAGGCAGTGGCCTAAGTACAACTCCGTTGCCTCAAACGACAACAAAAGGATACTACTGAAAATGTCCTCAGACACGCGGCTGAGTATGCCTCTCTGCTTGCCCGTTAAGGTCCCGCCAAGCATAGTGTAAGTCTTTCCACTGCAGGGGGAGCCGTAGGCGATGACACAGCCGTTGTATCCCTGCATGAGGAACCCCACCAGAGGCTGAGGAGACGCACTTCACGTTAGACCTGAGTCATTGCGTCTTCCCGACCTCACAAATCATTAACCCGCAGATTTATCATGCTGCGATTCAATGGCATTTTTCTTCCGTGACTTCTAGTCCGCTATCGGTAAGTGCTGTTTCACTGCCAAAGTCAGGCATGACTACACAAAACTGCAATTTTAACAAATACCATTTTTATTGAACATGTAGTACCTTTGCTGTGGATTCGTAAATATCCTTCTGGTTGGTGCTCTCGTTCCACACAGCATCAAAGAGAAGCGAATGAGGCTGGTGACCCTGAACAATACAAAAGAAAGAGGGACATTTCACATCAGACTGTCTCCAAGGTTATTGTCATAGGCTACACTGGGTAGACTATCATCTCTGCATAACTTTCTACCGAGGAAGCTATTTGAGGCCACTGCTCTAATTAAAATTACTGTTTTGATTTGGATAGTTGGGCTATACAAACACTTACCCGGCCAGTGTCAACAACAATCCTGTTCGGTTCAACAACTTTGATAGAGTATCTTGCTTCGTCTGAAAGGGTTCATTGAGAAAGGATAGTTGGGATTATTTTCATTGCTCTGGGAGATATTGCCTTTTGAGATGAAACTGCAACAAAGGCTATTCTAGTTTACCGTATGTAATTTGTTTATGGCCATGACTTTAAAAGGACCAATATTCATTTAATTCCAACTTTGATATGACTGAAAAGTTAACACTTGACTTAAAAGTTTTTGTGCTGTTGCCCAATAAAATAAGAAAAACTTAAGAGGCAAAATATCGCAAAAAATCTTAATTACCAGTTTGTGGGTCCCACTGTCGCTGAGGACACAAGCGAATGGACACTTGAAAGTTTTTCCCTGAGCCCCGCTCTTCGTTATAGTCCTTTAGTCTGATGCAAAAAATCAAGTGCATTGTTGTTATAGTGAGCGGAAAACTGGACAAATCCCATCTGAAGTGAAGGGTAAATCAAACCGTACTGTAAAACAGAGATAGAATAAGTTGATTGTTGTTTAAAGTGACCATGGGGTTGAGTAAAACACAGCTTATACCCTCTGTCCATGACAGGTTCTCAGGTTTTCCGTTTTCATCACAACAGCTGGGCTACCCAAACACGTTGTTAACTGCGGACAAATAATTCTAAGATCATTATTTAATAAAAAATGTAAAAGTTATTTCAGACATAATCCATGGGGCTACTCACCTGTTGACTTTCCATCAAGTATATGTGACGACCAAAGTCATCGGACAGGACTCCATCAAAAGGGTAGACTTTCTCCAACTCGGGAAGACAAGGCAAAATTACCTTCAGAAGAATACTGTTTAAGGGAAAAACGCGCTTTGTTTGGCAGAGAGCGACTATCGGGTCTAACCGAAAAAGGATTGTTAGCAAATCGATTAAATCATGACCCGAAGCATCCTACGACAATCATAACGAACAAGTGAATGAGCCCCTGGTTCACCTTTACTCAAGTTGGTTATAGACGACTCGCCCACTCTCATTCATCTCGAGATGTTCTCGTAAACTGACACACACGAAACCATTTTGATCCCTTGTAACTTGAGAGAAATGTACCCCTAAAATATGCTGTCTGTGTTGATCACTTCATTTAGAAAAAAACATGGTATAACAAAACACGCTGAACATTAAGGGTAATTTTGCGATAACAGCAATGCGTTTAATCACCAAGCCTCCCGCTGGGTAAGGAATTTCTTTCACAAAAAAACTAAAAGAATCCCACGGGTAATTTTCTGTCAGTAACTTATCTGATAGTTTACAACAGTTCAGAACACGATTTAAGAATCTTGTCAAATATGAGATAGTCTGTTTTGCGTCACCTCCACGACTACCTTGACCTGTGTCTCAAACGGTGTATTTATGACCAGTTGCCGGAGAGGAAGCCAGGAACGCTGAGCGCGCACAGACTCCACTGTTCCTTACTCTACGCTACTCCCTTGGGTTGTTTGCTTTTGCAGTGGAAGAATTAACTGCTTGATATTGATTTTTTTCGTAGTTGACCTAAGGTATATTCTGAAGTAGTTTTACACCTTTTATTTAGTATAATTTCATCTCCAAATCTCAGCCTTTGACTGAAAAGGTCAATGTATTTTGGGGTTTTAAGGGTATATCGCATTACACTGTACACTTGAATGTTAAATCAGGATAATCCATCTGAAAGCATACAGAGAAATAAGACGGTTTACAGCAGCATATTTCAGAGAGGTAGATGTGTTTAGTTCAATCATGCAACTACAAATGCATGGCAAAGGATTTTAATAAATTGATGACCAAATTTAGATTCCAAATATTGTCTTCATTGTGTATGAAAAAGTCAGCAGTATCAGTAGCCTAAAAGAAATGAAGCCTCAAAAAAATTAAAGATGATTATCAAAATACAAACATTATGCTTTTCATCACCCTCTCTTGTTATATCCTTGACATGACATGAGTTTGGCCATCCCTTTGGAGCACTGGGAGGCAACAGACATTTAGACCCCCTGACGGTGATGGAGGAGGTATGAGCAAAGAAGTGCTGTGAAGGGTCTGTAATGAGACCAGGGGTAAGTTATGGCATGGTGAGATGGCCAGCAGCTAGGAGCTGACACAGCCAGCTGTGCTTGCCCTAACAAATAGCCAGAGCCCTTTCACCGTGCTGAGACTGCTACAGAGCTGCTTGCTTGAAGACAGGGCAAAATCAAACAGAAGAGGTTGTTCTGACACATAAAAATAGCTAAAAGGATCATGCATCTGGGAGATTTCAGAATTCAGCACAGTAATTCAATGATCGTAAGTTAGTGAAAGGGGCAGAAAGCGCATTGCCTAGTACCCTTTCACTGTTTTTATGCATTTACATTTATGCATTTATACTGTTTGCAACACTGATACCAATTCAAGAAATTGATTGTTACCAATATAATCAAACTAAATTTCACAGTGAACCAAAGAAAGGATTGACTTTTAGGTTGTAGCTCAATACACACATGCTATGCAAGTATATCTTTCAGATATTGTATTGTAATCAGTTGAGAGATGAAGAAAGTTACATTCTTAGGTCCATTAGAGAGACACTAGCAGATATGCTTGATATAAGACGTTTCAGTGATATAATATTCATGTTGCTCATTCTGCTCATATACCCAGGGGAACCTATTTTCACTTTTTAAAAGCGTGTCAAACGGACTCTGCCAGAAATAACATACAATCTCCGTTAGGTGGCAGTGTAATCATACTACAATAACAAGCAGCTGTTACCGCGCAAACAGACTATTAAACTTTACTGCGCAGGCTATGCAAAGGCACTTTGCATCAGCTTATATTGCTGTGTTGTCTGTTGTAGACTTTCCATATTAGACGATGGACTAAAAAATCAGTCTAATAAGTCATGTGGCATAGGCTATATGTTTCAAAGTGTAAATGAATTTGCCGTTTTATTCTCTCTTAAACACGATAGAACTTGGATGTGGGGTCACGCATTCACCTAAATTGCCCGCGGGAGGAGCGGCATGGAAACCATCCTTTACGGTGCCTCGGCGATGTATTTTTAAATCGAGCGAGCGGAGTGACAGCCAACTTGGCCGGCGACCAGTGTTTCTGCAAGCAATTCAGTTGTACCCCCAGCCCCGGATGGCTCCCCCAAAGTGGGTCAGCAGGAGATGCGTCTCATGTTTCTATGGAGGTGCATCCCTCGGTCGGGGGCGTAGAGAGATCAGTGGCCATCTACAAGTCACCGCCACCAACTGCGACGGAAATGAGTTATGATCAAAACGACCACATCTTGACTGCTAAACAAACACCATAACCGTGTATGACAAACTCCCGTTCCACATAGCTGTGGGATCTCTTGTCTGGTTTTCCACTAATGCGGATTCAGTGAAAAAAATACGTTTAGGAGACAACCTGAGTGTCGATCGGACCTATTCAAGGGTACTGCATCAAGTAAGAAACCGAATATGTTGTTGCCTTGCCAGACAATCATTCTTCGGCCTTAATCGAATGCCTACATGTTATCAGTGATTAGTAGCTGTGAAGTATCATTTTACTGCGAGCCGCGCCTTGACGAGCGGAAATGGAACGTTGCCACAGGAATAACCAAGACATGTGAAACAGATACCAACAGTGGACAAACCCACTTCTATTGCTTGTGTTCTGTAATTACACGTTCAGTGCACGCACATGATTGCCATGATGTCTGCCCTCATGAGAAGCTGCACTTGGTTCAATACACATTACACACTAAGCATCAAACACCTTAACCAAACTCATGCAACCGAATTCAAATGAAGTGGACTTCAGTAGGTCACGTCAAACATTCAAAAAATGTAGTGCTGCCTCGTCTTTTATATCTTGTTTAATATTTCCATGTTACAATGCATTTTGACATCTCTACATCGTAGCCATTTAACTGCAGTGCAAAATGAACAAATGCACTTTAGAAAGTTGGCTTAAGGAAAAAAGAAAAAGCCAGTCTTGGAGGCATCTATTGGGCACATTTCGCCTGGCATGTTTCCTGCAACAGGCAACCATTATGTTGACGCAAGACTTTCCACCACACAAAGTGCTCTCTGTGAAATAAAGAAAGTAATCCGGAGACGTGATTATAAAATTCTTTCAACTTTAATCAGTTCAAAAAGTCTCACAACAAATGTAACACTTAGAGAAGGGGACTGCCACTAGCCATTGGTGTTTGATTTTATACATTCTTTGCCTAATTAAATTGCTGGCAATTACATTTTCCTCTCTGGATAAAAGCATTTTGTTTATTTGAACAGAATTTAAAGATAAAAATGAAAATGCAAAAATACAAAATTAAATGTAAACCGAGTTTTATTTTGCTCTAAGTAGTGTCTTGAAGCACTACAGCATGGTAAACAATGAAAATTAGTACAATTCATTCTGAAAAAAGCTGAGTTAACATGAGTTGTTATAAAGATGTAACCTACATTAACCCATAAATATTTCTGAACCACTTTCTTATACTTCGATTTAATGAAGGCTCACAAATGAGCAACAATCCTCATTGAGGAGAACAGAAACTTGATGTCGGCAACGCGACAGCACACACGCACACACCCACCAAAGAAAACAAACAAACAAAAAAAGACAATAACCTTATGTTCCCGTGGTATGAAAGATGCTATACAATTGGGATGATATGCACATAATCCAAACATGCCTCCAACCTCAGCAAAGAGGTCGACAAACACCACCCTGACACCACTGAGGAGGAAGAAGACCACATAGAAGAGAGCAATGGGAAGGGAAAATGGAGAGGAAAGAAGGGAAGAAGGAAAAAAAAAAAAAAGCAGCATCTTCCAGACCTTCATTCATAATCACATTCTCTGCGCCACTGGCAGCTACGGAGGGCCACGGGACAGGGCATAGGCTCTCTCTCTTCCTCCAAAAATACTGACATCACTTCCTGTGGGCAACGTCTTGGGACTGAGGGGGGATTTCTGTAGATGACGACTGGAGACACGGTTTTTACTGAAAAAAAAAAAAAAAAAAAAAAAAAAAAAAAAAAAGAGCAAACAAAAACAACAAAACAAAAAGAAAAACAAGGGATGTTTTGCTGCCTTATATATATCTATAATATATAACAAATACAAATAAGGGAGGGGCAGTGAGTTGTTAGGGCAAACAAATCCAAACAAAACCAAAAGGTTTAAAATGTCTAATTCTTACAACCTCATGCAGCTCATAGTTCTGGTATGTCCAACTGTATGCTTGAATGAACAATGCAAAGATATTACACAGATGTCTCCATATAAAACGCATATTATGTAAAAAGGGCCACTGGGTGACGAGCATTTACATATTGGCATTGTTTTGGTCGACAACCACCCAAGTGCTGACCTCACCTTTCCACAAGACAGTCTAACCGTGCACGCACACTCACACACAATCCTCAAAGACCATGTACGCACGCACACACACACACACACACACACACACACTGCCCAGGGAAGGCGTTCTGCCTCAGCACTCAGCTCTCGGTTGTGTGTATTCTGTTTTTCATTTGTGTCCTTATGTACAGGTGCATGTGTGTGTGTGTGTGTGTGTGTGTTTTGAGTGTGTGTTGTGAGTCAGACTGTGAGTTTTGTGTATCTGTGTGTGTGTTTGAGAGTGAGAGAGGGAGGGGCGGGTGTCGGGGGGTGCTCAGTCACACATCTCCTCTGGGATCTCATGGGGGTTCAGGATGCCAGGCACAGACATCTGAAGCTTGTGCTTCTCTTCCTGGGCCTGTCTGAGAGATGCCTCCCGCTCCTCCAGGAACAGGTCTGTTGTGTCCTCACCTGCAAACTCCTACAGCAGGGAGAGAGAGAGAGAGAGAGAGAGAGAGAGAGAGACAGACAGGGTGAAGGAGAGGAAGATGGACAGTCGAGAGAGGAAAAGTGATAGATGTAGAGACAGAGCATGTCGGGCCAGAGGGAGAAAGAGAGCAACCACAAGAGAGAGTGGGTGAGAGAGCTGCGCGGGCTTAGAGCAGAAGTATGTCAGGGGCTCCAGTGCTACTGCCTCCCTGCCAGAAATCTGTCAGCTCCCCCCTCCACGCATGCAAACACGCAGATACACACCCAGGCCGAGTTACAAACTAATCCTTCTCCCTACCCCTCTCTGACACACACAGAGGCAGGATTACATAGTGCCCCCCATAAACTTGAGCTCTCTCTCACACACACACAGCCTGACTTCTGTCCTACTAAATTCTGTCCCATTGCACTCTCCCTGACGTTATATCTGGACTTGGTGCCCCCCAGAACACACGGACACACACACATGCACGCACGCACGCACACACACACACACACACAGACAGACAAAGTGCCGTTTGCATTCTGGTGTACCCCTGATCCCACAGTCACAAATTCTCCTCTAAAGCTGCTCATGGGAAACCCTACCATCTGTATTTATAGAAGGAGGATCCTTGGACGACAGTAACACAGATTTAGTAACATTGTAGCCATTCAGCTCCTTGTGCTAAACTCTAAATGTTTGTCCAGCTGTGTCTGGCTGCTGGACTGATGGCTCTTTGGCCCTCAGGGGGGTGGGGGGGTATCAGCTCACCTTAATCTGCACCAGGAAATCCCTCAGGTGTTCCTTGAAGGCTGGGATGTCCTGGTTTAAGCTGAAGAGGCCTGTTACAAACACCTTCACCTGGGCACTATCAGAGAAAGGGGGGGCAAGGGAGAAAAAAGACAATTAGTCCACAGGTTCTTGCATTATGTTTTACAAAAAGAACATCAATCATGAAGAATTTATGTGTGTGTGTGTGTGTGTGTGTGTGTGTGTGTGTGTGTGTGTGTGTATGTGTGTGTACTTAGCGTGTCTTACTCTTGCAGGTGAGGGAACGCCGTCTTGAGCAGGTTGGCCACGTACTCCTGGATGAACACCTGGTTATTGACAGGGCTGGAGGGGTTGAGTGCCGTGCTGATCTTGCCCTCCTCCACCAGATTGAACATGTAGGCCAGGATGGAGGCGTGCATCGTCAGACCTGCCCGGGAACACACAACGGTTGCTTGCACTTCACTCACTCTCTCACTCATTCATTTCAGCACACACTCGGAGCCAAAGTCAGCCCCTGTGAGCTGGCCAAGTCAATTTAGGCCCTGTGCTAGTTAGTCTGCGGGAGGGCAAAACTGCAAACGAAATAAACAAACAGCAGTGATCCATATACAAGTCCCACTGGTCACACTCAAGCCAACAGTCTTGCGCAAACAAACCCTGATCTCCCCACAAACACACACACACTCACCAGCAGTATGCGACGTATCCGTGACAACTGAGAATATGTGCTGGAGGATGTCACAGAAGTAGGTCTGGTAGAAGCTCTGGGCTGCAGCTTCCTCTTGTGCCACATTCTGCAGCAACGTGTAGAGGATCTGCAGACCTGCAACAGGGCAGGGCAACAGAGAACATAGCCAGGCTTAGGTTCACCTTTAAATACAGCTACACCGACCGAGACGGGTCGGACTGGAGAAAAAAAAAAATGAAATTAGGTATATTCTAAATGAAGTGTAACCCCAGAAAAGTTATTATGATGTGCATCATTCTTTTTTTTTTCAAATATTTTTATACGTCATGAAATTCAGATTCAAGCCCTTACTCCTGCAAGATCATAAGGAGTGTACGAGAAAGAATGTGTGTGTGTGTTTTAGGAGGGGGAGGGTGGCTCACCTGTGTCGGCCACATTTCTCATGGTGTGCTTGAAGGCCCAGATGATGGAGTCCAGCACCAGCTTGAACTGGGCTGGGGGGATGGCCAGGAATGCTGGGAAGCAGTGGGAGTTGACTGCCTGAAGCAGGTAAAAGAAGTGTGTCCTGTGCTCAGGGTACTCCTCAAAGTCCTACAGAGAGAGAGGGGAAGAGAAGGGGAGAGAGAGACAAGAGAGGTGAGGAAGCCATTCACCTAAGCTTTACAGTTACAGGAAAGACTTTTGCAGTAGACTGATAAATGACTGCTAGGACTGGCACCATTGAAAATGGCACCATTGGCTTGGGAAGCAAAATCGAGTGACCCAGTGAAAATGATTTGAGTCAGTAGAGTGTGTGTGTGTGTAGTGTCGGAGGTGTCACCTTGTTGATCATGTTCAGAGTGCACTCGAAGACGGCATCAAAAATCTGCGGGATTTCTGTGGTGATGTGCCCACCAAGTTTGTTTACGATGGTTGCCATTGTGCTGAGCACCTCGGGCTCCCTGGCGGCTGGAACATTCCGCTGGTAATCGATGAGTACGGCATCCAGGAGCGGAGGAACAAAATTCTCCCCCACCTGTGCTCACACACACACACACACACACACACAAATGGAAAACAAACCCACAGGGATTAGACAGGATCAGTGGTAGGCACCAGACGTACGACTGCTTGTGTCGTGTCAGGACTAGACTAATCTCAGACAGGGGGTTAGAGTCAGGTGCACCTTGGGAACACACCTCAGCATGTACAAAATTATATATGGTTTTAGAAAAGGTTATTTACAGAAATAAAAAACAAAACAAAATCAATCTAGAGACAAACAAAAAATGCAAAACACTCAAAAAAAAAAAAAGCTTTGTAGCTCACACTTCAATAAAACTATTGCATCCATCCAACAGCTACTCAAAATGCACTTGCAGAAAAGACTAAAATAGCACTGGCTATTTTAGTCAGTATGGTTGTTAATGCAGACTCTAAATGAATCTCTTCAAAGCTCTTTCACTGACTGCTCTCAAGAAGTGCACTGGGGGGAGCTAAGCTTGCGTGCGCTGTGTGTAGGATGCACTCACCATCTGTGGGTCATTGGAGCGGCTGACCCAGCCAGAGATCAGCTTTAGCGTCTCCCGCTTCACTGTCCTCATACTCCTGATCAGAGGCTGCTTCGTCACCATTTCACCTGGGACACGGCAAGATGGACAGACAATTGTTAGAGAAGACCGATAATCTCTCTCTCTCTCTCACACACACACACACACACACACACACACACACACCAGATGATCATAACGCATACGCATAAATGCACATAGAGGACAGAACACCAGTTGATCAAGTGCACACACACACAATGCCCGATGATCAACAACACACAGACACAGACACAGACACAGACACAGACACACACACACACACACACACACACAGCTGAACTTCACACAATCATAATGCACACACACTGTACTCTCTGACAGTAAATCTGAACTCGGTGCCCCTCAGAAACACACACACACACAGTGGATCTAACTCCAGAGGATTGTAACGCATATACACACTGACTCCAGTGGGGCAGAGAAGAGAGGATACAACTCTCTATTACAGTTGGCCTCTGAGATATATGGTTGTAAAATTCTCAGGGGGTGCCTGTCATTTCAGGATCATCACCACTACACACACACACACACACACAGTCTACAAACACTTTCGCGTTTCATTCACACTTCATCCTATTTATAGCTCCATGCAGCCAATGGTGAATATAGCCCTGGCTCCCAGAACTATCAGTAGTACACACCCACATGACTAGCTCTCTCTCTCTCTCTCTCACACACACACACACACACACACACACACACACACACACACACAAAGTGAAAACGGAGTAAGAGGAATGTTGACCACATAGGGTGCAAACAGTACGGCTCAGGAAATGTATGGCAAAACAGTGCAGCGCAGGACACACACACACACACACACACCATTGGTCTGGATGGCAGCGGAGATGTTCTCGCTCAGGCACTTGTAGACATTGAGCATGTCCAGGTAGATGCGTCCCAGCTGAATGACGAAGGGGTGGCCCACGGCCTTGCAGGCCCGCACGTTGGTCTTCAGGATGCTGCCCAACTGCTTCACCGTCTCCGGGTCCTTCAGGATGTCCACGTTCTGAAACGGGAGCCGGGAATGAAGAGGGCAGATAAGACAGGAGGAAGACGGGGAAGGTGAACTACGTCTCTGCCATGCTGGGGTAAACAGCTTGTTCTCTTTCTCCATGGAAAGCATTCAAAATATCCTCGATCAGTCCAAAATGTGAAACTAAGTTGATGTTGATATAGGAACTATTTCCATGCAATACTACACAATTTCCATGCATTATTATATGATTATAACACCAGTAAAACAGAATTTTGAGAAGGTAGGTTTACATTTGAAAATGAGCATGCTAGTCTCCCACCATACCCTGTACTGGAACAGAGGTTGGAGTATAATTTTAGTTTGCTAGTTAGTTAGTTCGTTTTTGTGTGGATGTGTGTGTGTGTTTCTCTGTCTGTCTTACCTTAGTGGCTTGCTGGATGATGCTGTCCCACACCTGGTTGGGCAGGAGCATGTATTTCTCTATCAGGTGCTCCTGAACGGCCTGGTCCGTCTGAGCGCCGATCATGTAGCCCACTGCCTCGTAGAACGTGTGCACCTGGAACAAACACACAAGAGAACAGAGCAAATAAGAAGAAAAAAAAAAGAAGCATGACGGTGAGAAAACACAGGAAAAGAAAACAGTCATCTTGATTTTCTACGGGTCCTGACATGGGACACAAAGCCAAGAGTGCAAACAAACACATGAAGACATCCGAGAGACATCTGCTGCTTTTCTTCTCAGCCCTGAGGCCTGCAGCTCATTTCAGTCAATTTCCTGCCTCTAAGCCTCTCCAAATTACAAGAGTTGGGACAACTCAGCAGAAATCTGGCGAGGAGGAACTACAGTGGGGGCCATTAGGCAAACAATGCTTTCCCGTGTCTTGCTTCCTTCTAAAGACACCAGAGTGTTCAAGTCTTTGGTCACACGACTCTGCTGTGACATGAACTCATATACTGCTACATGACAAAAGCACCTAATCAACAACATGAACAAAAGTAACACATCACAAAGCCCATCACAAGACATCACAAGATCATTACAGGGCAACAGACAGATGTGACTTTTACCCTGTATAATGTCTAAATCAACACAAACAGCTACACTATAAGGTATGACTTGGTTGAATCTTGGTTGAATGTGGCCATTGGTGTGTGGAGGGTGTGAGCAGGAGAGAGGATCAGGAAGTGTGCCAGGCCTCACCTGCTGTGGCTGGAGGTCACAGATGATGGTGTTGATGTTGTTGAGGATCTCGTCGATGAAGGGCATCACCTCGCCCACCTGCACCTGGACAAAGTGTCGTCGGCACTTCTGGGCGATCTTAATGAAGGTGTCGCAGGCCATGTCCTGCACGCCATCATGGGTTTCTGTAAAACATGGCGAATCATAAGTATCTATCTATCAATGCAAGAAATATCTGTTGGTGCGTGTCTGTCCATTCTACGCGTAACCTGCGTAAACCACTCATCTGACTGACCTCAAATTTGGTATGTGTATCGCTGATTGCTGAGTGTAGTGCCAAGTTTGGTGGTTTTTGGACAAAAAAAATACTAAAGATATCATTAAAAGAAGCACAGTTGCTTTCTGCTGCTCTAGCCAGTCCCCTCTCACATACTCCTGGTGCAATACTGAACCAGCACAGAGAAACGAGCCAGCCTCTCACTATTCAAAGGAATTACCATGTCTCACCTTGATCTTGCAACAACATGCTGACATACGCAAACCTATGTGAGTAAGCAGCCCGTAAACTTTTAAAACAAGTGCTGCTACCTGAAGTGCTTGGACATCAACTATGACAAATAACGTCAGCCTAAAGAAATAACTTCTCAGCTGCATCACACAGATATGGATATTCTTGCAGACAAACTGCTTATACTACACAATTCCTACTTTTATACTGCCATGTCAAAAACAATATCTATAATTTTGTATATGAAGATGCTAAGATCAACGCTATCCATTGTGCTACAGTGCTTTCCATGCTGAATTTAAGCTAGGAACCTGCTGCAAGTCACCCACTCACCGTGCATGAACTCAAAGAGTTTGTTGACGACAGTCTTAAGGAACTTCCAGTGGGCGCGCAGGAATCGTGGGTATTGGCCCACGATGTACATGATGTTGGAGGCGATGATGGCCTTGTTGTCCTTCCCTCTCTTCTGCTCACACAGGCCCAGGAGGTCCTGTGTCACACACACATGAAGTGTATACACTAATCATTCACTTAGTTTCAAAGCTACCTTTAACCTCACAAACATTAATTCCAATTACTTACAGAACAACTAAATGCTAGTATCTGTTAATCATCAGTTAATAATCTGGACATGGATTTAAAACATAAAAAAAAACAACACATGTTCACTCTGAGGCTTACTAAAAACAACAAAAGCTAAGCTGCATAGATGTGGAACTAACTGCCTAATAATTTATAGCATGAAGTGTTTTTCATTTTCTTTTTTCACTAGGTTTCCTGAACATGGACAAAAAAAGGTTGTGTTAACCGTTCCCCCACCTTAATGACTGTGACCAGGAAGCGTTTCTCGTCCTCTTCGTGCATGGCTCCGCTGATGGAGCCGATGGCCCAGCACAGCGTGTTCAGGTTCTTCCAAGACCACTCTGTCCCGTTCACCTGGTTGTGAAGCTTTTCCGTCATGATGCGCTCAGTGTCGGCATAGTCCAAGTGAGTCAGGTAGACTGAGGCCCAAGAAGAGAGGGGGACACAGAGATAGAAGGAGACAGAGAGAGAATGAATGATTAAATCAGAGAACAGGAAAAATAGAGGAAAAAAAAAAAAAAAACTATTGAGAACAGTGAGCCCAAGCTTAAGATTCAGCAATAATTGCATTCTTAATGCCTTAGGATGCACAAACAAACAAAGGCTAAACTAAGATACAGAGAATACAAGCTGACCATAAGCCCCCACCCCATGAGCTTACGCGGCAGAGAGCACTCACCCAGCGTCTCCCTCATGTTCTTGTAAAGGTTGATGGAGTCGGTGTCCTTCATGAACTCGCGCACCACCTCGCCCTGATCATTCTCCACCACCAGCACCTCCTCGGGTTTGGCCATGCGGCTCACCATTAGCAGACGCACCTGGGAGAGAATGGGTAGGTGTGGGTGTGTGTGTGTCTGTGAGTAGAGGATTCCTCCCATGATCCAGTGGGTCACACTTCAGCAGATCTGAAGAAAACTACACATGAGGACGGGTCTACAAAATAAAGTTGGAGTGTTTCGCTGGGTGTATTTGTGAGCTGCTTTGGCTGGAGGGTTTAGAGTGAATCTAGCCCGACCATGCCTTCCTAGCACTGCTGCCTGATTATCATCTCCCTACAGTGCTAGTTTGGATTTGATCCCATTGAGCTTGTTGTCCAATCAGCGAACAGAGGGAAGCATTGTAAATGCAGAGCTAGAACGCTATCAGTCAAGGCAAGCTATCAGTCAGGGGCTGGGCCAATCTTTTTGAGCTAAAACACCTCAAGCAAGCAATCGAATCTCAATACCGAAAGTCCAGACCCTCTGTACAAAACAAAAGTGTAGAACAAGGGCTGGGTTTTATTACCAGGCTACAGTTAATCATACCATGGGGAGGTTCTGAGGGAATAAAAATGGCGCTCACTGTAGCTAACAAAACAGGAAGTCAACTGATGTGCTCACTCTTTCAGCTGTTTTGGCTTTTGCCTTTCTGGCCTTCCATCATCGTTTTCATACACAGAACTCACATGCTCCCTGGTCCACATGTGGCCTTACACTAGCCGCAGAGGAGCTGTGGGTGCCCCGAGGACACACTCACCTTGGAGAGGACGGGCAGATAGAGTTGCCTCCTGGGGGGCACGTCAAAGTGCTGGCTGCCCGACAGGAGCGGCGAGGTGGACGTGGAGAAGGGGCTCTCGCGGTACAGCTCGGCCGCTAGGTGGTTCCAGTACTCCAGGCAGATCTTGAAGATCTCCGTCTCCTCCACCTCGGAGACCAGCAGCATGTAGTGCAGTGCCTGGGGAGGAAGGGAAGGCAGAGATTTTGGTGGAAAGAGCGACAGAAATTCTGCACTGCTATCCCATGATGCATCAGACTGATATAAGAAAGAGGGAGATCGAGAGTCTGAGAGAGAAAGAAAGAAATGAAGACAGAGAGAATGAGCGCTGCCAAAGTCCTCAGAGGAGAGGGGCACAAGCAGAGCATGGAGGATGGGCTGACACTTAATTTTTGCCACCACCATTTTCGCAACTGCAGATGATGGCAGGGCCTGCGTGGCACCGATAAGAGCCTGGCAGTGGAAACAACACTAATCAGATAGTCAGATGAGGACGGGGTGGGTGTGAGGGCAGAAGAGATGGCAATCAGAGGCTTGTGGGCAGATGTTGCTGCTGCTGCTGCTGCCGCTGCTACTGCTGCTTCTTGCTGACATAGCAGGCCTGGTTGGGCAAAGAGATAGAAGCTGAGGCAGCCTCACCTCCATCAGGGTCTCCCGCAGGTTGAGCCGCTTCTCGATGAGCTGGCCGTGCTCCTTGAGGAAAGTGCAGAGGAACAGGCTCAGGTTCTGGATGAAGTTCTGCTCGTCGTCCTTGCCGTTGGCGTACGCCAGGCGGATGTTGGTGTTCAGGGGAAGCATCTGTTTCAGGAAGAAGGAACAATGATTTTTTCCCCCCTCTTGCTCTCCCCAGAGGGCCGACCTTCACAGCTGTCATGTTGGGCCAAGGTCAAAAACATGATGCTAATACATATCAAAAAAACAAAACAAAACAAAACAAAACATGCTGCTGACAGGCGATAAACATTTCAAGATGACAAATATTTAAACCAGATGACTTTCAACTCGATGCCAATTCACCAGATTTTACATGTCTACGTCAGGATGATTTTGTAACGACGTTAGCAGTATCGGTCACATTACCTGTTTGAGTTGCATCATCGTGAGGGTAAACAGCGTGACGAACTGCTCCTCATACTGGCTCACACTCACACCGGCAATTTCTGTCAGGCACTTCAGCGTCACATTGCGGAACATGGGCACATTAAGGAACTGCATGGGAGAGGGGGACAGAGCAATGTGGTTTTTACTGCCAGCTGGTAACATGACCCCAAAGTGGACGTTGGGTCATGTCCTAGACGCAGAAATGCAGGGGTGTCACCATAGGACAGGGAAGGCATGTACCTTATAAACGAGAGTGCTGATTAACTTCGTTTCAAATATGTATCCCAGAGGGATCCAGTTGAGAAAACGAAGCAGTGTTTCTAAAGTGGCATGGACCAGTGGAGCATTCTGGGAATTTTCCTGTGGAGTACAAAAAATGACAATTTGAAATAGCGATTTCCCTACATCAATATCGAAGAGCAGGGACAATAAGCGCACTAACACTCAAAGCCTGATACATACCATGACGAACTGGCAGAGCTGAAAAATCTGGGAGAATTCATTACACATGCTAGGAAAAAAACAACATGGGAGTGTTAATGATGCAAGTACACTGACAATGAATATGACTGAGCCTTGCCAAAGTTTATTGATCTGTTATCCCTGAACTTCAGACGCTGATTTTTTTATTTTTATTTTATATAGCTTAGGGTAACACTTTAGAGTAGGGTGTACATATTCACCATTAACTATCAGCTCATTAACATGCAAATTAGTAACATGTTAGCCATTTGTTAGCCATTACAAGTCACTTAATACCTTATTCTACACAACCTTATTCTACCCATAGTAGACCATTAACTGAGAATTTCTCCAATATAAGCTCCTAATTACTGTTTGTTCGTAGTTAGTAAGTTAGTTGTTGCACATGACTTATGAACTTAATATGCTTTGGTTAATATGGGGCTTATAAGGCAGTAGTACAACAGGAACAGTTATTCTCCTTCAGTAATATTTAGTCTTATCATAGGAACAAAACCCACAACTACAAGTGGCTAAATAACTCCTAATTATGTCTTTTTGACTGAGAATAGCTGTTCCTGAGAGTAAGTGTTCCTGTTGGACAACCACCTTATAAGCCCCTTACTGAACAAAGCATATTGAGATCATAATTCATATACAACAACCAGCTTACTTACTCTGAATAAGCAGTAATTAGAAGCTCGTATTCAAGAAATTCTAGTTAATGGTTTACTGGGGGTAGAATAAGCTCATGTAGAATAATGTACTAATAAGTGACTTGTAACGTACTAACAAATGACTAGAAAATGGCTAGTATGTTATTAATTTGCATGGTAATAAGCTGCTAGTTAATGGTGAATATGTGTACCCTAATCTAAAGTATTACCTAGCTTAGTATCAGGGTGGTGTATAAGTGTCTCACCTGTCTTTGAGGTGCTTGGCTTTGACCTGGGTCATCTGGCCACTGGAGAAGTCAAACACCTCCTCGCTCAGCAGTTTCAGGATGACCATGTTGTTCTGGCAAAGGCTCTCGCTGGTGCGACTGGCGCCCACAATGTCACTGATGAAGGTGGGCCAGTGCTTAGGCCACTCCTGTTTCAGGATCTACGCATGTGGCGCGCACATACACACACACACACAAAAAAAAATTACTCCAATTTGTCACTCTGCACTGCTATAATCCCAACGGGACTGCAGAAATACTGACTAGGAATAGATACATTTTATCATGATGTCAGACACTGTTAGTATTTTCAACAATTCACGTGTTTATTCACAAAATAATCCTAGACAAGTAGATCTTACCTGCACCAGGATCATGTTTAGTTTTCCAATGTACACCTTCTCCTTCTGCAACGTCATAAAAGAACACGGTCAGATTTTCCGGAGAAATCAATTCCTGAAATCAACAACAAGCTACAACTGACTCCATCAAATAAACCTCATGCCTCTTTGAGCGGCTTCACTCACCTCAACAGTTGCTGCGTCGGAAGACGTCTTGATAATCAGACCGACAACATACTTTTTTATTCCTGCACACAAGCAGATAAAAAAAACAGAGCGTTAGAGACCACTTCTGGACTGCATAGGCCACATGCACAGCCAGTCTTGACACTGAGGGTTTTGAGAAGGGGGAGGGGGGACATAAAGGAAATGAAAGATATTTGAAAGAAAAACGACAAAAAAACCTAGCACATTTCAGAGAACTACATTGTCTCTTGCCATGCATAGCTCAATGAGTAAACTAGTGTGCGTCCGATTTGGTTGTAATACTTGAAGACACATGATTTTAATTTCTTAAAGTGTTTAGAGGTATTTGCCAATTCTAGGGCTGGGAATAATCAGTGAGATAATTCCCCTTGAACTGGACAGGAGAAAAAAAAAGCAACACTGCCCAGAATAGCTTTTAGACACATTGCTCGTTGAAGATGAGAGTTTTAGCTCTATCCATATTTGCATCATCACATGACCACAGTAATGTGTAGAGAACCAATCACAGACCCGGATGCAAGGCAGAACGCTGACACGTGAAATGACATACTTGCCAGTCGCCCTGCATTGGTTTGCCACTTGAACAAAACTCAGGCATCTACGGTCAGAAGTGGGAAGTCTTAGGTCAATGATGGGAAAAAAAAAAACTAATAACTTTGAGGGAAAAAAAAGAAGTGACTCAATAATTATAAGATTAGACTTTTAACTTTAACCTAAAATGAAATAATAATCTTGATTAGAAGCCAAACAATGGGCATACACTGGCTAGTCAGCATTTAGACTCCTGCAATGTTTCTTACATACATTGTCTTACTCTGAGCTGCCTTAATTTAAAAAAAATGTGGTAGCATCTTAACATGGATGTAGAACAATCAACAATTTCTTACTTGTTAAGCTGTTGGGATGGGCAAAAGAGTACCGACTGAATCCTATTAGTAATCTGGAGTCAAAAGCTCTTCAAAAGAACACATACATCCTGTTAGCATTAAAATGACACACTCTAGTTTGTGTGCACTTCAAACATAGATCTTATCCCAGCTCTGCTGCTGATTTAATGAGTCTGAGGACTGTGAGTGATGGAAACGTTTGAAGAAATGGATGGAGGCTAAATTAAGAGGCATGTATGTAGTTCACCACTTCATTCTCCTCAATGCCTGGTGATAGTACCATTAAGTGGCAGATAGGGGGCAGCAAAGTATGGGACCTTTGACAAGAGAGCCAATCAATTTAGCATTGTCAATCAAAGGGGTTGGGAAATCTTTTGAATTTCATGAATTATATAATCTACAACAAAATAAACAAATAAATAAATCTCTCATGTACTACAACACACGTACACATACACACAAACACACACAGAGAGTGCACCTCAGGCAGAACGAAGAGCAGGGGAGCTGGCCGAATTACACCCCAGGGACAACAGTTCATTGCTGGAGTATTTCCAACTCCATGACGTCTAATGCTATGCTGATCACATTACACTGCGAACTGAATCATATGGGGACAGTGGTGATCAAAAGGGGATATATACAAACATTGCCCGTAGTATTTTTTTTTAAATTTGGATTAATGGCATATCAGCAGTGACTTTCATACCAAAAGATTATTATTAAATCTATATGAACAATCACACCTTCAAATAGACCTCCTATTTTTTTCCGACAGCTTGTCTGTAGCTAAATCAGATGAACAAGAAGCTGTGAAAGATTGCCAATGATTTGTTTCCTACGGTAGGCACTACAAAACATTGTTACAACAAGTCACATCTGATCTCTTAGAATGATGACAGATAGTCTTTACAATACGCCTATTAGGAAACAACTCCGCTATGGGCGACGCGTTCTTGCTTTGACTTGCCTTTTTCTGCTGTGGTAAAGGGCTGCCACAGTGCTGAATCCAATCCTTTTGGAGAGGGGAACTGCACCCAGCCAAGCAGAAACACACACCACCAGCATGCTTAGAAGTGAACACTGTTCAGCCTGGCAACAGCACGTTGGGCTACTAAACGCAAATTTGTGGCCGCAACTGAAAAGCGCCTTATGATCTTGAGGGGTACTGTCGCAGCAAAGTAAGAGTCTGCTCAGTGTCATGCAAACTACAAACTGCTAGGGAGGAAGCGTTGTCCACTGGGGTGTCATGTTGAGAGGAAAAACTGCACCTACACAGTCAATTGATTGGTGGCCTTGGGTCAGTAACGTGAGCATAGAGTTGAATGAAACGTACCTTCACACTGGTTTCGCGGTAAAATCTTCCATCTTGTTTTTATAACCGTTTCCAGAATCTGCAGGGCATAGTACTGTAATGCCAAAAGAGAGAGAGAGAGTCGTTAATGGTGGCAGTTTTACCCAAGCATGTCAAAACATGTCACCACTGCTGTGCTGTTTTACCACCAAAAACAATTTTTAAAAAGAACAATTGAAGCCTGCCTGAGATGTTTTAAAATGTTCCTTTTCAGTAAAAAAAAAAATGAGAGGAAGGGGGGAAGGGAGAGAAAAAAAAAAGGAAATCTGATTTGGACAGGTTTTCATGCAGATTTTCAGTGGGGTTAAAATAATATGCAACTCTCTCTCTATGAGCCGCTATTTGGATGAACCCCCTGTAGCAGTCCTGCTGTTATTCCCCGCATCACACCAGAACAGTGAAAGACAGCAAAGATGGGAAGGGGGACGGAGAGAGGCAAGCCAACGCCTACGCCTCACAAATAACATCTGGCGGCTCACAGCTCCAGACGCTACCAAGCACCACAACAAAATGAATGATGCCCCCAAAAAAGGAAGGAGAGAGAGGGGGAGGAAAAAACAAAACAAAAACAAAAAACACCACAATTGCTGCCCCCAATGAGAGCCAGAATGGAATGACCTCTGCTCTCCTTATGATTTCATTGGTTTCTTTTCTGGGGTAAAAATATGGTGAGGTCAAATAGCCAAGCCCTCACGGCTTATTTACTTATGATAATAATAATAATGACATTAACAAAGCTTTAGGGAGAGTCATCCTAAAAACTTGTTTTCACCTTGAACTGGTGTGCCTCGTAAGAACAGCAAGACAGACCACAGGTTTGATTTGACACCCTCAAATTCTGTAGTGTGTTATGCTTCTTATTTTGGTTTTGTCTTTTAGTTAGTGTACTTGTTAACGTCACTAGTGTTATTCGGACCAGCAGTATTTCAGCTGTAGGGATCATTGACTTTAAAGATGCAGCAAGTAGGTTTTGTTGTGATCAAAATAAATTTAAAAATAAAATATTGCTTTGCCTAGAATCTTGTGTTGCTCTTACCAAGAAAAAAAAAAAAGTTCCTCTTATTACTGTGGCCACTGTGCATCTTGAATTATCGAGTTTTGACTCAATTTTATCTGTATTTATGTGCCACTTAATACTTTTTACATTAGAAACAAATTGAGGCTTAAGTTCTGAAACAGAGAACCAAGAAGCACAGAATGCACAGCAATACTGGGAAGCTGCTATTCTGTCTTTACATGGGTGTTATAAGCATAGGACCCTTTTTCCATGTATTCATTTATTTGCACTGACAACCAAAACTACTCACTGTACCTTTAACTAGGTGAGGGTGGTAGGGTGCTCAGGGCAAGTCAAGGCAAGAAATCAAAAGATGCACAGCAAGCTGTTAATGTTTTAAAGCAGTGGGGTAAACGGTTTTTGAAGGGGGTGTTTCCAACACAAAATATTGTTATTAATAGGTGAACTTGAATGCTGTACTGCTCTTAATGCTAAACCGCTTCAAATCTACAAAACCTTCAAACCCGCTTGCTGGTTCACCTTTAACTTCTGATGGACACAAAAAAGGAGGAGCAAACAGATAACGGTTATGAAAAGCAACAGCTCCTTCCAACCAACATGTTTTATTCTGCCCTGCTGCATTAGGAGTTCGGTTTTTGTCTGTTTGTTTGTTTGTTG
This sequence comes from Tenualosa ilisha, assembly GCA_015244755.2. NCBI lineage: Eukaryota > Metazoa > Chordata > Actinopteri > Clupeiformes > Clupeidae > Tenualosa > Tenualosa ilisha. The sequence continues at coordinate 3,769,023 of PYXC01002282.1, read as the reverse complement.
GGATAGCAGAAAGAGTCGGGACCTGAAGGGAGGACAGTGAATGCAAGACCAGACACAGGAGAGACATGAATGATCCCTACAGGAGAAATAGCCACTGCTAGCACCTGACTGTGGTGAGGTCTAGATAGTGTCTGGCTGCGGTTTCCGGAACCCTCCCTCTGCCCAATGAAACAAATGCAATAGAAAAATTGATGAACATAATTCAGTCAAAGGGAATCAAAAGGGTAGACCTTGTGGAGGCCTGCCGCCAAAGCCTAGCTGTGTCAAGATGCACAGGAAGACACACCCCTTTTCTTCCTATTACAAGCAATCAACAATAATGGAACATTGTGATTAATATCAAATATTAACACCTTCAATTAAATAAAATACAAGTTGTCTTTAAAAAAGCAATTTAGAAAAGAAAGATAGCTCAGAGCCAAATGTTAAGGAGGTGCTTTACTGACAACACTTTTTTCTGCTTGATTTTTTCTTGCCTTTTTTTAAGTAAGAAAAATTAAGACTTTAGACAAATTTAAGAAATGTTTACCTTTTCTGCTTTCTCTGTTCCTCTAATGACCTCACTTTTGGGTAAATTACGTGTTTGAACTTAAAAAAAAAATACTGTTGATAGATCAACTCAAACATTAGTAATGACTTGTCAAGAGTTAAGAGCAATGTCAAAGACAAGCAAAAAAAGGCAAACTGGTTTACCATTACTTTGAGGAAGTCTTTGAAATACTGAAGTGGCTACAACTTCCAAACAAACATCAGTGGCATGAGAAACACTTCACAGAGGTAATGGATACAAGCCACATTCAGTTTGCTCACTCCAATCTACGACCAGATTAATGGAATTTAATTTGGTCAAGGAGACGAAAAAGCTTTTGTCAGGAACATTTTACTGGCATCTGTTTCCAGGTGCTCAGTGATCTGAGGACAAGGTTGACCGCAGCCCGAGCCATTTTGTGTGAGGATGTGGCATTACGGGAGAAGACTGGGCACTCTGCAGAAGTATTTCACTGTAAACAGAGGATCGTCACACTGTGCCTTGAACTTGGACTGTGAGTTTTCTCACTGTGAGTGGAGCCGCTCAAAAGGGTGGGCGGGCAAGGAGTTTATTCGTGCTTATTTGTGTCGGGAAGTGTCTCTCTGTGTGTGAGTATGTGTCTGTGTCTATTGGGGGAGGGGGTGAGGGATGTTAAAGTGTTATCTGAAAATACTCCAGTGCCATCACTCCAAATGATTCACACCACCAGAGGGACAAAGACAAACAGAAGACCCTCCCCATTTTAAAACACAACAAGGGCAGGAAGCAGGTGGTTACACATGGGGGACAGCACAGCTATGTGATCTGAGATCCCAAACTAATGTTTTTGACCAGGTCTACTGTGAAACCTTCTGCCTGATAAATCTGACAGGACTTCCTCAAAGTAGAGAAATGGCCTTCCTCCTCTTGAGTTGCCAGGCTTACTTTGGTGTTCATGTTCTGGGAGAACTCCAGGATGGTGTCTACTCTGGTCCAGGCATCCGGATGTTCTTTTAAATGGGTCAACACCTCCTGTGCCATCCTTTGCTGATGGGAGAAACAAAAACCAGATGATAAGGAACTAATATTTATCACAGATTCCAATTCCAGACATTATTCAGTTATTCATTGTTCACTGAGTGCCTCTGACACTAACACTTATAAGTCATCAGTATAGGTCTACCGTACACGCAGGGTTCCATTTATCTGCGTTAACACAGTTGAGAAATGGGGCTGAACCATTCTTACCTGGGGTCCCACACCATGGTAGAGACAATTCACAACATTATCCAGCAGGTTAATATCCAGTTTCTGGTTGAAGTCCAGCAGCTGTCGCGCTGCATGGTCGGCTAACATTGTCATAATTGCTGGCATAGAGCTCTGCAAGGACAGGGTGGTGAGGTTACGGGGGCAGAGAAAACATCCAGCAGCAAAGTCATGTGAATTGAAAGTTTGGGCACACAATTCCAAACAGCTGACTGTATCCACCCCACTGCGCCATACACCCCCGCCCAACAAAGGTCTACTATCAACAAGCCTTATATGTCCTGCTCTTGGTCCTGTGTAGTGTCCATCAACTTCTTTTCTGACACACATAAACAGCCTGTAAAAAAGACTTGGCTGAAAACTCTTTCATGTAAAATAAACAACAGGGGGCCTAAATACTAAGCTGGCAATGGACACCAGAAAGCACATGTTTGTGCTTAACCAAAGGGTATGCATGCCAGGGCACATTCAGTTCATCTTCACAATAGGAGCACGTGCACCTCTGCGCGTCCTACGACGTCATACTGTTTACATCTGCAGCTGACAGGCGTGGTCGAGCCTCTGTTTTATAGACTGCCATGGCTTCAAACCCGATCACAAGCTAGTTAATAAATAACTCTCTATGCTTAGCTGCATTTAAGCAGTAGATCTGTTTATATCCGTCAATTACAAACAAGAAGGCTGTGTGTGATACAATTCAAGAACCTGATGAAATTAACCAAGGCTTAATCTGTGCTTCCCGCGACAAACAATGCCTGAAAAAGACGCTAAAATTTTCACAGATGGGAAAAAATATGCAGGATGTAATATAGGTCAATTAAAATGCAAGCAACATGAAAATCGGAGTGGAGTTTATAAACCGCTAGCTTTGAGTGCCCAACCAACTTTCCAATGTTAGCTCCAAACAAGATTAGCTAATTGTTGGCCTGAGTACATCGACCGTTTGAGTAACCGTTCAAATTACAGTCCGAGCAGGTAACGGATTTTCAGTCCATGTTTGATATTTTGTAATCAGGAGTGAGGTAGAGGCGAAGGCAAGTCATTTCATCCTATTGGAGAAGTGTCTGAATAATATTTAGTAATATTACTACACCTAATATTGCCTCTATTTTGTATTAACGTTATCTAGTTGACTTGAAATAAAAACTAGTAACCAATGCACTGCTTTGCTTACCGTTATCGAACACTGTATTACGCTCAAGACGTAATTTGTTAAAAATGTGAGGCGCAACAATTTGCATAACATTCGAGTAACTTGGGTTAACCCAACAGATTCTGGGGCAGTGCGCATATGCATAAATTACACAAAGACCATTCTTGCAGTCACTCCATCACGCAAACTAAGGGTGTCACACCGACTTGGTCTTCCCCAAGTTGTATGAATCCCGTTTCCACGCTGATGTTAGTTACCCCTCCCACCAACATACTGTTTGGCGCAACTAGCAAAGTCAGACGTATGATGGCTAGCTAGCGTCACAACTTGAGTTCGAAAGCCTGTAATACCATGAAAACGACGCAGTCAGCAATGAGGTTGTTTGTTTATATTCAAATCTTGTCATTCACTTATCAAGTTGTCAGTGACCTTCTTTTAACTTTACTGGAGAAACTGCAGTTATCTTGTCGTTACATTGCCTTTTTCCTGCAGCGTCAATGAACCGAGCACCCTCATCATAACACGTTAGCTCGTTAGCTAACGTTTACGTTCTTTGTAATGTGCTGACCACCTAACGGTAGAATTGCAAGGTATTAGTTTAACGGTTTTATGATGGCTAACAATGTCGTTAAGTCTATTTTTTAACGGCGCGAGGTATAATCGTGGGTAATCGCTTGCACTCGCAAAGATGACTTACAAGTCAGCTGGGTTCATTCAATCCTGACTCACACCACAGCTCCTACCGTTAGCTTGCTAGCATGCGAGTCATAGACATCCATTCACGGCACGAGTTCTGTCACACACCCGCAATACCTGGCAACGTTAGACAGCTAGCGTAGCACTCGTCAGCTAGCTGTGAAGAGCACCCTTGGTCTTTTAATGTTACTTACCAACGATTAATCTGTGATGTGCTTCTTTGGATTTATTCCCAAAGTGAAGTAAAACAAACAACAGTGACAATTTAACAGCCCTATGCCAGATAGCGTTAGCGTAAAGCCCAAATGAAATGAAAACCCCCCTAAGTTTTACCCCAAGACTCAACGTTACCTACCAAAAATCCAAGCCTTTGCCTGAAAGAGGGATGGCTTTTAAGCCACGAACCTGCACAGACTGACTAGCCTCAGTATTCCAGTTGCTTGATACTTGCTAGTTTGCTAGCAGAAGCTACCTAGCTACAGCTAAAAAGGCTGTCTATCACTAACGTTAGACAGTCCCTGTTCCACTATCAGTCGCTATGATAACCTTAGTTGTTGGATGGTGAGGACCACTGATGTGGAATTCGCACCAATAATCACGGCAAGCTGAGTAACTTCGTACTCCGATGCATTTTACGAAATAAAATAAAGCTTAATTTATAAATTGTATCTTTACTGAGATAGATTTTGCAGCGGGCGGTTTGAGAGACTGTGAGCCTGTGCCTCTTCTCCTCTCAAGCAACAAACTCGTAACCGGTTGAAACCGGTTCAGACTGGGAGATTCCATCTCGGTTTAGTTTTCAGCCGATGGCGCCTCGGAAAGTTTGGACTAACGTCACGCCCACGTTGGCCTTTAATTGGCTCTCCCTCCAAAAGGGCCATCCCCGTTTTACGTCTATTGGTAGATACAAATGCCAATTTGTTTCAATTCTTTCAGGCGCCCACGCGACCGCTCCGCCCGTGGTCAGAAAAAGAAGGCGGACCCCAAGCTGAATCTACAGAATGGAGTTCGTGTCTCCCATACGAGTGGCAAATTGTGCTGTCAATACTGAAATTAAACTGTGCGTTGCAAGTCTGCTAATTTGCAAGTTAACAGAGTGCCTGTACTCTCGTACCGGGACTAATAATAATATTCCCTTCAGTATTTCCTGATATGAAAATCTTTGTCAAAGATCCAGCGACAATAAAACAAACGTTATAAGCTACGTGATTTGACAATGCTCATAAACAAATTAAATGTAGTGGGACGTCAATACAGTGATAACTTGTCTGTGAAGGGCGTCCTTACTGTGACTTCATTTCGGATGTTGGTACATACACTTCCACCGTTTGTAAGCTGGTAATTTTCCACTCGCCACGAAGGGGAGTGGTTGCACAGAGACAGAGCATGTTAGACGCATGGCATGGGGAAAATATAAATGTGCGTCTTTGGATATAATAAGGTTATAAGTGAGATGCAAAATAATTGTAACGACACTTTCATAAATGCTGGGGTCTTGTACACATTAATTAGAACTCTTGTCCATATGTTCAAGGGGCAGAAGGTGCAGTTAAGGCGGATGCAAAAATGATTAGCCTAGTTTTTTTTCTCTCGTCACGTGATTTTACGCCAGTTGATGGAAAAATACAGGACTTTCTGTAGGCAGTGGTGTACAGCTTCACAAAGCCTGGAGAGTGTCCAGCTGAAACACATTGTATGGCTAATCTGTTTTATTTATCGACCGAATTTTAATTTACTTTGATGAACCACCAAAATGAACTGCATCATTACAAAAACAGCATGAACAAACAGTGCTGAAGAAGATGACAACCTTGCAACATAATCTTGCTTTCTAATCTGTGTGGTCTGCATCAAAACCCTAACCTGCAGCACCACCTAATTCATTACTAAACAAACCTGAAAACATTCAGCAGAAATTGAATAATTGTCAGTCTAGCTGTTTTCTGCTGAGATTAAGGGTTGAGTCAATGCCAAGCAAGAATGTCATGCTCTTCAAAGTACAGGTTGGACTGCTTTCCAGGAACCCCATACAGCATTCTCAGAATTACACTTAAGGTACAAGGGTCTCTGGGACAGCAAAAGATAATGCGTTTTATGTGGAATGGGCAACCTTAACACCTATGCTGACATCCCTCTTTAAGGCTATCATGGGACACTGCTGTATTATTTAGAGGTTATAGGTCCAGGTTTATTTACACATAGCTATAATGATTTGAAAATCAGCTATGATTGCCAAGTCCACCTAAGACTATATTCCTAATGTCTGTAGCATTTGCTTATGTTGGATAGAGTAGGGCGACCAGAGTTTCCCGATTTTCAGAGACAGTCCCCATTTTTGGTGATCTGTCCTTGGTAAAATACTAAAAGAAAACCGACTTTATCCCCAATTTTTTAAGAACATTACCATTTTTGTTGATCAACTGCAGAAACAGGAATGTCCCTGGTTCCCAAGGAAAATTCAAAGAAATGTTTCCGATTTTCATTTTAGAGGTCTGTTCACCTTAGGACAGAGTGCATAGTTATTCTAAATGGTGATGTCAGATTTGGCCTAGGCCTGTATGGTCATCTTGGTCACCCAATTGTTAATCTTAGCAATTGAAATGGGATATTGTTTTAATACTCTGGTAAAACTTTTCCAAAGACTTAAGCAACACATTTAGTTACAGGCTATATCCTTAAAACTTTATCCTCTCATAATTGTCAAAGTTTCTAGCACAGTGTGGTGGTACGGCAAAAATCAGAACAGCCTTGTGTGTGTGCTAATAATAAACAGTAGAGGAATTTCACTTAAACATGTGTGAGATTTTTAAGTGTTCAGGATTGGGCTGGTCAAATCTTGTTCTGCCTGGTCTTGGCAAACTGCTTTCATACATTATCATTACATCACAGAAAGGGGTTGGACCTTTATTGACACTCACACATACAGTTGTTATTGTTGTTTTTCTCAGCTCCACACATAAACCAGTGGCATTGTTTATAGTGCAGTTGGCAATAATATGTCTGCTATTGCGTAGGGTAAATTAATCATGCTTTTACTAATTTACTTGATAGCAAACTGTACTTTGCTGTTTATTTTCTGTACAACAAGAGCTAAAGTTGTGCAAGTCTGCAATCTTTTTTTTTAGAATATAGGTTAAATCATTATCAAAGCTCTAGTGGCACTGATGACAAAAGTAGGCTGTGCAGAACTTCAAAGTGTATTTCCCTCCATTGTAATGACAGCATTGAACTTTAAATTGCACCTTTGAAAAACTCTGAACACTGAACATACAGAGTAGGGGAGAGGGAAGGTGAAGCTTAGTCCGGAAGTCTGTGTTGTGAGAGCAGAGCACTCCCCTCCCCAACATTGTTGAATAACCAAAACAAAGAGCTCTCTCTAGTGGCTGATCTGAAAGCCCTAATGCCTGTGATTTCAGCACTCTAAGCCTTATGAGTGGGTATCAATTAAAACAAGCATGGTCAGTAATTTTGAAGACTGATAAGTTAAATGTGTATCTAGAATTAAAAGTTATTATTATATTATTAATAAGAATATTTTAGGAAAGATCTATATTGGGTATGTATAATGGACAATTTATGGTGATGGCAAGTATAGCTGTAAGGTTTACATACTGTTTTCTTTCACTTTCTTTTCCTTCATCCTATTTTTAAACAAAACACTCAAAAAGCATGATGTTTGTGTAAATAAGAGTTTCGCTGGTGGGAACAATAGACAAAGCAGGCATAAAAGGCCGGATGTGTCCAAATGTCCATTGCACAAAGAATAGAGACAATGTCTACCTTTCACTTCACTCTGTTCAGTCTTTGTTCCCCAATACCAAATACAAGAACCATTCATTGTACCCTTACATGATATCAGTTTGCTCTGAGGCAGCAGGGACAGTTCAAGGCATTGAGAGACAGATCAGTGTTAGGAGATCTACAATTCCCAACAGAGGTAGAAAATATCAACATTAAAAGAGCAGGGAGAAAATGTACATAGAGGCTGCTTTGCAGGGCCACAGCAACACTAGCTTACTTTCACTCAGGAGTCGTGGCTCAGGGATATTGAATTAAAGGGATGCTGTGACCATCCAGCTTGGTTCCCAAGAGTCGGCGATGTCACATGGCCATTTGTGTATTGTGCAACAAGGCCCCAGATTGGTAACCCAACCCGTGTCAGATAAACAGTGAGAATGTTGACTCTGTTCCCTGTCAGCCTCATTTGTTCTTTTCCCCAAAACTGCTACATCTTCATGTACAGCTACCAGTCTGGCATCCGGTGAACAGAGTTTAGCAACAGGAGGGTCAGTGCCATCTTCAGAGCTGACCAACTCTGCATCGATTTATCCTCACTCGCTCCAGCTCTTTTACATTGTCACTTGGCTTTATGACTGTTTCCCACTCAGTGTCCTGTAACAGGCACAGATAGGCTTGTATTGCCAGGCCACCCACATGCCTGACTGATTGGGAGCCCACAACCCAAAAATTATGACTCACTGTCTGGAGAGCTGAATAAGGAGAACCACTCAAATGAAGGCTCTTCTCCAAGTACCAGTCCGCCAGACAATTGTGGGTGGCAAGTGATGCTGCTGCCTAGCAGGGGATTGCTTGTAGGCAACATCTCTTTATTTGGTCAAACAGCTTTGCTTACATTTTTGTGTTTTACATTTTAGTGTCTTTTCAGTTCAACCAGGAAATGTGCACAAGTTATACCACTGCTTGATCAGATTTCTTATTGTGACGACAGATTGAACTAACGACCCGCTTTTGATCATAGCAACCATCCATTTAGAACTAGTAACGCAGTTTATTCCAGTAAGTTTCGAATGAGGCGATGTGTAGCGGAAAGAAGTAGTTCTCCAAACGAGCCTGTTTTAATGATCAAAACGAGTAAATTGTAAGCAAAACTACATAGCGCAGACGTGGTAACCGTCTAAAGGCGTGCGTGTATCGGATATTAATGCACTCCGAAGGTTATACTTTTTGTCGTGGCCTTACCACTTCTGCCGTGCCATACCATATCTGAGTACGCCGTCGGTCATTAGCCTTTACTTAGGGTTGTTATCTGTTCATGCAATCAACTGCACATGCCCAATTTACGGTCAGATTATCAGTAAATGAGTTTTGTCATGCAGAACACTAGGGTGGTTAAGAGCGTCTCTTGGAGCCGTAGTTGACTTCTGAATCAACATACAAGAATTATTTGAAAGAATACCAGTGGACCCATTATTTGCTAAATAGATGAATTTGGACTTGTTAGGTAGAAATTTCACATTTGGAACCCTGTCCAACCAGCTTTGAAAACAGTCAGCTGAAGTCTCAAATGTTGGTATTATCAGTCATGATGCAGGGCCTGATAAGAAATTCTTTGGAACATGGCCAGTGTTAAGATACTGACGGCCTCTGTTATCAGTAACAAACAGATTCTGGTGGTTCACACCATGCGAACATTGTTTACATTTAGTACTATCACAGAGGACAGGAAAACAAAGAAACCATCATCATTAAAAATACCTGTAATGCTAATTTTTATAAAGATGATAAACAATTTGTCAGAAAAAGGGCAAAAGACAACACAACTTGATTTGAAACCGTTTATTCAAGACTTTATTTTTAAATTATTTTCAGCTCCAATGTTGCACAAATGTTTTTAAGCCTACATACCACAAGGAGGTAGGGATGGGGTCAGGCATTTAACTACCGGGGTTAACCATTTCCTTGTCACAACAGCACTGCCCTCTCAGTAAATGCTTGATCCAGCACGGTGATGATAAGGTGAAAGGGAATGCAATAGAGGGGAACAGTCACAGTCACATGAGTTGAAGTTAGGATCACAGTTACTTCAGGTGATTGGGACTGCCTAAACTACTGCAGACCAAGCAGACTGGGGTCCTGAGTCCAGACGAGGAACTTTAACCAGACGGTGCAGCAGTGGACCTAGGGGGTGCTCTGCAGCTGAATGGGGAGCAAGAGGAGGGGGTGTGGGGGAGGTTCTGGAACACCCACTTAGACTGCACTACTGCGGATCATCTTGTTTTTTTCTCTGGTCCACATGTTGCAACCCTTATGTTGGTCTGGCCTGCCCGAAACGTGATTTTGCTCTGCAGAATGAGAAGAGCACACCATGCATTGTGGTATATAGATGTTGAATACATCACTATAATGAATCTCAAACAATGGAATAAATTGGTCCTAACTGTGTGTGTGGTATGGGGATGAGAATAACATTTGGCAAGTGAGAATCATTTCAACACCCCACTGGAACAATATTACCGGTACCTCAGGGTCTTCTCTGAGCTGCTGTGTCGTCCACTTCCCTGGGAAGCACTCCTGAACTGAGCTTCAAGTCTGGAGTAGATCCCTCCTGCATACTGCGACAGTATCCCATACAAAAGTAATGAGACCCAAAAAGATGCTACGGCAGTGAATGTCCACTGCCGCCGCCGCAACCACAGAAGCTTTCAAGTGATATTACTCATGCATAACTACTTAATTACAAAATACAAATACTTTAGGACTATGGCAATGCAGAATTCAAAACAGAAATGAGCATTTTGTGAGCTGAGTGTTTACCTCTTTCACATCCTTCGATTTGCCTTGTTCTACATCGCCAAATCTCAGCTTTGTAAGATGGCCGATGATTTCCACCATCCTCCGCTGATCTAAAACACAGGTGCATGACGGGCAAGAGCAAATCAATGCAAAGGATTACAGATACTGAAAACAGACGATGCCAAGGGACATAAATAAAGGATCTATTTTTGGCCGTTCACATCACTGTCAGAACTGTCAGGGCTAATTTCAACTACAAAAACAAACAAGGTCTAGTAATAACTTTATTTTGTTTCCCGGCACTGGTATTAATACCAGGATCCTGCATGTAGACAGAAATAAGACATTGTAGTTATTTCAGTGCAGAGCACGTCAGACAAGCACAGAGAGCAAAAACATACCGTCTTCTCGCTGAGCGTCCTGGTTGAACCTCATGGATCGTGTACTGTCCCATTTGCTTTTTTGGATGCTTACACTGCAACAAGGAAAATTTCAAATTTTGGCAGACTAAAACAAGCTAGCACTTTTCAGTGCTCGACTTAATTCAGGGTGAATTTATTATGTATGTGTTGCAAAACCAAATTTCACACGCACCACACACACACACACACACACTCTCTCTCTCTCCTCATCTCCCTGAAGGTGTGACAGAGGATTAGACAGTATGATCATATTGCATGAGTTCTGTCTACTCACGTAAAAGGAGTGGAATCTCGTGAGGCAGCCTGTTCATGTCAAAAACAAAGGAAATGGTTAATGCTACGTTTCATTACTTAACGAAACACACACTGGAAAGACATGAAGACAGGAGAGGCACCTTCTCTACACTTTTCTCTTTGCGCTGAAAGTTGGGTGAAGACACCTGCCTTTTCAGTGGTCGGTTAGATTTCCTTGCTTTCTTTGCAGCTATAGCCAGAAGGAGGGAGAAACATTAGAACCAACAACCACAGTAGTATTTTAACACATCAATGAATGCAATGTAAACTGTAAAACATAAACAAATGACTGGTGCCATCTGCTGGCCAGTCCTTGTAAAAACAAATGACCTTGCTTCTTTGAAGCCTCCTCTTCATCCCCAACTTCATCTTCAGTGACCTCTGAACCTGTGGTGTAGTCTTCATCCTCCGAGAGTAGAGACTGTGGACGCTGCGGAAAGTTTAATTTCAAATATGACAGTCGACAGATCTAACACACTGCACAATCCTCAAACCATTTATCTCTATTATGTGATTTAAAAAAAAATCTACAAACCAGCTGCAAATTCCAGTTTTTCAGCAAGGAAAACTGCAACAAAGGTAACAAAAATATGTTTTAAACCAATCACACATTAATACAGCATTGCTAGATGTGGGTGAGCTATAGTTAACACTCACAGCAGTAAGTTCTCCTGGTCTGAGACTGGACAGGACACCCAGATCCAAAAATATGTCGCAGTCTGTTGCTTTCTCTCCGACTGGAGGCGATTCCACAGGACTACTCCACACACGAGCACGCACACAGACACACACGCACACACATTATTGAATGCTGAACATGTAATAAATGAAGAGGCAGTAATGGTCTTAAGCTCGGTGCAGATTCTACTTGTGGAATTACGCATCAAATGAGTCTGATCAGCTTGCTTTTTTTTTTTCTCCCCCACCACAATGAAATTTGTCCTGAGTGTGGAAGGGCTCATATGAAGATATGCATTGTATCACCTGTGTTTTTTTGTTTTCATATTTTGAGTGAAAATCCACACTTGGTGTGCAACAACCTTTACTCTTGCTTCACATGCAACACGTGGATGTATAATCTTATGTTGGGGAATGGTTGGGCCTTGTAAACTTCACCTGTCAGGTTGTGGGGCTGGGGTCACGCACACAGCATCCCTGTGTAGTAGTAGGTCACTGAGCAGCCGCGTCTGTGCTGTGTCTGCTGGATGGCCACTGCAGTCACCGCTGTCTGCGGCACTAACCACATGATCCCGCATCTTACAACCCTGGACCCAACATACACAACATACACATATGGATGGCAGATAAGCTGTGCTGGATGGTAGGCTATCTGCAGGCCCAGTAGCAGGATAGGCGTCAAACAAGGTCAGAATTTGTGCGCACTGCTTCTGACCACCTCTAGAAATAGCCTGCCTGGCATGAAAGTTGGCATGGGGCATGCTGACATACCTTGGGCATGCATGTGGGGTCGAAGCGAAGCACTCTCTGATTGCAGCAGGGGTAGATGCCCGTGCCGTGCCAGGACTGCTCTGCTCCCATGCCTGCGTACACCACCGCCTCCGGATGATATTTACAGTGGGACAGCTCAGTGCATAAAAACGTCTGCTCAAAGAGATAAAGGACACAGCTGCTCTGTCAACACAATATGATCCCTTGATAAAGGAAAAAAAAAAAATGACAAAATAAGCTGATATTGATTTTTTTTGTGTTCTGATATAATAAGGACAGTTATGAGCACTGAGGACTGTGATCGTGATGCAGCAAAATGTTGACTTTTGTAATTTTATATTACATTATATTACATAATTTTGTATTATGTTGTACACAGTTTATAAAGGAAATGAAACAAATAAATCATTCCTGATTTCATAGTACTTTGGTTAAAGATCAACAGATCAAACAGTGCAACTCAGTTTATCTCATCACAATTTCCTTCAAACAGTGCATGGGTCTTGTGCACGGTCTTGTGCAAAATGCCTACCACATTCTCTAACAAGATAAAGAAAGAAAATTCCACTTTTTCCAACAATTGTTCTACGTCTATAGTTCTGGTTTGATCTGACAACATGCTCACCTGCTTACAGCAAGAGCAGGGGAGGGAGTTGATGTTTCCCCAGATCCTCCAGTAGACCAGCACCCAGGACTTGAGCTCTTCATACAAGCCATTCAGGTAGTCGTGGATCTCCCAGCCCTTGTGCCTGAGGACCACACAACCAATACTTCAAGCCCAAATCCACTTCATCAAAGAACAATCACATACACTACCAGCATAGACTCCGCCACTACATTGGTTTAGTTGGGGGAAAAAAAAAACTCTGGGGATCTGCTTCCTGGATGCTGCACTGCTCTGTGTTATTGTGTTCAATGCCATTCACTCACTGGGGTGTGTCACTAATCACAGATCGGCAAAACTCAGAGGATGAATTTCCCTCAGGAATCAAGATAGTATCTATCTATCGAATCTTAGTCTTATTCACCTGGTGTGAGTGTATATAATGTTGCCGTGAGGGTCAATGTTGATTTTTCCTGGTACACAGGAAATGTTTCTCTCAGTGTCCTTCGTCAGAAGTTTGAGGCAGAGACCACACCTAGAAAAAGCACAAGGACACGTAGTAGTCACGCATTAGTAGTAACATTAGAAGTGATTGCAAAAAATGGTCTTTTTAAACTACAAATGGAGGCTTATCTGACCTGTACAGAGTAGCTGCAGACCCTGGCGAGTCAGGGTTCTCATAGTCGGGGTCAAAGAGCCTTTCAATTTTCTTCTGAAATAATTTGCTTCGAGAGATGTCAAGCACATTTAGGAAAAGCATACTTTAAATTATGCTTTATTGTAACAATAGCGAAAGGAAAGGAGCAATGAATCATACAACTCACCTTTTGAATTTGTCCTTTTTGTCCTTGATCTCATCTGCCTCATTGTGACTGAAGAGGTCAGCTATGCGCGCAGCCAGGTTATTGTTGATGCAGTTCATATTGCATGGTGTCGCTACAATGGCACTCATGTTTTTATGACAGAACTGAATACATTCTTCAACCTGATAAACCAGGAAAAAACACTGCATTAACTGCCAATTACCTCGTAATATAATTAACTATACATACAGACAAACGCTGTTTGCGATCAAATCTGCCGTAATAACGTATCTCTAGTTTAAAATATTGCCACCATGCATGCAGCATGCCATGAACACACGATCACAATGGTTTCACATCACCACACTTACTAACGTGTCCATCTTCAAGAACTCGGAGGAGATCAGGATTGAGATCACATTGCTGGGTTCTGTAACCAACAAACACCACAAAACCCACCACGTGACAAATGGCCAGAGGTAGTGCCCACGTGTCATACACACCACCACAAGCTCACCGCACACCAGCACACCAACACACAACACGGGTCACGGCCCCACCCTGCATAGCACTGCCAGACATGAAAAAATAAACCAGGCACCGACAACCAGGCGCACACAAACACACACACACATACAGTCAGGCTTGAGTAGGGTTTTACCAAGTTTGGGCTTCTCATGGTGGCTCTCAGTATCAGCGTTCCTCTTGACATAGTTCATGAGCCAGTCAAAGATCTGCACATCACAGTGCACCGAGATGTCCACCTCGTCCCAGCGCTGAGGATCTACAGACAGGTACTCCGCGAAGTAGCGCATCTCACTGATCAGCAGATCTCGAGGGCACACAAAGTCCTGCTTCAGGTTTTTAGCCTCGTCACACACATGGATGACCATGTTGGGGCTGTGAGGGAAGAACAGAACTCAGTATTGTGACTATCAGGGACTAATAGCCAAGCTATGACATCACTATTCGCTATTAGCCGTAATAACTGACATCATCCAGCAACAGCCAGGCAGCCTGCCTTACCTCTTACCACTGTTCACTCTCTCACCCTCTTCTGAGGCCACATCGGTCTCATTCTCAGCTGCAGCCCCTCTTCCAGAGGGTAAAGCGGTCAGACCTATGCACAAACCACAGAACCTTCCAGTAAGACCAGGTATTCTGCTCAAGGGTCTGACATTTTGGAAACACCAGACGGATGACATCTCTTATTCCCCTTTTGATATCTGATGTCTAGTGCTTCTTATGAGCCAGTCCTGTGCCCACCTGAAACTGAGATGCTGCTCTGGTTGGCACGTGTGTCTCCTGTGTCTCCTGTCAGCTCCAGCAAAGAGGACTTGATGTAGGAAGAGAGGGTGTCCGATGGCGAGCTCCCACCCACAGTAAGTGGGTTACACTGCTCGTCCAGGAGAGGGAAACTGCCAGTGCTTTTCAGCTCCTCAAACCTCCGTGCACACTGCAAACACGAAGAGAATATAGATCAAAGATACTACTTCTTATAAAATCTTATGATACTCCACACATACATACTAGCACACATACTGTATTTTCAGAAAATGCACATGATGAAATGACAACCTAGTCTAACTAGTATATTCAACAATGAATAAATCTATTAAATAAGATGACTTTCTCCAAGTAATATGACAAGATCTGTAAGTGGAAAAGTACATTTACCTCCTTCGGTGTAAAACCAGGGACCAGCTTAGCCACACTCTCCCAGTTAATGGGCTGTGGCATTCCCCACAGTGAGCTGAGAACCATGTCCAGGACTAGTGTGTTGTTGTCATATGGGAAATTGTTGTTGACTGAGCACAGGCGACTCATTCTAGAGGTGATACACATTTGAAAATGATTAAAATTGGTCAGGTCACAGCTCTGCAGAACAAGTAAGACGACCGTAGTTTTGTAACATTGCGCCTCTTCAGAACTCGTGATTGGTCGGACGGTTTAATCAAACCTAAAGATGCTGTTACATCTTAAAAGCCCAATAACTGTGTATTGGGCTTATGCATGAATGGAATATCCTGACTTACTTGTCTACTCTGATGGATGTTTTATTGCGACGACCCCCCTCAGCTGTTGGGCGCCTTCTGTCTTCGGTGCAGTGGTTAGCAGGCCAGCGTTGCCCTAAATGTTTAAGGCGTTACAAGAATTTGTAACATATGCGACACCCCTCAGCTGGAGACAAAAACAACTTAATGTTAAAGGCGTGTTGGCTAGCTAACGTTGGGATAAAATAGCTAGCTGGTCACTGAACGTTCAACAGTTTCAAATTACGACCATCATTACTAGCGCAGGCTGCTCAAAGATTACTTAAAATCATTACTTAGTCTTTCAGTTAGTGGAAGCTTTTGCAGTTTCGATAAATGACTTGAAACTCATGTGTGAAGTCATTGGCTAGCTAAGTTAGCTAACTACAAGTAGCACCCCGTACTCTCTAGCTCTGCACAAAAACCCAACAAGCTAGTAAATGCTGCTGCAGGCATCCTCCTCTCAAAAAATGGACAAAGCGACAAACTGACGGACGGGTAAAATACGTAATCATAGCATCTCTGAGGGAGGGACAGTTTAACTTGACTAGGAAGACAGCTTAATCGGGCGTAGCATCATCAAGCTGACACTTGTTCAAGCTCGTGCTCTTCCGGTGCCGCAGTGCAGCAGGTGCAAATATGCGTCCTCGTTGCTTAGTGACATGACCTCCACATTCTATACCAAAAGATTCTAGCGCGTAGCGCTCTAGAATAACGCGCTTTAGAATCGTTGCTCTCTACCGTTCTACTCCTCTTATGTGAAGCCTTAACCTGCTGTATTTCACTCAATTACACTTTAGAGAAGGCAAACACGGGCAAGTAGTCCTATAAGACCTCTATACTATGTACAACACTTACGTAATACCTCTATAGTGTTCCACAGTACTACTACCATCCCTGTATCATACTTCTACATGTTTTTTATATTGTTTTTTTTTTTTTTTTTTTTTTTTGTGGTGCTCCTATAGTACAATCTTGTACAATCTATATTAAAATGTCCTAAAATACTCGTATGGTAGCCTAGCTCTAGCTATATAGCATTTCTCTGTTTTTTCTAAGGGATTTTGACGAGGTTTTTAATACCATTGTGATACCCTGAAAAGAAATGTAGAATGTAGAAAAGAAAATGTAATGCCTCCTCCTGGGATAAAAAAGTCCATGATACGCATGGGCCACTCTGTTAAATTTGTGCAACACCACCATCTGCTGGTGAAAATTATTCAGTTTTATTGTATTGCGCAAGATGGCAGTGTGGCAAGTACTTCAACGTCATAACTGCATGCCAGGTAAGTAGGTATCAATCACGCATCAAAAGCACTTTTGAGGAATTACAATTCACAAAACACTCCTTACTAAAAATAACTGCATTTCTGAGACAGGAAAACAGCAGTACAGTTATCTTCTCTTATCCAAAACATTTATTTCATTGGTTTTAATATATTGCTGTAAAATTAACAGTTACAGCTACAACTATTTTTGTAGTACTCCCTCCTCCCTGGTTAGCCCATTAGTTACAAAAGTGGCATTATCACTAACAGTAAAAAAAGAAAGTTTCCTGCTGCATATGAGCAGTGTAGGCAACATAACAGCCACAGGAATGATTTTATTTGCTGAAACCAAATCACAACACATATTGTGAGATTTCCAAGCATACATGTGAACTGTTGACAGAGGTATTAGCAGTACCATTGCTACTAAATATTCAGGTGACATGTAAAAGTAGGCTTTTCTATTTACATATGAAGCCCTAGATAATGCTGGTAACCTGTACTGCAATTGACAACAGGGTTTGCATCTCGTGTTTTTTTGCTGTTGACAATACAGAAACCATTGGAGACACAGTTAGACAAGAGGAAATCTTTATTCCCAAAATAACAGCTAATATTTACATAATTACACAGTTGTTAATGTCTCAAGGAGTATTAACAGGCGAGAATTAAATAACAGCAGAAAAAGTGCATATTTTCCAGAAGGATTCAAAATTAAGGGTGGAAAAGCACAAAAACGCAGAGATTATTTATACATATATCACACTCGAAAAAGTTAGCAAGAACAGCCACCTGTCTAAGCTGGTATACAATGTGTGGTTCATTTGTAATATCTGTAGAGTACACTAATCAGGCTGCTGCACAATTACCAATGGAATACAATCCATATTTATGATCGGGGTGCATGTTACTTAAATCTTAACATGACCTATTCCATATGTCTCCTTGCATACTTAACCAAGAGATCCAATAACTCAACTTGTGCACATAATAATTTGATATGTTATGGCTTTCATCCGATTTTAACAACTTTTCTAAATTCCATCCGGTTTTTAAATATAATTGTATGTTTGACTTCCACAATATCATGACAATAACGTTAATCATAGCCGCATGTATAAAATGACAAACACTCCCTCTTCTGTACACAAATTCCCAGTGATGGAACTGAACATGACGTTAACCGAATTAAAAAAAAAAAGGAGGATGAATCTAAACATTTGTTCCTGTAGAAAAATGTTCATTCAGTGGGCAAGTACGCATGGATGTGGGACCATGTGATGTAGCAGCATGATTGAAAGGCCTAACGATGTTGCAGCGCAGCCACTTACAGTTGGATTCCCCACTCCCACTACTGGGACGCAGACATGAACACAAATCAATGACAGGGCAAAGAAGTGACACCGCACACAGGGCTCCTGATACATTCTACAGCTCACTCCACTCCTCGTTCCTATAACAGATCCATCTTTTCTGACGGCATTACTACTGTGCCCGAAGGAGGGGAGCACTGGCCTGGCGTTTCCAGAAATACTGACTCTAGCATCTCTTCCGGGCAAGTTGGAGGCAGCACTGTGGTGGAGTTGGAGCCAGAGGCAGAGGCCAGACCTGGTTGGGGGGCCTGCTGTTGCTGCTGTGCCAGCCTCTCCAGCTCCGCATGCTTTCTACCCCTCCTCTTTCCAAGGACTTTCACGTAGTTGGCAGGAACTAAGCCTGTGGCCTGGCCATCCAAGCTGGCCAGTAACCAACCGCGAATTCTAGGCTGTTGCTCTGTAGGCATGGAAAGAAAGAACGGCATGGAAAGGCAGAGAACAGTTGGGGGTGGGGGAACAAACAGAGAAGCAAAAGACAACAGAAGCATATGAGAGGTAGTAAAAAATATGTTTTCAGTTGAAGGACATCTCCAAGGCTGACTGAGCTTTTCATTTGACAAGAAATTCTCAAGGGCAATAAAATGAAATGAAAGTAGACCCGAGATTCACCAAACTGCATGTTCTGACTGCTACCCTTGTCCTTACCTTTGGGTGCAAGATTGAGCATATCTCCAGTTTGGAAGGAGATCTCTTCCTCAGAGACAGCTGTGAAGTCAAACTCAGCCCGGGCAACGACATGGTCATCCTCTCCACTAGCCCAATTGGTGGCTGGAAGAGAATTACACATCTTGAGGATAAACTACACCCTGATATGATCTGATGTCCTGTGAACTCTTCATATTTACTAATTTGCAGTACGCATAGAACTACTATAGTAAATCAAATAGTGTCATATTCTGATCATTACAAACATTACAGGTGTTTACGTCACACCTGTTTCCTCTGTCCCCTCAGCAGACCGCAGAAGCCTCCAGATCAGGTAAGGTCCTCCAAGGACCACAGCGAAGAACAGAAAGATAGGCCAGGACTTCACAGAGTCGCCCCGAGGTTCACTCCTTGCTCCGCCTGATGAGAGGGCAACGGCTGCTGTGGCCTCACTGTCGGCCCATAAATCCTCCACCTCTGCGTCGCGTCGCAGTCCAAGGAGCCTTTGTAGACGACGGTACAAGTAGCGCAACGTACGCACCAGCGCAAAGGCTGACAGGACTTTGGCAAAGTGTGCTCGCAACCGGGAGAAGTGGTTGGCTACATCCAGTACGGCACGGAAGCTGTTGTACACAGCTGAAAAGGTGGCGTCCATCATCATGCTTACGGACGAGAATGCGTGGACAATGCTCTCGATCGACTGAAAGGCCCTGCGGCTACTTTCCTCCGCCTGTTGAACGAAGCGACTAGGCGGCGTCTCCTCCATCCCGAAACGACTGAAACCCATTCCATATCCTCCATAGCCGTACGGACTGTAGCCACCGTACATAGAGGTACCGTAAAGGCCATAAGAGATGGGTAGGAGCCGAAGGATGGGCGGTAAGACTGCTGAACGGGTCTTGGCGGCAAAGGAGGCGCGACCCGTGTCAAACCAGGGGGCGCTGAGGTAGACGGACCGACCGGTGCAGACAACCCAAAGTCTGTGGAACTGGAGAGGAGTAAATTGAAGCCGGTGAAAACTGGTGCATAGTTTTTTTTAATCAATATAAGGTTAAAACTCACCTAATGACTGCATTGCAGTAACTATTTAACATTACTTGTGCTGAGCAAAGACAATGATCTGTGCATAAAATAACCTTGCTAATGGGTCTACATCTCTGAAGCTTGATGGACGACAACAAGTGTAAAGTACATCGGCTAGTTTGCATGCGAAACACCGACAACAGCAGCGTGTTTTATCCCACGCTAACGTTACAACAGCATCTTAACTGACAGAGCTAAGGTCGACTGTTGACTGAGTTAACGTTAAACTTCAAATGGTGTTGTTGTATTCCGAAATAAAACAGGCCATCAATCATTACTAACTATAGTTCACTTACACACATAGTCGATAAAAATTGTCAATGCAAATAATCAAAACAGACCTGGCTTTAGGCTCAGCTTGCTAGCTACATGCTAACTGTTGTCACAAGTCACTCTGGGTATTTAAAAAAATAAACTGATACTAACCGATAGTTTAGAGGTGCATTCATTGCCCCGGGAATTCGTCTTCCCAAGGTTTAGGTGGAGGCTGTGACATCGTTGAAAATAGTTGTGAGAAAGAAGCTAATTATAGCTCCCTGTCGCTTCCGAGCTTGCTAGCACAGCCAGATTCACACTTCGACCGAAAAATGGTGTCCAGGCAAAACGAATCAATTCCGAATTCGGCTCATCTTGTTCGATTAGTCGAGGCTGTTGAATGATGCATCCCTATGAATGCGTCGTACATCACAATCTGGATCTGTTTTGAAAAAAAGACTGAACTATCATTGAATAACACATAACTCAGTGAGCGGTCAAGTGGCCATGGATGTTGATGGGTGCGCAATGGTCTACAAATGTGCACATTTTATAGTAGTAAGCTACGCTGAATATCGTGCGGCTCGGCCTACCACCATTCAGTAGACTTCAGAAGACGCTTTTTGGCAAAAACCGAGAAGCTTGGTTTATAGCATGGATGCATGCATGTTTTCTCCAAATAGGCCTACTGCCCAAAAGCCAATTTAGCAAAACTTCAACCACCTTTCAGTGTTTGTCTGTTTAGTAGCCTGTACCTATCTTCTAGTCCAGGGGCCACCAGTGGCACCCAAACTGAGCTGAAGGTACCCCATCGACAACTTTTTTTTCCATCCACGGTACCTCTAATTTAAATTCTTTCTTTCACTTAATTGTGCCTTGCTATTAGGCTATACTTCTGCAATCTTTTAGAATGGAACTTTACCATTTCATATTTATCATTACTATAATTAATACTGATAATGCTGTTATCTGGACATATTGCGAGGCTCGTTATAAGGGACCCATGATGAGAGAGAAATTTAATTTAAAGACAGTATCATATTGTGTGTAAACAAACATACTGGTTGAATAACAATAAAAAACATGGACCTCTGCTTGGCGGATGGACGCTTTTCCCATTTAGTTCCTCTTCATATGTTTGTCCCGTCCGCAACACAGTGCATTTTGACCATAGCAAATGTGCGCCTTTACAAATGCTCACGCTCTGCTATCAGCCACAGGAGCCACAGAGCTGATTAAGGAGCAAACGACTTTAATCACTAACCAGTGTTCGCAAGTCAGGCAACCTCGGCTCTCAGCAGGAACAGCAACAGCAACAGCAGGAGACGTTTCTCCTTTCTAGATTCCTATTTTCTTACTTTTTTTTCTTTCTCAAAACACGCCATATTCATAAAGTATCTAACTACCCAGCTAAAATGATAACTGTTCATTTTAAACTGTCGACTTTATTGCTGACGGGGCTTTGCGACGGCAGAATTTTTTTGTGCCGCGAAAACAACGAAAACGGTACACGAATGGAGTAAACTTTTCGGGGATCATAGCCTAAATGTAATATGTGGCTAGGACTAGTAGCCTAATGATGAGACATATAGCCTAATCTATGGTTAGAAGAACCAACCGAAAATAATTCAGACATGTAAATTGAAAATGTTTTATTGATGACCGAAATTTTCAGAATCAAAATTCAAAGTATTTCGCAGCACCCTTGGACGACCGCTACCACTTTGAGAACCCCTGATGGTAGCTAACCACCTTAAAGTCAGTTCAGATCAAGTCCTCAACGTGACCTGCCCAATTCTTCCTCAGAGAAGGTGAAGTCAAATTCCATCAATTTGGATAATGGCGTATATTCATCCAGAAGTGTTAGGCTATTGTATTCATACACAAATGTTTGGCTATTCTATTCATTCTGTATCTCCAAATGACCCAAACCACAAGTAAACGACGTCTAGCAACATGACTGCGAAGTCGTGATGCATAAAATAGCCAGCAGAGGATGCCCGTGCATAACACTGTACTTTGTTATGTGGACTGAAAACAAAAATAAGGCACCGTCCTCTATCTTGTCAAGCCCGAAAATATTACGGAAAATATTTCTTTGCTATAGTCTGGCCCGTAGCCTCCACATCAATTGTGCTGAAGTAGGGCATTTTGTGATACAGTTTTGTTCGACGGCTTTGAAAACAGGTTAAAAGGTATAGGCTGCGTTATAATTAACCATCGCACCAATTAGCCTAGGCCAAATTGTTAGTCAGTGCAGCCTATGATGTTACCTTTGATTACGCTATAGTCATAATGTTGATATAGCGATTTAATAGCGATTTTATTAGAGAATTTACGAAGTATAGTTCTGTTGAGTTTAAGTACAATCACCAGTTGAGAAAGAAGAAGTGGCTGTAGGTAGGATGGGTGGGGTTTGGTTATGTTAGCTTAATACAAAGTGAAAGTGGTTTGAAGGGGGCTTGTTAGGCTTGTGACGTTAGCTGTGGTGCGGTCTCGTTAATACTGTTCATGCCCGGTTTAAAACATTTAAAACTTCGTCTAAGGTGAATAGTGATGTCACGCTCGTGTGTGTGTGTGTGTTTGGGGTTCTGGGATATACTGGTATCGAGATTCTAAAGCATATACCCTATACGTACGTCACTCAGCCAGTGGGCGACTGAAACCCGAGCTCGTCAACACGCTTCATGACCTTTAGAGCTCCTCTGACACCCCTTCCCCATCACAAACACCCACTGTCCACCCACACGTGCTTTCTCACAAAGGCTTGACCACTTTTGACAGCGTCTGTAAAATTAATTCTACAGTGTTGTAAAGTGTAGGCTTGTAAAAAAATAAAGAAAGATCAAGAAACCAGAGAAGCCTATTTGTTAATCAAAATTACATCAGAACTGTAGGCCAACTTGTTTAATGAACTATTAGTAGCATTTCACAGTTGTATCCCTGATTTATGTAAACGGACTGCATTTATTTAACGCTTCTCTACTTCTACGAGCACTCTAAACGCTTTACAGACATGCTTTAAATGCATACATACACATTCACACACCGATGGCGGAGGCTTCCATGCAAGGTGCCAACCTGCTCATTTGGGGTTCAGTATCTTGCTCAAGGACACTGGAACCAGAGATGTAAAGTAACTAAGTAAATATACTTCACTACTGATAGGGAGTTACTAGAGTAAAATCGCTCAGCTTTTACTTTTGTGGAGAAGTTTCTTGGGAAAACCAAAGTAGCAGAGAAGTTTGTCTTGTTCAACCAAGTCTTTATTGCGTTCACCGAGAGAATGGTTATAACAGTGGTAATCCTCAACCATTCTAACCACTCTGATCTTTCTAACCATTCTAACCATTCTGACCTTATACCTTATCTATCTATCTTAAATACTCCTGCCAGTGGATGATGTAGCTGGCACAGAGCCAATCCTACGCAAGGCCTCAGTTTCTGTCCTTACGATGATGCTCTAAACATGGTTTCAACACAGTTTTCAGAGAGGAGCCTACTGGTATGCACATTACTGGTGTTTACACTTTCTTTTTATAGCACAACACTCTGCTGCATGCTCTATCCTCTTTCGGTATACACACATACATATATTATTTGTTCTACAAAATTCCCACTTTTACTTCACTACATTTCCTTAGTTAATTGCCGAGTTTTACCCCTGTACATTTTCAATTGGCAGCATAGCTACACGTATCAGATATAACTGAATTTGGGGGGCGACAGAGTGACTGCAACAGTCTTGAGCAAGTTTTGTGGAAGCTGACTTGTCATTGGACAAGTGCAAACAACAAATTCTCCATTAAACCATTTGTCACTCCGACTGTGAGATTTGTTTTTTTTTTTACATTTTCTGAAGTTTGTTACTTGTGTTACTTAAGTACATTTAATTACAGATTACTTTTCATACTTAAGTACAGTAAATACAAGATACTTTTAGACTTTTACTTGAGCAACAAGTATTTTTTTGGACTTTTGAGTACTTTAAACACCGACATCTCTACCACCTACGCCACCACTGTGATGTCACAATCTCATAATGTTTTAGGCACATTTCTTTTGTTGTTTGGTGGTGGATTGTTTGATTGTATAGCTAATGTTGCCATGTATGGCTGTATATTTGGCATGAAATGTCTCCCCTTGCTGGTTTGTCAAGTGATGTCATTCTGCGAGTGATGTCAGTGATATGTCACTGGCTATGTAGAAGCATTCTAAGGATGCACAAGGTACTTTTCCATTACAGGTTCCTCTTCGCTGGCCTGAGTGACTGATAGCTACTGCATGGGTTTAGGGTGAAGTTCTGTTATCAATAATCTGTCTGGCCTCTCCTCACATGAAAAGCGTTTGACAGTATTGTTAACATTGCGTAATGTTGTTAAGATAAGAAAAATGAGTCAGCATACATTTTAAGAAATGGCTCATCAGTATTCCATAATAATAGCTCTTCCTTTCCCTGAATGTTTATTTTCATATGTTTATCAACTAGGGGGTCTAAAAATTCCAGAACTGTAGCTTCTCGTCTTTACACAGGTATGACCTCGGCTAAGGAACAAGCATTGAGAAGATGCAAGCACGCATTGTTCACAGATGATTTTACAGGTTGTAGGGATTTTCCCTGTGTGCTGAAACACGAGATAGATATGGCATATGGAAGCATTTCAGTCAAACTCAGGTCTAATGTCTGTAATTAAATGGTGCTTTGGAGACTCTCTGGAGGCTCTGAGCACATAGAGTTTCTTCCATTCTCTCTGTGCGAGGTCTTCACATTCGGTAGTCAATGTAGAAGACATGTTAAGTCAGCTCAGGGACAGTCTGTAGCTGATTTTGCCAAAAAAATACTTTTAATTAAAGACTACTGGATGAGTGCATGCAACTCAAAATCAGAATGATGTTAGAATAGATATATGTACTCTCCTTCATTGCAACATAAATGTAAAATATGAATATGAAATATATAAAAATATAAAATATGAATATAAACAGGAGCAACAGGAATACTTCCTGGCTACTGATGTGGGCTCTTGCTTTTTTTTTTTGCCTCACCTGAGTGAGTGTGAATTTCAAACCTGC
Organism: Tenualosa ilisha; assembly: GCA_015244755.2. Taxonomy (NCBI): domain Eukaryota; kingdom Metazoa; phylum Chordata; class Actinopteri; order Clupeiformes; family Clupeidae; genus Tenualosa; species Tenualosa ilisha. The sequence goes on along the minus strand of PYXC01002282.1, from coordinate 3,743,564 downwards.
CTGTCAACACCCCGCTGCCCCCACCTCTCCTCTGGAGAAGGCAGGTTTGTGAGGTAAGCCACATATTTCCCATTAGGCCCTGCTGTGTGACGAGGCTTGTGAGGGAGGAGCCTTACTGGAACTGAGACTCGACTGGCTCCGTCACCCTCCTGCACTTGGCAGGGAGCCAGGGCAGAACCTGCGCGCCTCTTTATTGTCAATCTGAAAGGACCGTGGTCCGGCAGCCCAGCCCACAGTCAGATTTGAAGTGCCGCAAGTATGTCACCTGCCTGTGCTGTTTTTCTCCCATAAATGCCCTGGCAGAAAGCCAGGGCATAAAAGCTGTTGAGCTCACTCATCCTGTCAAAGCTACGAGCATGCATGGAGGAATGATGGTAAAGAAAGCACATCTATATCTTTTGTTAACATGATATGATCGAAGGGGAAAAACTTGGACATGGAACCTGCTACCCATATATTATGACATTCTGGTAGTTGCAGGCTATAAAAATGATGACTTTACAGATGGGTCATCTTACTCCCACACATAACAGAATCTTGAATTAGTTTCCAAAAGTCTGCCTTACAACTTATAGAGCATAATTTGAATCAGGGAAATATGTGTTTACAAGATGGCCCCATAAAACTATTGTGCAGCTGACTGACTATCCCTTGAAAGCCACTGCACCTGGTCCAGGACACATAATGTTGCTGTGTTAGTGTGATCAGTGTGGTTTGAATTTCTACAGACAGACAGGAAGCCACATTTTTTTCTGCCTCTCTTCTTTGGTCATGATAAAAAGCTTCTTATACGTCCTGTATTCTCTGGTATTGACGTCTCCTTGGAAAGAATAAAGCACGTAAATCAGACAAAAAGAAAAAGTACCCCAATGTGAGTAAATTCTGTCAAATGATCCGTATTGAAAGTAAGCGACTACAAAATATGAGATTTGTTCAAAGGTTTCCATAAGGATGCAAGCTTTCTTTCTGGTGTTCTTTGAATGATATAATTTGCAGTATTCTCCTTGTACAATATCAACTGGATTTGGTTAGCTATGTCCCTGAAACGGAAATGTCTGTTCATGCCACGCACAAGGGATGTCACAATATCAGAAATTTAGTAGAAGTAATCAGTACCACTATCCAATTAATTCCATGGTCCTTGATACCAAAATCAGTATCACTGCACTGCATAAATTGATAAACTGATGTACTCCTACATACAGTAGACTACATCTTTATTAAAGCAGAGGTAGCTTAGCAAATAGGCAAATATTAATACGAACAAAAAAGAACGAAACAGTACACATAATTGTCAGCATTACAGCGTCAACAATGCACTTTGTGGAACCTTTAATGTGGATCAGAGCAATTAAGGTAATATCCTCCTTTCTTTTTTGTTTGGATATATCAATGTGTTATTTAACTATTTGGCTTTCAGAGATGGTTTGTGTCAAGAGTAGCCACCTGCTGATGACAGCTGTCACCTGAAAGGTAGAGGATATTTACCACTGGTGGAGAAAGGGCAAGGGCTCATCACTGATTCATGTTTTTGCTCTTATTTTTTGTGGTTAATTTTGTAGGGCATGCATAATACTATGCGACTGTCCCAGTTTTTAGACAAATTTCTTGTGACATAAGAGATGAAATTCTTCAGACACCTTTATCCCTATATTCACCATCCAATTAACATTCTAAGGCAGTTCACACCAGTGACATCCTACCATTCTAATATATGAGGCCCATTGACAGACATTCTCATCAGATTATGAAGAAACCTGAAATCTTTTGGTGAATCTTAGGTATATCAAGATAGAGCCACACCAGTGCAGGTGGAAATAACTCACAAAGTGGAATAACAGACAATGTTAAAGGATCCCTGACTGGTAAAACATGTTGGCCTTATAAGACTTGATGTTGGTGTATATATTTAACAGAATTTTTAAACACACAAATGCTTTTTTTTTTTATTAAAACTTTTAGAAAAGCCCTTCATTTGTAGGGCTTGTAAGCTACCATTGCGTTTACGTCTCAATGCATTCCAGGTAAAAAGTGACATCACCTGTTTGATATTGATGGTGTCTGTGTGGAGCATCAGCTTGATTACTTCAACCAGGTAATGTCACTTTTGACAACAATGGCAATGAAAGGATTTTCTAAACCAAAAACATTTCAATTTAAGTGTTTTTTTAAATTACGTTTATGTAATGTAGTGTAGTGTCAGTCTTATAAGGCCAACAAGTCTTACTAAACATGGATCCCTTTCCACTATGAGAAACTAACACTTTTTGGACTTTACAAGAATGTTCCCATGAAATATGGTCTCTCTCTTGTTCCTCCTCTTGATCTACTTCCTGCTTTTCAGTCAGTCTGTCAGTCAGTCAGAGACATTGTGAAGTGTGTCACGGGGATACTCCACAAACTTCATCTGAGGCCTTTTATTTAGCACAACTGTACACTAAAGGTCATGTTTGCTTGCACTAAAAGCACTTAAAGAGGACGTTGGCTAAAGTGTATTACAGGAGTAGGCTATAGGCTATCTGTGGAAGAGCACTGGGCAGTGAGGCCAGTGCCAGTTGAGAAGGCTTATCAAAATGAAGAATTGAAACAAGTAATGCAGACAAAACAGTGGCTGTATTTCACAAAAAAGATCCAGGAAATCTTTTGAGATTTTTTTTTTCAACCAGTCATAATGGTCTGGGTTTTTTTTAAATACTTTCACAAGTGGGTATTTAACATGAAAAAGTTATTTCTGTATGTTTTAGCAGAAAGGCATTATCTGCAACCATGTGAAGCAAACAGTTCTAAATCACTAGACCATTTACCAAAAATGTGTTTGCTTTCATTGAAAACCTTTGGCAAATAAAATTTGGTTCCAGTAACCAAAACAGGACTATCTGCTTTTTCTTTCGCATGGCAATTGGCCAGTTTGAATTTCCAAATTTCCCATATTGCAAAAGTAAGCCCGTAGGTTGCATCAGTAAACCAAACTATTGAAATGGACTTCCAAATGAATCATTACAGTCTAAAACTATGCAGTTGCTCAATTTATAACAATGCTCTTCTAACCACAGACTATCCTGGAAAAGCTGTGTGTCTTAAAAGAGCCTGCTCTCATTAAAAATGGAATGCCAAATGGTCAAGTAAGTTGTAGGGGTCAATTGAAGAGACAGAGGAGTTCAAAATTCTTCTTTTTTATTTAGAAAAATGAATAAAAAAAATAGACTATAGTCTTACTTAAAAAACAATTTAACATATAAAGACATTTAAAAATACAAGCCAGTGCCATAAAACAGATCAAATGGGAAAAAAAGACCATGTTACTAAGACAACATAAAAAAGAGGACAAACTTAACTCTCCAGTGTCACTGTTGTTCAGTTACCATAACAATCTTTTACATTTATCATGATGAAGCATACTGTCTTGTCACTTTGAGAACTCTGGATAATATGTTGTTATGACATAGTCATTACTTTAAAATTTCCAGTCTCGGAACATAATTGTCTTGCCACTATTGCCAGTTTTGCAATGTTTCACCTCTCCTGCCACTAGTCACAATTATGGCTTTAAGGTTTTATTTACATACACATCAAAAAAAAATCTGCCACTAACCCCCCATTTAACTCCGTCCACACTTAGACAAGTAACTAAATGACAAAGAGCACCAGTATCCCTCCTACATTCATTCAAAAAAACCAGAGGACGTGAGACTAGAAAATCACATTGCATTGGCCAATGCAACAACTTTCTTTTTCAATACCTACATTCTCCATCTGGCAAGACTTGCTTATGACCTCTCTCTGCCCATCCATGGGACTACAGGTAGGGGTTCAAAGGAATCGACTGGATCAGTTTTACTGAAACCACAAAGCGTCCTGGTCTATGGTGCTTTGGCCAATGCTGGCCTTGCCCACACCCTGCCTCACTGCCTCTTGAGCGCTTCCATTGTTGGCCGTGCAGGAGAGCAGGGTGGTGTAGGACTGCTGGCAGTCTGCTGTGGCAGAGGCTGAAGGTGGCTGGACCGTCATGGCCACCGACTGCTCCTGCTTGGGGAGGACGGTACTTGACTGAGACCCAATGATACTCTGGAGGAAGTCCCCTTCGACGAGGTTCTCCATTAAAGGAAAGCCCATACCACCGCCATTCATGGAAGTGGCACAAGACTGTGAAGCGTTGCTCCAGTGGGACTGCATCATGGCCTGGTTACAGGCTGCTGTGGCCTTGCGGATGGCGAAGGCACCCTGGCCATCTTGCCGGACTTGACCCTGGGGATCAGGGTCCAGGCAAGCTAGATCACCCATACTGAGCTGAGGGAGGCTGTTGTTGCCGGTACTTTCACCCGCGCATGTGTAGGCTGAGCCGGGGTGCATCTGCTGATGCTGCTGCTGCTGCTGCTGCATGTTAGCCTCGTTGCTGTGGCTAGCAATGGCATTTGAGGCAGAGGTGTTCATGCAGATGCTGTCAAGGCTAAGGTTTGGGTTAGCCGGCCAGTGGTTGACTGACATGGCTGCTGGCATAGGCCGGGAGTGCATCATGTTGCGCTGACTACCAGATTGGTAGGTGTTGTTGTACATGTTGCCAAGTTGCCGGAACAAACCACCACCAACATGGCCGGTGTACGCATTTGGAGGTTCTGTTGAAGAACAGAGAGAGGAATTTGTTACTTGTTGCTGTCAAAAAAACAACAATGCTTTTGTAATCTAAGCACATTTGGCAATCCTGGCCCCTGCATACCCTTTTTGATAAATTGTGGCAACATGTTGGTCTGTGCAACAGCCTTTGGTCGGTTCACTGGGTTCAATCCACCTTTTTGGAAGGAAAAAAACAAACTTTAAACTTCCCCATTCAGAGCATATTTTAAAAGACCAGACAAACAAATGAAGTCTAAATGCTGGAATAACTGCTACAGGGGGACATATATGATTCTTACTCTGTAAGGCAGGGAATGTCTTCATCAGGTCACACCTACGCCGCTTCTTCTCTTGGCAACCATAAGGATCTGCGACCAAAAAAAACAATCAGAGTGATTTAAAAAAAAAACAAGAACAATAAAAAATAATCAACACAATAATCAAGACACCTGAAAGTTCAATCGTCTAGTTCAAAAGTCTACATCGTTTGTGATGTTCCTTTTTATCAACAACACTTAAACCCTTAATTTATGCATGTGTTACACTTTATACTTCAGTGTGAAACACTTGATAATCAGAGAAACATCCATAGTGTAAAGGTTCAGGCTTTCATGTCTGTTTAGAGGACGCTCTGCATTGCACAACACATTCTCGGCTCAGAGTAAAAAGGGGCTATGCTCAACCGGGCTTGTGACCTCTCACCTTTGTCATCTGGCAAGTAGCGAAACTCCATGGGCTCGCTGACTTCCTGGTCGGTGGGACGGCGGAGCTGCATGCGCACTGTCACTGGCGCCGTGATGGACGTGTTGTAGTAGGGCGGCGTCCGGAACACGATGGCCACCTGGCGGTGCACGTCTGCCTGCGAGAAGCTGCCCTTAGCCTCCCAGCTCTGACTGAAGAAGCGCACCTCAATGTCGTCTACAGGAGAGGAAGGATGAGGCAAGGGGGATGAGTTGATGGGTGAGAGGTGTTAAAGACATGATAGACAAAAGAAAGAGAAGAGAAGAGAAGCTCTCGGCTCTGGTTTGTGATCAGTATGACCAGTATGGTGGGAAAAGAAAAGGGAGTACATGATGATGGTGAAAGAATGTTGGGGAAAATGGCATCAGTCACCACCAAACGTAACTGATATTCATGTGTGCATACTGTACATTACAAAACACAAGACCTGGAATCAAATTATTTGATAATACTTATGCTAGTACTACTACTACTACAACTAAAAATAATAAAAACATTTGCTCAACACACTAACCTTTCTGGACCTTGTCACAGAGCAGGAAGATTTCATCGCCGCCTTTGACACTGCCGCTGTTTCTGTTGACGCGGCAGATGCGCAGCTCTGCTGTGTTGGGGGCTCCTAGGGAGACATTGAAGAAAGGTCAGATGAACACACCTGCATGCATTTCAAACTAGGTGAAAAGTCTGTGTGAATTGCTGTCCCAGAGGAAATCATTAGATGTGGCCTTTAGAGGTGATTCTTCTCACCTGTGACTCAGAAAAAATCACTTAATCTTGCTGACTCACGTCGAGAAAACAGTGGAACATTCTGGTACGTATTGACAAGTGTGCAGCGTGTGTGTGTGTATATCTATCTGCCATCTTCACATACGGAACAAGTTAAGTTTAGTCCGCTAGTCCTCCGCTTGTGGGCAAGGACATCCCCAAAATGAGATATCAGATGACCTGCACATGAGACCAACTATTTCACAATATTCTGTTTTGATCATGCAGACAAATCTGAAAAAAAAAAACTGTGATAAAAAGAGGAAGCAAAGTCAACTGTGCACCATGCAGAAGTAGCCAGGACCAAAAGCTGCTTCCTCTTTTTATCTTTTTGTGAGGTACTCGAGCCATAAAAAGATAGGAGGTCAACACTTTTATATACATATATATGTATTACAGACTCTACACAAACACGCAAGTGTGTGCTTCATTTAACACACGCGCCACTATCTAAACCTCACAATGGGTGTCTGCTCTCGGTTGTTCTAGGAACTCAGAGTTTGCGTTATCTCCTAGTTCGGCAGCTTCGGGGTTAATAGAAGAAAAAAAAACGTAGCGTTCATTTGGCAAGCTCTTTTTTGTCAGCGGCTTCCTGTGTAGCTGGCCCATGACGCGAGCGAAAGTGAGACAGAGAAGGGGCCACCTTCGTTTCCTGTAGTACAAGTATAGCGCAAAGGCAGACAGTAAGTGTTAAGTGTGCATTCACCTTGCTACTACTACCATGACTCCAATGGTTACTTTGTTCCCACTAACACCAAGGATGATGAACATTTAAGGACACAAAAACAAGCATACAGAATCCTAACACCCCCCCTCGCCCAATGCCCTGATCCCTGTAAGCCCTGAATCCTCAAAGACTTTACAGCCACGAATCAACTTCACGATTGGCTGATTCATGCCAGTTAGGGTTTCAGGGTTCAGACAATGCTATGTGGGTTAAGGGCTTCAGCAAATGCTGTGCGGAAGCAGCGGCTGTGACATGGCTGGCCGTGTGACACACTCACTGTTGTCGTAGATGGGATTAGAGACGATGGGGTTAAGGGTGATGCTGAACTGGCCACTCTCATCCTGCAGGAACACTTGGAAGCACAGGCGCACCACATTCAGGTCGTACTCTTCAGTCTGCAGAAGCTGCTCTCGTGGAACTAAGGGCACACACACACACGCACACACACAGACACACACACACGGTTAATATACATCAATAATATGTGTTGTAATACATGTGCATTACAGCTACAGCTTTAACACTGATCCTTTTCTCTTCCTGCTCTAAAACAACGGAACTCAATACAGAGTGCAAAAGGAGAGGTTGAAGGAGAAGATGAATGACAGAAAAGAGGAAGAGGTTAAGACAATGGATGTGGGAGTGAAAGAGAAAGAAATCATCTGCATGTGGTCAGATTTAGATTCGGAGGCAAACGCTGGATATCAGAGTCTCCCATGGGAGTTGGTGTTCGACTCGTGACTCATGGGTAGCACCCTGAGCCCACGAGGGAGCTGCTAAAAGCAGCCACAAGCAGTCACAAAGCGCGACGCACATCTGCAAACCCGTTTTTTCGAGAGGTGTCACTTTGGCTCGCCCTCTTCCACCCCCTCCCCCACGCTCTCACACTTGCATACGCCACATGTGTATATACACGCCCCCACATGCACATGCCAAAGATGTCAGGGATGATTACTCCCTCCTACGCTCTCTATCTCCCTCATCACTCTTTCACTCTCTCTCTCTCAGGACTCTGTCTTCATCCTCTTGCACTTCACGCCGTGGCTATCCCACCTACGCGGTGTGACACGGGTGCTCAGCTTGCACCAGTGATGTCAGTGATGGTGGAAAACATGGGCCCTCTTCTTTCAGACAGCTCACAACCTGCGAAAGGAGAGCAGCCCGGGGGCCGATGACGATTCTCCGACCAAGGAGGCCCACAGGTCTGACGTCTCCTGCTGCCTCTGCCAAAACCACAGTCAACGGAGGGACCCAGCAGGAGGGAGGAGAAAGAAGAGGAGGAGGAGGAGGAGGTGGAGGAGGAGGTGGTGGTAGAGGAGAGGAGCTGATGAGAACGAAAGAGAAAGAGTGTGGCTTGTGTATGTGTATGTACCTCTGTATGTCTGTGTGTGTGTGTGTGTGTGTGTGTGTGTTGGGGAGAGGGGTGTTGGTAGAAGGAGAAATCTAAATGGTTTCAGTGGTTCAGGGGACAGAAATTAGTGCAAGACTGCAAAAATGTGAGGCCAGTGATGCACTGAACAGGTGACAGGTGGTTGTGATTAGGTCAAGGTTAGTGCAGGTGGGTGGGTTGCTGACATGCAACAGGCATGCATGCATACATACATATGAGTGAGAGTGTGAAAGAGAGAGAGAAAGAGAGAACAGCAGCAGGTGTTAAGTCTCCATGTTGTGGGCACCACCACTAGCAGTCCCTCCACAATGACTCATGAGACACCACGTTTTTTTGGTTCACACATCTGCCACTCTCTAAATGTCACTTGGCTACCTAGCATGGCTAGCAAGCAACTGAACCTGTACAAATATCAACAGCACCTGAGCCTAGGCCAAATCAATTGGACCTTGATATAAACTAAGCTAGTCCACTCATTCCTGCTCTGCAAACTCTGTAACTTTCACCTCCAGTCACATTGTTGACTTCTCACCTGGTTACCATATCATCTGAAATTTCAAGGGGTAATGTATGACCATTCAGAATGTTAATTGACTGTTATTTCTATAAATTAAAAAAACCCCTATACTCACGAGTCATATGGGAGTGCTCTGTGGTGCTAGTATTACGTTTGTAGTCTCAAGATGATAGATCAGTGAGAATGACATGAGATCATCACTATTGGTTTGTCTTCCGGTGACTTTTCACACACAAACACAGCCACTAATATCAAAACCCCATTACTACACTAACACTTACAGCATCAACAGTGAGCATACATACAAAAAAAAATTCTGTAAGCTTTTCAGAAACATACTCTTTCACAGAGGATGAGATCCTCCATGTAATGGGGAAGTAAGGCACTGGCCCACTTTCACAGCAGAAGTGAGAACCATATCTTACAGACTGCATTCAACAAGGAAGAGCAGTTATTGAAACCATTATTACTTTGGTACATACTGGCACCCCATCCCCCAATCTGTACATCTGACACACTAACATGGTTTGGCTTTACAGTTACTACCATTGTCAATGTGTTTGATTGATTGGTGGTATACCATGCCAAGTGGAGGTGATGGAGATGGCTCCAAACAAAAGCACAAAGTCCCTATGCATACATGCATGCTTGCAGTACATACAGACCACATGCAGCACTATACTGATTCTGATCTTGCATGAAACAGACAACAAAAGAACTTTTTTTTTCTCGTCCTGCAGAGGATGGAAAGGTAGTTCTCCTTTTTGCTCTAATAAATTCCCCAGTCACATGCGCATGCGAGTTGCATAACTTGTCCGGGAAAAGAGAAGTGACTTGTTTTTATTCTAATTAGTGCCTGTGCAACCGTAACTAAAGCACAGATCTTACAGTGACATGTTAGATCATAGGAGCAACATAAGTAACGAACAAACAAACACAACACAACACATGGCAGAGGCAAAACTCATGATTAGTGAGGGGAGATGCTGACCTCATACCGGAGCAAGGGAGGATGACAAGGAGGAAAGGCAGGAACGGAAAGGAAAACAAAAGAAAAGCAAAACAAGCAAAAAAAAAGACAAAGATGAGATTGAACTCTAAAAGAGAATATGCAGGCTGGCATAACCATGTCTCACCATTGAAGGGGTTGAGGCCGCGAGTCATGCGCTGTATAATGGCATCCTTCACCTCTCGCCGCCGAACACACTGGATACCCAGGTTCTGAAAGCTGTTTGAGGAGAATATTAGAGAACAGCAGTGAGGGCATATTCTGGCAGCTTCAGGGAGGAGCAAACGATATGGACATCTGAGAGAAAAAAACGCAAGGATGCAGACCCAAAAGAATGGACAGACAGCTAGACAGGACCACCATACTTAGGATCATTTGGCGTTCAAACTTTGCATGCCCTGCACAGGGATTCGCCTATTTGTTTCCTCTAGTGGACAGCAAAAAGGGGAAGCAAAAAGTCTGTTTGTGCCGATACAGTGGTCAGTCCTAAAGATGTCTTTGTGTGAATTTGTGTTTGTGTGCGTGTGGGTGTGTGTTTCAACATACATACAACCATGTGTGGGTGTATGGTGACAGTGTACATCAAAAGCATCTAGGGCCACCAGGGGTGGCAAAATCAGCAGGTTGCTGCTTTGATCTAAGAGAGCTTTTTTTTCCAAACCAATAGTGATAGCAATGTTCAGTATGGTCAAAGGAGAGGAATGTTTTTTTTACAGAGGCAAAGACTGTTTCAGAAATACCATACTACCTTCATACGTCATACTGCTGGTACACTGATCTTTGATTGTAAAGTAGTACTTTTCAGCCAATACCAGTATATGAGAAGCATGCAGATGGCATTTTGGAAACAGCCAAAAAATTAGGTCTCTTACTCTTACTCCTACTTTAGCTTTGGAAAGGGAAAAGGAGAATTAGTGCATGACTGAGAAACCATCACTGACTGGACACTTACGCAATGACCCTGCGCTCAGGTCCGAACTCCACCTCATAGTAGCCATCTCGGCAATCCTTGCCCACCAGGTCGTGTGGGTGTGGCCGGTACGGCTCATTCTTGGTCACCAATGACACACGTACCTTCCCCTTTCCACAGTGATTTAAGATCTATAGCAAAATAGACAACGCTCACATCAACCTGAAAAGGGCAACCCAAGCTGATGTCATATCTACTAGAATACAATAATATCTTGCCCTTAAATATCAGACAATATAGGGTCACTTTAGGGTCACTGAGCAGTGAGTACTAGTGAAACAAGTGAGGATTTGAAGAAACACTTTGACAAAATAGGCGCATGACTGGTGGTGAGCAAAAAGAGTACCATTCTATCTGGAGTTACAGGTTAAACATTCTCACAAATAAGCTTTTCAACACACTGTCCCTGAATGTATTCAAGGCCCTCACCTGGATGCTGGGGTAGGTCCTGTTGTTGTCAGAGCTCTTGTCTCCCGGGATGCTACCTGCAGAACGTCCTTCACACTTGTATCTGAAACGCATGCCTCTTTGTCTGGGCTGCTCAAAAATTTGGACACTTGGCTCTACCACTGTGGGTAAGGGAGAAAATGTATTAAACTTTTCATTGTGTGGTGAACAGACATGCAAAATTTATTAACATGTTTAATGAAAGTCACATTCTCTGGTTCATAGTAGGCTACACATCTGTAACAAGGTCAGGATGAGAATGAATCTTGCGAGACTGGAACTTGAGAGATCACCTGACAAAGTGTAAAACTTAAAGAAGAAAAAAGGGGGCAAAACTTTCCAGGCCACCAGCAAATTACAATCCAGGCCAGCAGACTATAATGACCGCATTGCTTCCACAGAACATGGCTTTCTGACACAAACCACAAACTACACACAAGCACTGACAGGCTCCCTTACCTCCACTCCCCAGATTAGCCCCAGCTGACTATCTGTGCATTTTTATTTGTAACACTGTGCAGAGTTACTAACCAAAAAGTAAGAGGCGTGACACACGCTAAGGTGTGATGGCTTGATTTTCACTTTTTGGCTAATAGTAGTAAGAGTAATACTCTTTTACAAATTCGATGAGGCAAAACCCGCTATCCACCACATCCGCAATGATTGGGCTGCAAAATTGTGCGCACCAGACCCGCAGCATTTGTTACTGCACCTGCAGTGAGTGGGGTGGGCTGCACGTGCAGTCGGCCAATCGAATTTCAGTCTGTCGGCCCTAAATGTACATTACTGTATTTCAGTATTTTCAGACAGACTGATATACTGAAGAAAAAATGTCATCAAAGATACCACTCAGCGCTTAAGGCCTGAAAAAAAATTGGTTACATTTTAGCATCCAGTTGTAACTTTTAAAGGCAGGTGTCCTCGATCTGATATAAAGCTGCTGTGTCAACAATTGTTTGAGGAAGTTGTACAGAGGAAATAAAAACTAGCCCCACTTCTGCGTGATTTTTTAGATTGCGAGACATTACGCGGAAAAGCCAACTTTATCTCCATTGGATATCTAGAATGTAAGGCCTGGGGAGATGGGTATAGTTATTTGAAAGATGAGGTAGTGTCTTCACTTACCCATGTGTGGGTCTCCATGTAATGGAAGCAAATGGACTATGCAAGAAAAAATGTAAATGGTAATTACTGGTCGGTCGGACAAAATTAATGAAAAGTATTAAAATATAAATTGCTACAAATTTCCTACGTAAAGAAAATATCAACCCAAGTTAGGCCTGTCAATGAATGTATGGTGTTGATATCAGTTTATTCGTTTAATCTGATTATGTGTCAGTCAATTGTCAATCAAAGCCCCCAAATCACGGAAACATAAATGTTTCTCTAACTTTAAAGAGAAGTTCTAACTCCCCACGCATTCTCATTTCAGGATGCATTCATCATGAAGAATTATACCAGAATAAGTGAAATTTATCCGGGTGCTGCTCTGATGTGATCATCGAAAACATTGGCAAGTTTTGAACATTTCGATCGAAAAAGCTGAATCCATAGCGAACACCACGTAGGCTAGGCTATGAGCAGACAGCAACCTGTTGTTAGACATAACTATTGCTAACTATTGATATAATGAAGTACAGTGAACTTACCATCCATTGTGAACGAAGATCCAGATTCCACCTATGTTTCGTGCACCAGCTCTTGCTTAAATGGCCCAACTACTGTACTGTTAACATTATAAAAGCTCCGCATCTGGTTCGATAGTCCGGGGAATTCCCCACTGTCTCCGCCCAATGGCACGCCCTCCTGCCCAGATTGGTGAACTTCACGTCCACTGAAAAATATGTGCTCACGCGCACCTTTGATTACGCGTCGTGCGATACTTGGAAAAAAACACAGGAATCAAAATATCTTTATTCACTGAAATTCTCTCTAGTAGACAGGGTGGGTATTACATTAATTGTGACCTCTGCACTGAACCTGACTCAAAAACTGTTTATAACCAAGCCAACCCAAACGTGGCAGCGGGTTGGATTCGTTTTTAAATCGGTGTCCCACTCCAAACGCACAGGCGAGCGCAAAGACAAGGATGTGTCAATTCGACATCTCACACACTTTTAAGACCGGATCAGACGGACTGCAAAATCATTCAGAGCGTTAAAAGATATTTACTCACAACAAACAACCTCATACAACATTCTTCTCTTAGGGTAATCCCCTTTAGACGTCTCACGCCCATCGGCAGTGCGGGAATCTCCCTGTGCGGAAGTTGGCCCATTTAGAACGGAGCAGAAGGCAGTTTTAAGATACTACACCCTTGTAGACCCCTCATCCTAATTTATGTCGTTCACATTGAGTATTACAAATTATAAAGCCGCATATTTTAGTAAAGCATATCACAAGTTGCAGTCCCCCTAACCCCTCAACCCGCGCTACTCTGCGCAATGTGGGCTTAGTGTCTCATGCAGCCCTCATGGTGTTTATTTCGAAAGGGGTTACCGTGTGTAAAGACACAACAACAGGTGATGTTCACTCATTTCAGAGTACACTGTGGCTTTTGAGGTTGATTAAAATACCCGAGGGGTTGGATGCATGCATGAGGTAAACAAAAACAAGTGAAAGTTAGACAAGAAAACAACACGCACTTTGAGGTTTTGTGAGTTTTATGGTCTCATTTTAAAGGAGGAAATATACATTACATACAAAAATACCATTTCAAATACAATTTGTTGCCCTACAAAACAAAATGGGGAAAAAAAGCAAAGGAAAAATGACATTTCCCCAAATTCAATGAGAGGAGTTGAGAAGTTGAGTTGTAAATGCCATTCAGAAGGAAACTGCAATACCTGTATTATAAAAATTACATGGTACAAATATGCAAATATAAATAAAAGAATAAGAAACCCCCCAAATGAATAGTAAGCCTTCTTTCTCCCCATTAAATACACAGGTTTTTTCTTACTCACTCATTCTCTCTGTACACTTAGGTTTTAAACAGTGGCTTATGGTAGATCATGGGGGGGTGGGGGGTGGAGGGGGGGAAGGTATTCTGAGTCTCATTTCTACTGTTAAGCTATGGAGAATCTGCTCTTTGAACTAGCTAGCCAAAATTTCAGGTAACCCCAAACATATGGTCTTATCCTTAATATCAAACAGCTCGCTGTGATTCCAAGGTTTGACATGATAGCTGCACATCATCACTATCCACACAGGAACCTAAACCTTTCATTCCTGTAATTTGTCAACAATAATGGCTTGGGTCAAACTCTTGTGAATCACCAGTTGAACACATTATTATAAAGACTAAACAGCACATGTGATGCACTCACATCAATCTCACATTGGTTCTTGTGTGCTGTGAAGACTATCTAACTGCATTTTACAGACCACATCCAGCACACAAGACCAGAACACTGAAGGCTGCAGCTTATAAAAAGACAGACAACTGTCCTTCTCCAATAGCCTTTTGCCATAGCTATAAAATAGTTGGGAAAGCTCGAAATTTGGATGAACTAGTCCTATAGGAACCTCCATGGGAGGTGCAGAGGGGGGTGAACACCCTAAACACAGGGAATTACGAGACAGGAACGCGCAGGCATGTACAAACACAGACCTCATGACAAACGGGCAGTATCCACAAGACTGATCACAAAACTCCAATCGCTCTCAGTCTCGCTCACGCATGCTTGCTCACACACACACACACACACACACACACACACACACACACCACACACACACACACACACACACACACAAATCAAAATCTCTGCTATTTGGTTAGAGGATCCAAATATTGTGGCTTGGTAACGTATGTTAGTTTGGGCTGGGGGCTAGCAAACGTGTGTGGGAACAATACATGTCAGCTCAGTTAGAGCATGCGCTCACTTCAGCTCTGGTTTCCAGCCAGGGGAATGGATCAGCAGCAGCAGCATTCTGACAAGAGTCCCGGTCCGAACACACTCTCCCTCTCAAAATAATAATTAAAAAAAAAAAGATCTTCCAGAAACTGTATCAGAACCTGTACAGTGATTACAAAACTGGGGGATAGGTGTGAGGGCAGAAAGGTTCTTTGTCTAACAGAATCTCATATACAGGAACAAACAAACAGGACAATTTTTTCCATCTTTTTTTTTTGTTAATAAAACCTACCATACAGCTGTATTGAAACACTAACAGTGATTTTTAAAGACAAGTTATATACATAAACTACCTATTGTACAAGTCTGATTTCAAAAAACCACGCTGCAGTGTGTGTACTCAGCAAGCATTTTGGACACATTAAGGCGATAAAAAATAGACAATATGGGGAGGGGGGAATAGTTTGGGAAAGAAAAAGCAACAAAGAAAACATGGACAACATGAACAGAACAAAGAAATCAGTTGCTTCTTTTTCCTCTGGTCTCTGTAACAATTCAATTTTTTGGGGAGCAGAGGAAGGTTAAAAAGCAGAACCTCAAAAGTTCAACAGTAGTCTTGCTCCTGGAGGCCAGTTTTTTTCTTCTTTTCAGTTTTTTTTTATTTTTTATTTTAATATTTCTTTTTTTGTGCATTTCTTTTTTTTTTTTTAAATGAAGAGGGAGGGAAAAAAGAAAAGAAAGAAAAAAAATCTTAACACACCACCTTCAAACAGTCACATCTACTCAGAGTTACCTGTGGTGCCCCACTGCTATCGGTTGAGGGTGAGTCTAATTGAGTTTTTGATCACACGAAGGTTGCTGGTGGGAACTGGGGATGAGGCGTCCGGTAATTCCTTGCTGGGTAGTCTCTGTGGACACACACACACACACACGACCACAATCAGGCGGCACGTTTCATACCACTAGACTGGAGCGTGCAAATGACAGGAACATCCTGTGCCAACCCCAGATGCAACATTGTTTTCCCACACCTACCTGTGTTCGCGATGTGTCAATGGTAGGAATGGGCATGGGCTTTGTGGCACTGTGGCTGTCCTGTGGGCAGAAACACAGAGGTCATTCTTACTTCTTAAACTGCCTACATCAGTGTAGATGCCACATGTACATGCCGCATGGGGGTATTGAGAGTGAATAAGGTGGGCAAGAAGGTAGAAGCTCACTGCTATGAGCGTTTGAATGCTTACCATGCCTGGCCCATCTCCCTGATCCTGGCCATTGCTCCCTGGGGGAAAAGGCTCTTTAAAAGCAGTGTCATCGGAGAATACCTGCTGTTTTTAAAAAAACAAACAAAAAAAAAAAAAAAAAAAAAAAAAAAAAAAAAAAAACACACACACACACACACACAAACACACACACACAAAGATATGTAGCACAACAAAACATTAATTTAAGAAAATTGACAGCCATTGATTATAATCACTGATCGCACTGGCTTTTTGGAAGCCTCCAGTGTACAGCAATGGCACACCGATGTGGTGCGGTCCTGGTTTGGACTGGTCATCTCACCTCCTCTGTTTCTTTACTCCTCTTGGTGGAGTCCTCAAGGCTGGGGGAGTGGGGTCTCTTGCTGGCGGATCCATTCAGTCCATTGGGTAGGTGGCCAGCAGGGCTTCCAGTGGGGGAGCCCAGGCAGGGGATGACACTACGCCCCACCACAGTGGGAATGGTGCTCCCAGCATGGGGCGCAGCAAACACCTAGGATACACCACAACAAACACCTTAGGTTAAGTTATGAATTAATAATCTACATTATCTAAACTAACAGAGAGCGAGGATGGTACGTCATAAGCTTATAAACAGCATTAGATGTGGCAAGACAACAACAGTTTTATAACACTATTTCAGGCATGTGCCTCAGACTTCACTAGGACAAATCAATCACAAAACTGATTGAGCTTAAGAGGGGGGTTAGGGTTTGTGAAAGAGTGCTATGGGACTGATCCATTAATCACCTTCAAGTAACTTCCTCTTTAGGCTTCTGACACTAAACAATGTTCAGTCCAGAATTCACAATGATGCAATTTGAGAAAAACACGACTATCATCAATGACTAACATGAGTATCATCCGCGCTGCTCTTCTTGTGGGCCTCCTCTAGTGTTGGCGAGTGGGGTCTCTTTGGGGGAGCTGGCCCAGCACCGTTGGTTAGGTCTACAGGGCTGTTGCTCGAGGTGCGGGGGATGACACTGCGGCCCACAACTGTGGGGATGGTGCTCCCAGCAGGGCTCGGGCTGGAGGCTTTGACTGCTGAGGCAGCAGGCTCTGGAGAAGAGAACAAGAAAAAGGTGATGAGAAAAACACTCGCAAAACATATGGTCATAATACCATAGGCAATTATCCACCCACACACACACACACACACACACTAACCGCAAGTGTGGTTAATTAAAAGGCCATCATGAGGAAAACCAATACTGGTCACAAAAGCATAACGGAAACATGCCTGTGTGTCTTAATGTCAGCATCACTTACTGGAGCCGATGACTGGAATGGACATGCCCGGCTCTGCTTCTGAGGGGGGAGAGCTATCCACAAACAGAGGGACAGGTGGTTTGGAGGGCGTGACGCTGTTTAGAAAGGACAGAAGAGAAAGAAACAGAACAAGTGAAATGATGGAGCAAACCGTAAAAAAATAAAATAAGGGATGCAATACACAACACTAGAACCGCACAAGTTTTCTAAAAGGTTTATATATAAGGCATAAAGGCAAAAACTCTTTCACACAACTCCTCCTCCTCCTCCTCCTCCCCCACTAGCTTTCAAGAGAATGTTCCATCTTAAAACAATGCTGATACACAAAACAAAAGCAAACAACAAAAACCAAAAAAAAAACATCACTTCTTCTGCAGTTCTCTTGTCAGCACATTTGAGAACCTTATTATCAGAATAGACAATGACCACAGGGCTGACTTGCCTCTCGACGTCCCCAGCTGCCTTGCAGGGCATTGCGACAGGGGTTGGCGAGCTAAACGGGGTCCCCGTGTCCGTGTCTCTGGAGCTGTCCAGCTGACTGCTGTCCATGGAGCAGCGTTTGGAGTCCCCACCGATGGAGCTGCGGTTTGGGTCGCCCATGCTCTGTGGAGGGCGTAGATGGCAGTAAAGATTAGAAATCTTGTTCCTGAGCTCCATTCAGATTGTCAAAATCTAACAGTTTATGACTGTACAAACAACTGCTGAAACAACCTATTATTAAAACTACAAATAACCTGTGTATGTATGTATGTATGTATGTATGTATTTATATATATAAATTTAAAAAGATCTAAAAAAGATTGAAGAGTTGGTAGCAAGTAACTGATGGAAATAAATTGTGTTGGGACAGATAAGAGCAGTAAGTGGTTGTACCTTCCGCTTGCGCTGCAGCACATCTGGAGGCAGGTACTGGTGGAGCTGCTTCCTCTTCACGTGGGTCGCCTCAATCTTCATCCCATCCTTCAGCATGTTGATGTTGTTGGCCTGCCGGTAGACTGGGGGTAGATGGCACAGAGATTTACATTCATGCATTTTATCCAAAGCGACTTACATTTGTCAATTATCAATTACTTCAGGGTCAGTGTTCCCTAGAGTAACTTAAGGTTAAGTGCCTTGCCCGGTGGCAAATGGGATTCAAACCGACAATCTCCAGACTACTAGCATGCTAACCCGGTTGACTGGATTCAACTTCTATGACTAACAGCCCTAGAACCTTAAGCCTTCAGTGGATGCTACAGGAAGAAAACTTGGCAACCACGCTCATCTGGTTTGGAAAGCTCTAGGCTTTGAAAATACATGAATGTCTGAGTGTCCGGAGACATTGCTCAATTGACACATGTTCAAAGTAGGGCTGTCAAGCAAGTGTAAATTTGAACTGCGATTAAGCTAATCAAATTGTCTAGTTTATCGTGATAAAAAGCAAATCAACACCTTTTCAAATTTTACACCAATAGCAAATTTCTATGTAGAAAATATTTTAACCATGAAAATCACAGGAAATTTCATCTACAGCATAGCTTTTTTTTTTTTTTTTTTAAATATGATTCTTACATTAAGAATCTCAGAGATGACTGACAACCTACCGATTAAAACTGAAAGCGAAACTCGCACCATGTCACATTTATTTTGTGGCCTACAAGTGAGCCTAATTGAATATGCTGCAGCTTCAGGTGACGGGCTATAGACTTTACTAACTCTAACTCGCTTTACTATGCGTGTCAATCAATGCAACTGTGTTGCTTCATTGCCAATACGGCAGCCCAGTTCACTGTTGTTTATAGATCCTGTGTTAATGATATCTAATATTTTATGTCATTTTTTCTCTTTGCCTTAACGCACATTTCTTCAACAGTCCCAGTTCAAAGCATACTCACCAGTATCTGTGAAGGACTGAATGTCGTAGGTCAGGTCAATATTTACACTCTCTGAGCTTTCCATCTTTTTGAAACTGATGCCAATGAACCACATTGAGACATAATCATTCCTACAAAAACAAAAACAAATAATTCCACATCCCCCCTTACTTTTAAGGCAGGTTTTGCAATGGCAACGCACACTTGCATGCGCGCACACACACACACACACACACACACACACACACACACACACACACACAGGTAGTGGGATGAGGATTTAATTCATTTCAAAGCAGTGTAAGGTCCAGCCAATGAACTGTTCCCCAGTCAAACCACAAGAGGAGGGCTGAGGTCAGTGCAGTGACATCACTGACAGCAAGATGAGTAAGAGCGTGAACCCCTGGTGCTACTCACTCGATGCTGCTCTCCTTTGAGCCCGGGAAGGACTGTGGGTTCACGTGGGCCAGAACAATGTACTCATTCCGCTCCAAATTTCCCACAAGCACACGGATCTTAGACTCCACGAGTCCAATCCTGGGTTGAAGGAGAGAGACGTTAAATAGAGGTCTGAATCATATCAGAACAAGAAAAGTGTATTAATAAGGATGTACACAAATTACTCACCATTCAAGATGATTATCTTCTGTGGATGCACTGGCTGTAAGCACTATGTAATGTCTGTGAAACAAAACAAACAAACAACAAAAAATTAAATACACAAATAGATTTGAGCAAGGAATTTCACACTAAGGTCGTGTAAAATAAAGAAATCACAGGACATTTGAACAGAGCACAGGAAGTGCAGATTTCAATTGCGTACTTGTACTTCTGGAAGAAGTTGGGAGGCTCAAAGAGCTTCGACCATTCTGCTTTACCCAAAAGAATTTCGTCGGTCACAGTCAAACCTAATACAATCAAACAACCGAAGACAAAGTTAGTATCAAGTGAAAAACGTCTGAAAAAAGCTGAACTAAACAGACACTGACAGATGCCGCTCTGCGCTACGCACCATTTTTGAACTCCTCGCTCATGATGGTACGTGTGGAGGTGGAGACGTTATAGGTGGAGTTCTGGTGAGGGTACGCAGGGGTAATGATGGGCATCAGGTGGTACCTGTCTGAGGGGTTGACCTGTAGGGTTAGGAGAGAGGAAATAAATGTCATGCAAATGTCAGTTTAGTAGTTGTGATACCGTAACAAAACACTGCAGATTAGCTTGAATGAATTCCAGGACGAGCCCTTTGGAAACTCTTGTGTCAAGGCCACCTCACTTACAAATTAACCATTTAATTAGAATAATAGAGGGCTCAGGTTGCCATCATTATTTAGAAGGAGAGGTAGAATAGAAAATACTTACTCGAGGATCCCACACAGGTAGATTCAAGTTGCTGTCTTCAGGCTGTTTTAAAAGCACTGGATTCGGCCATTCCCTATTGGGGGGGGAATTAAGTACCCATTTTATTATATATGATCACTAAATGAATGCTGTCGAGATATTCCTACTTGCTACTTCAATAATATTGAATGTTTATGGACCATACCACTTTGAGAAGACCAGGAAGAACTTGTGGACCAGTGTGGCTGCGACAGCATTTGGATAGAGCTGGCAGGTCCTAGCCACAAGCATTGCCCACGACACGCCTCCAAGAAAACCGAGCATGTTGGAGTAGATGCCACGACCTGAGAGGAAGGCCAGAGAGGTCAAGGCATGATAGTCAACATCACAATGGGACTTGCCTAAGACTTCTGAAAACCACATCAATTAGTCACTCTGACTTACGCTTGGCCCACAATTTGATGGCTCTTAGTGTCAACCTGAAGTTCTCCTTGTTCGGCACCAAATACAATATTTCATCAGTAACACGGCAACCTATGTATAATTACACAACAATGTAAATAAATGACAAATACAATATCTACAATATACACAATAACTACAATATCAATAATACCGTCAAGACTGTATAAAATGTCTATACCATTGAGACTGCGAATGCATCTGATGTCAAGGTTCCTTAGTAGAGAATCCCCTCTCAGGTCCAAATTGTCTGGGATGGAAGGAAGTGCAAGCCTTGCAAACAGGAGATCAATCTGTACCGAGAGAGATGAAAGAAGCCGTTTCTAGTACATAAACAGGTAGGGTTTTTATAATACATTTTCCAGCATAATAGAGAATAGTTTTCCAAAGAATATAATTGAACATAATTCAGAATTCAATGAAACCATAACTTTTACAAGAATATCATCTTGCATGTCAGATGTGTCTCTTGTAGCACACATTTCCAAGTTTAAGAAAGAACTATACCCATGACCTTCTAGATGGTTGCACTTTTATCTGAAATAGAATGTTTACTTCCAAGAGCACAATACCTCAATGCCATCAAAGTTGAATTTGATAACCGGCACAAAGGCATCTTCTACAGCCTAAAGGGAAGAAGACGCCGTCATAAAAATCAAGGCGACATTAAGTCTGGGGCATTAACAGTGGCAAGTCATTTTGTTCCATTATCAGATAAAGCCTCACTCGTAAATCTTTAATCTCTTCTAGTTGTTTGAGTTTCTCGAAGAAGGACAGGAAAAAATCTGTTCGTTCCACATGCCGGGGCGCCACACACAATGCATCAATATCAGCTCCTGAAACACAAAATGGAATATCATTCATGCCCTTTGCTGGCTGTGATGAAGGTCTTTCCCTCTACTTTAGACCAATAATTAGACAGCTTCACCCATCTAGACACCTGCCCGTTTCTGGTGCAGGCACTGTAGCCAGCTGTGTCACAGCGCCCCCATCTGGGAGCTTTTTGACAACACTGTGCAGAACTTTCTGCTGACCCCTGTCCAGAGTGTGATTATTATCTGTGATTATTACCTTTGCCAAGCAAGTGGTTTCTTTGTCTATATGATTTTAACTATGTTTGTACAAAAACTACCTCCTTGACTGCCATGATAAAACCTTAAGGACATGGTCAGCATGGAGTGGAGACTGAATCACACTTTGGACCTGATGTGCATCACAACGCATCCATTCTGTTTTGCAACCATTAAATAATTCTGGCCCAGGTAGAGGTTTGCGCTCTGAATGTCGTAGTTTGTTATGATATTACTTGTATGAGTTTCATTGTACCTTCAACTGAACCTGCAGTATTAGATCTGAGGTGTGTTCACATCTGAAGAACCAAAACGAAAAACAGTACAGGATTTCACAGTTGTTTAAAAACAGGATTTCTCCAGCAATCTTCATAGATCAACAACTGACTTTATCTATAAGGGTGTCCTCTGCCTTTCGTTCAGATATGGGCTTCCCTTCTAAGCTATGAACACTTTATGACTCATTCTGTCGTGACGCAGGCCGAGCTATGAATGTGGGTGACCAATGTTTTCAACATGAATTTGATATTTTCAAAATGTGATTACTCGTATCTGCTTGACAATTAGCGTCACGAAAAACATAAGGTATGATCTGTCATTTGATATCTGCTCCATGTCTTAACAATAACAACCTCCAGTGCATTTCAAGCAAATAAAGAATGCATACCCAAAAACAGAACGTGGTTTCTGACTGAAGGAATATGATGTCATTTATAAGTCAGATCACT
The DNA here is from genome assembly GCA_015244755.2 of Tenualosa ilisha. Lineage (NCBI taxonomy): Eukaryota > Metazoa > Chordata > Actinopteri > Clupeiformes > Clupeidae > Tenualosa > Tenualosa ilisha. Next base: position 3,720,545 of record PYXC01002282.1, on the reverse strand, counting down.
GCACCAGTTTTTCTGTCCATCAACGTGACAGGTCAACAGGTCGTGACTGGTCAATTAACTTCTTTGACGGTAACTGGTTGAAACTAGCATTAAACTACTAACACAAATGTAATTCATTACAATGCAATACAAATATAACAAATTACATACTGTATTACACTTCTACAGAAACAACCTTCTCAGGCCATTAACAATATACCGTAATTTCCGGCCTAAAAGACGCACTGGTGTAAAAGCCGCACACACCATTTTTTAAAAAAAAAAAAAAACAATAACAGTACACGCATTGGCCGCACCGCCTCACAAGCCGCAGACAGTCAATGTTACAATGTTTTCAATGTTTTCAACTTCTAACAATGTAGCTAATTAGTTCGTGTTAAAAAAAAAACGCAATGTTTCAACAGTAGCCTACGGGATTCCCTTCAACCTTCTCATCAATTCCCCTCAGCTCGCCTCCTAAACACACAGCCATTCACAATTCATCCATTCATTATTGATATGACGCCATCTATATTAACCAGCTCACGCTTCAAATGCTCTTAACACATAACCAGCATTTTAACAGGCGTACAAACGTATCGACCTAAAATCACATTGAGAAACTTTAACTTAACTTTCACAAGCACACAGCCATTCACACAGGCTAGTTTAACAGTTAGCCTACCAGACGCTATCGTCCTTGTTCTCAGAGGCACTGAAACCATTAAACTCCTCTAGCCGGTAAAAATCCATAAATTGTCCGCATCGTCGTAATAGCCGCAGGGGGCAAAACGTGTGACAAAAGTAGCGGCTTATAGGCCGGAAATTACGGTACATAGGACTACCACAAATCAGATCTCTAAAGTGTACATACTTGACACAGGTTAGGATAGGAAAAAGGAAACTGGACAGTGAAGGAGGAATGGCTGACCCTCCAAACACCTCACAAAACCCAAGACAAGCAAGCAAACAAACACAAAATGCATGGGTCTCTGCTTACCTTTGGTGTGCACACCAAGCCTGTATGAGCCAAAGGTAAAGATTTTGCCTCCAACATTGGCGACTGCTGAGAGTGGGAGGTTCTGAGAAGAGTGAAATTATTTTGTTTACAGCAAGTTAAACAACTATACTATATCAGCATTACAACTCAACTGAAGTGTGTGTTGTACAAACATGATGGCTAACACTTCGATCTTAACTACATGCGCTGATCAGTATTTTGTGCCACTAAAAGAGCAGTTATGATCATTTAAAAATAAAAGTGAAAATATTCCCCCACCTTTACTTCACTTATCTCAGAAATCCACTCTTTCACCAGTGAATTCAGCTTTCCAAGAACTGCCAATCTATGGCGGGAAAGGAGCAATCTTAAGCATATACATATAATTTCCACATAAAGTATGTTGCAAAACAGTGAAGGCACTGCTAAACATTACAGTATCTCAGGATTCTACTATTCACTATTCTACTACTTCAACAAAGTTAATAACAGAAAAAATGACCAAACTACCCAGTTACTTGATGTCCTATCCATATATTAATCCATTACACACCTGTGGTTCAATTCATCTTCATCCTCAAACACCCCAAAAGGCTTCATTGCCTCAATGAGCTTTTGAGTGTACATGTGGTCAATCTCTCTGGGAAAAGCCAGGCTGATGGAGGAGGTAATGCCATAGTGTTTCTGAGGCTGCTGCTGCCCACCAAACGTACTGATACTGGTCCTGTGTGTGGTGAAAACACATGTAGCATTGGTGAGAACATAATTAAAAACAAACCAATTCACAACAGAATTTACCACTACCACTATTCCACTTGGGATACTCAATGTTTTCTGACAAAGCTCTTTGATTGACATTCGCTGGCCATTGCTTGGTGTTTTGCAAGTAACACCAACCTACTTCTCATCATTAGCTAAACGGGACAACGAACTAGCGGCCAACCAAACGACCTACGCTTACAGGACAGGTTGCAGTACATTTTAACAAGACGGGAACAAAACACACAACTAGCCTGAGCGTACAGCAAGGGTGAATGAGCATAAATCGTTTGCGGCCAACTTGGAGGTGGAAAGTTGTTACCGTTTGTCACAGGCGTCAAAGCCTACCGAGCCAAGCTACCGTAGTTGTATACAGGGCTGAAAAGGCTGTTAATGTCTACCAGCTACTCACGAAAAAGCAGTCGCTTTATAATAAATCATTTTATGCTTGATATCTCAGACAGGTTTTAGCTGGTGCTTGGTCCCACCTTAGCTTGTACGTTCATGAAATAATCTTGATCAGACAAATCACTGCTGAACATCTAAAAGCTATGAACATCACTGGCTGAACACGACAGACAGGTCCGCTTTTAAACATCCAGCCATCAATCTTTATGCCGTTTCGTAGACGCTGTTAGGTAGCGTCAACGTTGCCGTTAGCTTGTTGAACCAAAACAGCTAACAGTAGCAATGGTGCAAGCTTGTTGTGAAATTGTACTCATTTGCGATTAAGTAACACCTGTCATTTGTGAATGAGATGGTGATGACGGACGATGCATAAAACATTATCCAAACTAAAAATATTAAACATACTTAACTACAGTCAACAACAATTCAATTTGCTACATACCTAAGGTGGTTAGCACAATTAACGGCAAAACGCTAATATTAGGCCAACTGCCGATTAACCTGAGAGCTGGTTAGTTTCTATGAATGCTAACCAAGTGTTAGCTAACGTCTCAGATAAACAGTGACCAGCTCTTTGACAGAATGACTGACCTCCAAGGCTAATATAACTTAAATACAGCAAGAACAATAAATAATAAATGAACATTGGTACATCCACGGGCCTTTGTTAGCAACATAGCTAATAGCAATATGCTAAGTCGGGAAGTCTTCTCAAACACAACATTTTGACTCAGCTAGCTAATGTTAACGTTAGCTTCCCCAGTGTATGCTGCTGTTCTTCTAACCGATTAGCTTAGCTAATCATTCTGAAAACAGCAGAAATTAAAGGGTAGGGCGACAACGGGCTCCATTTAAATAAGTTTGAGACTTACGCTGACATTTCTTTCATGACCCTCCGATGAAATTTCTTTGGATAATCAGAACAAACTTGTAGAAAACATGTAAACTCAGCCAGCAGCAGCCCCGTCTATTTATAACAATAGTTAAACTCCAATATGGCGCCCCCGGTTACAATGTATCCCGAGAAGCCTTGCGTTGTGATGAAAGGAGAATACCCAACGTCCTGTCTTTCTTTCTTTTATTATTTTTTTAAATAATTATAATAAATATGTGTGTAGTCATTGGCTGGTGCTCGTAATTCAATTGCCTAAACAGTCAGCTGGAAAGCTTCCTACATATAGATATTTACCCAGAAGAATTAGCCTGTCTTAGATGAGTACAATCACGCCTGCACAACTTTTTGTTTTTTTTAAATGTTGGTTCTACTTGGCCAGATCTGTCTAAGAGAATTGCAGTCTGAATTACTCCCAGTAGCCTACACCAACATACATTATGTCCAATTAATAAATGTCATAGTTTCTGTGACAAAATCTATCTGTCTAAAAGTCACGAATCAATCATAAATCAGTAACCCACTTTAGGCCTACTAATTTTAGTGAAGCAATATATTTTCTCCAATCATTCAAATTTCTTCATACCTTTAGAATAAGTTTATTGCTTGTTTGATAAAGGAAAACAAATTTCTGTTAGGCTAGCCTGTTTGTAAAGCTGAACTGCGCCAATCAAAAGGTATGGTCAAAGTATAGCCTAATAGCAAAGATCCTTGACTGCTTCAACCCTCTCTGTAGTACCTACATTTCTCAGCCTTAACTTTACCTTAACACCATTGTTGTGTTATAATAATAATAATCATAATAATACAGGGGGCAATATAAAATTGCTCTTGCTGATATTTTGCCCTGTGATATTTTGATATAAGCCCTTTATACGGCTCTAGTATTACATTTCCTTTAGCGCCATCTTCCGGTGAAATGAAGACAACTCATCTCACTGCGTCCATGACAACTCATGTTCGCTCTTGACATACAGGCTAATTGTATGAGCAGTCATCGGGCCTCCATTGTTGGAGGAATTGAATGATATCATTGTAAGTAAAGGATTAGGTGAATAAAGATTTATAAAGCAGTCAAGTTCCCTACTTCGAGGAAATACAAAAGACATATTTTCCAATATGCAATTTATTTAAAATTATACCCCATGCTATATTACAGTAGGCTATTTTAAATGTATTAATGTGTATCCAGAAAAAAATCCATTCTAAAGTCTTGGTTTCCCGCGGGGAACGCCTGTTGAATTAATAACTGTGTAAAAACAGCTGTCCTCTCTCCTGACGTCCATGGAAGTTGGAGAAATGGAGAAATCTGAAAACAAACAAACAAACAAAATCAGTGCGGTTACGTATGCATACAGTTCTTAATCAGTCATACCTTAGCTAACCTCATTTCTACAAATGTTCAGCAGTGACCAAACAGGCTATACGTAACCATCAAAGATAGGGGAAACAAGCAAGATGGAAAATGATCACAGTGTTTATATATAGATAGCCTACGTAGTGGTGTAAAGCCCCGAAATTAACCCAATGAAATCTAAATTGAAGTCTAAACTGTAATGTTAAAAACATAGGCTAATTGAAGGCTACCATGCAGGCTTAAGTCTGCAAAATAATCATTAAAACGGCTAAAAAGTAGGGCGAAAATGAGAGAGAGTCCGAGCGTTTGGGAGTCCTGGATATGTCGAAGTCATATTAAGTCACACAAAAATAAAGCGACTTGGCTTTGAGCACACTGCAAAACATATCTTGCCATCGGCAAAAAGTTATAGGCTACAAGTTACACTGTTAAATTTGCAAAACGGAAATCCTGTGCACAAAATTGTTACGGACTTAGAGAGGCCACCTGTGGTAACGCCATCATCATAAACCTCAAATGCATGCTTTCGAACATAACTAAAGCGACTAAAAAGGCATAGCACCCTCGCCATCAATCGTGAGCAGCACATACTGTGTATACATCAACTAGCCAATAGCCTATCTGAATGGTCAGCATAAATATTAAGTTTGTGTCTGCAACTGTACTGTCATGAGGAAGTTTTGTTTATTTGGGGGAAAAAACACGTATCCATTGACGCTGTCCATGGTTCTGAAAGAAACAAACCAATTATATTGTGGGCTAATGCACAATCATTCGGCCTGCCGTCAAAGGAAATAGCATTAATTAGATTTCAATTTAGGCTAGCCTGATCTTAACCAATGCTGATTTCTGTGTCATTTGCCTTTGTAGACATGCTTCCTTATAGTGTGCGAATATTCATGCAGATATACAGCCTATGCTGATTATACAAAAGCCATTATAGCCTATTCTATTGAAATATTTTACTGGCATATGTGTAGGCCTATAAACATCAAGAAAATAGCTTACACTGGGTTACAATATGAGCTCAGCATACTGAAGCTTCAAAATAGCGTTTCGCTGCGCTGTGTGGTGGAAGAAAGAAATCAAGCATCCTTCCCACATTTAGGTAGCTAGACTAATAATTTTGAAAAAGGCGTCGGGCGAAGTAGTCGACGTCCGCAGTCCATTAAATCATTAAAAACAGTCTGTTATGATATCCTTGAAGTCATTAGAACGCCATTCCCTTAGCGGAGACATATGGTTGCCTTGAGCACAGTTTAATCAAATTAGGAGCGAATTATGTCCTGGGGTTTCCTTTATTGATATTCATTGGAATTGGCTACATGATTTATCACTAATCTCTTGGAGGTATATTCTGTTCATTCCATTGAAGGTAGCCTAATAAACCTTAACAAGGCGCATGCACAGTAGGAATTAATTCCCAAACACTGGACATGAGGGGGAAAAAACTTCAAATAAAACGATTGGAGTTCATAACAGCCTGCGAAATATTTGTTCTTATGTCGATTTAAGCATGTACTTAATATAAAATTATTAATATTAAAATTCTTTTGTCAGCAACGCATTTATCCTAAACAGGGCAACACGAAGCAAACACAGTTTGTGATTATAAAAATCACTGAAGATTACGCACGTATGAAAGGAAAACCAAAAGGAACATAAAACATCACCACTCAAAAATGTCTTGCCTGTCATGGGTTAACCAACGTTAATCAACAGTCGCAAACAAGGGAAAATTGCTACATGTGGAGGAATTTGAAAAACATGAGGGTCTTTGCTATCTCTGTAAAAAGAAAAGACATGTGTACCTTATTTTCAGTAACATAGTGGTTGCGGCTCTGTAGTGGCCTAGGAAGGACTCATTGGATTTACATTTTCACAATACTATTATTGCAAGCGTGCTATGTATTAGTCTGTTTGAATTGTCTTTTTGGATGCTTATTTTCCATTTTATGAAGGAGGACTATAGGGTCATGGCGAAATTAATCCGATTTGCACAAAGAATCCATAAATTTGTCATAGACATATTAAGCACGGTTAAACACATTTTATAACTATGTGGATTCACCACAGTTATGTCCTTTGAAAGCGAGATTTTCTTTCTTTAAAGTAATTTTGGTTTCTCGGGCCGGTCCTGCCTTTATATGCTGGTGTGTTACGCAGCCGAAATAACTTGACGCTAGAGGGAGCCTTAGCACTGATTTGAGTTCGTGCGTCCCAGTCTTGAATATTTAAGCCCATCATAAATATGGCAATGAGCTTTAAGAGAAACTTCGCAGAAATCCAGAAGCGTCATGCTAATCTTCCCAAACCCGCAGTATCATTCCACTCCTGCTATGTTCTTAAATAGACAACAGCAAACTAGGCTACGTCATCATTGAATTAGATAGAGAATTCAATTTGTATCCAACTGTATCAAAATATGGCCAATAAAATATATGTTACGCTATCTGTTTGGTAAGAATAATAAACCATGTTCTGTAAATGTTGCCCTTGTATGCGTCCTCTGCTCACCCAGAGCCTTATTTTCTGTATCATCCTAAATGTTCTTTGGACTGGGCAGGGACAAAGCTTTCTGGGCCTTTGTACTGGGCTGTGCTGTGCTGTGCGGTGGAGAGCTGCGCCGTAGCCTATAACCTAGACCAATGCGAATTATTAACAGGCAGAAATGTGTTCTAGATAAATAAATAGCCTAATATATATGTGTAGATATCTTAACCTTCACTTTCTTCCACGGTCCTTAAAATATGTGGGCACAATCACAAGTACTGAGCATGCAGAAGCTTATGTCATTTAGCTATGTTCCAGTTGTTGTCTCAGAAACACCTTGTAGTGTTCAGTCGTATTGTAGGCTAAGGGAAGGCCTTCGCTCAACAGATAAATGGTGGACGTCCCATGTGTACCATCCAAGCCCCCCTCATTCATCATCATAACAACCGTTTAGTGTAAAATTAACAACGACTTAACTACTACAGCGATAAACATGGTCATGCATTACCACAGATTGATGAAGATTGCCCGATGGTATATCTGCAACACTTATGCTCGGGGATGGGCGCTTGCGGTTGTGAAAACTGTCAATTTGAATTAAGGACATTGCAACATAATTAATTAAAATATATCAGAATCTCATCGTGGCCTCCAACGACTAACCATGTAATCTCTGACACACAATCTCTCACAAACACATACACGTTTGTTTTAGGTGATCGATAGCATTTTCTTTGAGTAAAGTATGTGAACTCACGTGCACGACAAAATGAACACAGAGGACACATGCACATAACTCTGTCATTATATATAATACCGGTGCCCACGATTATAATTTCAGCCACAACCGCATAATCCCTTTGATTATACCTAATACCTGCCAAAACCCAGATGGCATGCCCACCCATCGCTCAGTGTGATAATGCCACACATGTGAAATCTAACCATTAATATTAATTGTCAGTCTGCGAATCTATCTGAACTGCTAAAGCTCGAAATCCCTTAGGAGAGACAGGGTTTTCTTGTAGGGACCAAAAGATATTTCCAATGCCCCTCTTTCCCTCTCAAACGCCTGTGTTCTGACATGTTTTTTTTTCTGCAAACACTTCCCAGAAATTTTAAATCCGAACAACCAGCCCATTGTTAGTAACTACTATAGCACAGATAAGCCTACATCTGATGCATGTTGGTTAAAAAGCGAGTATCTAGCCACACCTTATTTTGTTGTCTCAAATGTATCCTTGGAACAGAACGTTTAACTAACAGTGAAATCTAAATGACAAGCAATTGTATGGATTCTATGATGCAGTGGATAGCTTAAATGTAACTGAAAAAAAATCTGCAAATGTCATATGCAGGCTATCTAATATATACACCATGTTGGAAAATCCAAAGCAGCCCAAGACATTTACATGATCGCACTCTGTCGTATCTCACTCAAGGGTGTGATTGATTATTCAACAGGATGACGTTGAGAGGCCATGTGTTGGCAAGCACTAAAGCCACATCAAGAATAATTCAGGACTGGCATGGCCATACTGGTTTCATTCTACTTGGACAGGTCGGCATAAGGTCTGACAAGGCCCACCCTCTGCTGTCCATCTGTCTGCGCTTGTCTAACTGGATACCTGTCTGCTAACAACAGGACATGAAGCAAATATCTCTATGAATGGAGAAGAACGCCGAGTACTTACTGGCCACTTCAATATTATACTGCAATTGTTTTTATTTCTCTCGGCCACCAGCTGGCTGTGCGACCTCAAACTGGAGTAATAAAAGCCATATGATACGAACATGCAAACAGTGTCAATCTGGCCTTACCTACTGACGCTGTTGTGACGCTCTGAAAAGTAGTTTGAATTCATATTCAGAGCAAATGTACGAGGACAAATAATAGCCTATGCATAGGAATGTAAGTCTAAGTGTATGAGTTATATCAGTACATTCAATGTGGTTTTAAGTGTTTGGCCAGGTATACACATTGTCTTACATAGAAAATTAAGACACATTGCATGGCATTAACAAACGAGACATAACTTTAGAAATACACTCGTCCTACTGTTTTCATAGTCTACTGTTACGGATCATCTGGCAATACACGTTACACATAGGCCTTGAAATTAGGTTAATGCAGTGAATAAAAGCGAGGAAGATTTATGAATGATTACAGAAAGAGATAGTGGTGGTGATTACGGGATTGTGCTCGCCAACCACAAGTACTTTGACAGGAACTTTGACGCGGCAACTTTGCAACATCATCTTAGAACAGCAACATTTCCGTGTATTGTAATGATTTTATGATAAAAAAACAGTCCCTGCTAAAGAGATATCCTGATGAATTGCCAGGGAAAGAGAAAAATGAAAAGAGTGAAGCATGAAGAGGGAGCGCTGGGCGTTGATTTATCGCATAAGCCTCTGGTCATTTCCATATATTGAAATGCGCCCAAGCGGCCAGTCAGTCAATTTCCTCTGAGCTACTGCTCGTGGAAAAGCGCACACGTGACCAAGAGAAAGTGCGCTGTCTATTCCTTTGAGGATTTATCGATTTTTTAATATTAATTAGTTTTTTAAAATTATTATTATTTGAATTGAGATAATATTCTTAAAGACCAGTAACAGCTCGAAAATATCTTGTCTTTAAATCAATTCCAAATTTGCTTCGAGTTTCTTCTCAGGTGTGATGCTGCTCTCCATGTTGTCATCAGAGCTCAGCTGAAAACATATTAACCCTTGTTTGTGAAAAGCGGTGATGGAATTCAAGTGTTCAGTTTTCTTTGTGTTTAGTTTATTGTTATTAGCATTTCATTTTCATTTACATGTGAAATCGTCATTTTCTACCCTTCTCTCTCATACACAGACACGCACGCACGCGCGCACGCATGTCCGCGCGCTAAGGACCGACCAAGCGGGTGATGCATGTCAGATCGTGCACTGTAGGCGAGATGGATACTCCAATATATTTAACAACGGCTGGCTGATTTATGATAGAATCAGTCGCGCTGTCATTTACATATTGAAATTCTGCTTCTTGCCCACGCTGGGGGTTTTGTCGCTGCCTTATACCCTTGGTTCCTGAAGGAGGTGTAGCGCTCGATTTCCTTTGATCAATGCCCGCTGCACGGGAACATGGAGTGTGTGTGTGTGTGTGTGTGTGTGTGCGGCGCGCGAGTGTGGAGAGAGAGAGAAAGAAAGAAAGAGACAGAGAGAGAGAGAGAGAGAGAGAGAGAGACAGTGAAAATGAAAATAATTCTTTGCACTAGCAGATGAGTAGGTTATATAGAGAGGTCAAGGTTGATGCTCTTGTACTGAATGGAGAGCGCACTATGTGGAGAAAAGGGCCCACTGAAATTCACCTCAAAACGATACACTATCATTCCCTAACATACTAATAACCAGCTCTCCCTTTCAGTGTAGCAGACCGCAATGCCGCCTTCTCGATTTGACCGAGTTGTGGAAAGAGAGCAAAAATACAGCCTATATCAAGTCCTCTGATACCCACCGTCTTTCCTGATTCAAAGAGAGACAAGAGGAAGCACCGTCTTTTTCTTGGCACTCTTCTAATTAGCTCTTATGATTAACTTTGAACTTTGCATTTAACTTCACTGAAATACAGTCAAAATTTAGGACTGGTCATACTCACAGTGACCACCCATTTTCACTCGTTTAGGCTACCAAGTGTGTTTCATGTACATGTACATGCCAGGCACTCACAATGGAGTCTCAAATATATCACGTAGATAATTTATTCATTCTGGAAGAAAAGATACATTTGCATAACTTTTTATACAAGGTATATGGCTAACAGTGTTTGTATGTTTTTCAATAAAAGACGTACATATTATGTGTATTTTAGTAGCCGAAAGCTTTGAGAGTACGTGCTTAAACTTCACGTTTCACTGTAGCTTATAATGGGCCATATCAGCGATCAAACAGGCGCTCGCGACAGCAAGGATGCAACAAGATGTAACATTTCACATGACTGATTCTGTCCAACATAAACCAACTTTAGTGTCCTCTCCGTACTTCAGCCTATAATGCCTACACTGCCGCACTTGGAGGAAGATTGAAATAGGAAACTTTGTGTCTAACATCTGACGATGAGCATATATTACATGTGTTGGTTTGGAGCTCTTTTATAAAATCCCATCAGCCTAGGAGAGTCTCAATGAAATGGACAACAACATTATTCTTACCAATAACTATCAATAGCCTAGTATTCTTACCAAAGCCAATACAATACACACGATAGAATTGCCATCCTGATAGCCTCTGAGCAAAATGCGGCCAAGTTGTTCTTTAAGGACCAGTAGGTTACCAAAACCGTTTCATTATGCCCTTAAAAAAAGGGTCAGGCACAGCGTCACTGCATCTCGGACGAATAACGCCTACCATCGTAGCCCCTGAACCTTGACATACCGTCACTGGCTAGAGAGAAAATGCGAGACAGAGAGAGTGAGAGAGAAGGAGAGAGCGGTAGAAATTCTACTATGCATTAACAGCAAGTGCGAACTTTGTCCACAAAAGGAGGCGCGAAATATGTACCCTGTAAAATGTATGCACTCACTCTGATCACAAACACATTTTCGTAGAGGCTCGATTTCCACTCCCGAAGCTTGCTCTTTCTTAAGATCTCCTATCGATTTCCTCTCTTTCCCCTGCAGACTGTCTCCCGTCCGCTCCTAACAGCTCGCGCACTGCACGGCAGTTCGCTCCTGAGATTCGCTCCGTTCAGTCGCTAGTCGTACTTCTACGACTTCGCAGGGGTGTTCCTCTCCTCATCCCTCCCAGAGTATAGAACCGCGTTGTCATCACATTTGTTCTAAGCATGATGTCTCTAGGTGTCATTATTTGGATTGCTCACGCAGTGTTTTGACTATCTTATATATTTATAATCGCTAAATCCATTTGGCGATGTATTGACGCCCCCTCCCCCATCTGCCATGCCAAACCTGAACACATCTGAAACTTGTTACATCGACCCCTTTTTGTGGGCTGTTCCCATGGTCTATTCGTCAGTGTATTTTGTCTTTAACACCATTCCACGTCTATAGTATTCAAGTCCCACCTACATTCCACGTAAACTTCAGTCAAATGTACGCAAGTGTTACCCACGTTTACTTTGCTGTTCTCTATTTCAAACAATCTCCATAGGTTTCTGACTTACTGGGCTGAGCCATAGGTTATAGCTTAGGTTACGCTCTCCATACAAGAAAGCGACTCAACTCCCCTGCCCCACCCCCGCATCAAACACCGGTGCCCCCACGCGGAACCTGTCTGTCCTGTTCGTGCAACCCGATCGTTTCTCGCTCTTAGTTTCATTTTAAGGCTGCTTCACCCTCACCTAGCCTTTGGCTTGGTCGCAAAAACACCACTGACTGTTAGAACCAGGGAGTGTGTTTTCTCCGCTTAACACCGTGTTCCTGCTCCGGAGCCCTGATCAATGTCCACTGCGACAGCTTATATTAAACGCTTCTCTTCCCCTCCCCTTGAGTATCGCATGTCCGGCCCCCTTGAATCTCCTGTCCATTGGCTTTTCGTGGTCTGTTTTCCTACGTCCACCCGCCGCGCCCCCAACCCCCTTGCCACACACACACACACACACACACACACACACACACACACACACACACACAGAGACACACACAGACACACACTCCACATTGCTTTCATTAGACATCTCTCTCTCCCCCCTCTCTCTCTTGCCTCTTGTCCGGCCCCCTGATCTTTCTGTCCATTGGCTTCTTCGGGTCTATTTTTCATGTCCAGCCCCTAATGAGTGTCCATTGGTTTTGTTATTTCCACTCCCTCCTCCCACTCCCCGGCTTTGCCCTGCCCATGTTTTGTATGTCTGTGTCCATCCATCTCCTGACGTTCAAGTTCGCAGGGACGTCACGTCCGCACTTGAACTTGCAGCTCAGGGGGGCTTTTGCCATTTTTTCATCTCTCTCTCTTTTCAAAAAAGCCATGACGGCTATCCCACAATCCATCTTCCCTGCGCCATCTTTGTATTATTTCTAATTTATTTTGGATGTCAAAGGCATTGATGAAGATATTTTCTCTGGAGTCTCCCTTCTAACCCGGCTCTCCCGATGTGAACCGAGCTGAAAGCCACCACCAACCACCATGTCTCGCCGCAAGCAAGGCAAACCCCAGCACTTAAGCAAACGGGATTTTTCGCGTAAGTAGAGCAATATTTGCAATGTCTATTCTTTTCACTCACTTTCTCTTGCCTAGTACATAGTATTGGGCAAAAGCAAAAAAACAGTTACGGAGAGCGTAATTCATGAGGTACACTGGACACTGGACAGCGGAATCGTGGTCAAGTGGACTTCACTGAAGAGCGTGGCGAGAATTTCTTTTTCGTCTATGAAATACCTTTATGCGCTTTACCGCTCTAACAGTCTCAGAGAAAAAGTTTTGTTTTCATCCGACATTCAGTGTGCAGACAACTGCAGAAGTTTTAGGTTAGAATTTCGTTACATGCTTATGCCGTGGCTTCAGTGCCCCCGTTGCTTTGGCCATTTAAGAGCATACGAAGGTGCGCGGCGAAGGGTAGGTATGCATGCTTAAGATCGGTTTTTAAAAATATCTCACGGAATATAGCGTAACGCATTCTGGGTGCGATCCTGGGCAGGATCTCCCCTCTCTCGTAGCCTACTATTTTTGGAAGATTTTCAAAAAAAGTGGAAGTGGATTTTGATTGGGAAAAATCTCGTGTCTGTCTGTTTACAAGCGCCGCGTGTGTGTAGCCCCACTGCCAGCAGCGCAAGATTTAGGTAGAAAATCGCATAGGCTACATGCAACCGATATATCTAAATACGTCTAAAGAAGATAGATGTGTTTACCTTTAAACTTTTCACTTTACCGATTTTGTGGCAGAAGGCATCGGCATCGTAGCGAGAGTTCTTGAGGGAAGCCTCTTGGAAAGCGCAACAGGGACACTATTTTTGCCTCTGTGTTCTTTCTTCTTGATTAACCAGATGCCTTCACGGACTGTATTTTTGCATTTTGTCCAGTAATTTGTGAAGGGAGACTTGAAAGGTAAGGCAAGATTTCGGCCGCAAGCCTTAAGGACTCGAGTAGAAAGCACTTTCAATCACAAACGGAGCATTTCATTATGTTAAGATTCTTAATTTTACGAGACAAGTATAAGATTTATGCAATGACCGGACTATTTTAACCAGTACATCTCCCTTCATTCGTCGAGGTACTGTTTTATTGAAACGAAAAACTAACGATGGTTGAAACTGTGAAGTAGCTACATAGCTGTTGGATAACCTAAAACGCAGGTTTGTCGCCGTTTACTTTCCGTGTATCAGACCGCCACACTTTGTTATAGCGGGGCATTTAAAACGATAAACGGGCTTGACACAAATGATACAATGTTGCTGTAACATTGTAGCGTATCATATGGCATTATTAGGTTTCCGTACCATGTCTGCTGGATCTCACTGCAAAGACCGTCTCTTCAGGTTCCATTAAGATCTGTGCTCCGTGTCGAAGGTCCGCCGCTAGGGGGCAGACAACGATCATAAACTGGATGTGAACTTGAACCTGATCAATTTCACTGCCACCTCAATCTACATATCTGACGATGTGTTTAGAATAGAAGGAAACATATAATATGGTGTTAAGGCGGCCTCACTCCCATCTACACACCATCCAATTCTTATTTTTTAATGGATATTTAATTGAACTATAATATAGATACGAATAGCCTAACATAGAAACAAAATGCGTTAAGACATTAAACTCCACGAAATGAGGAGTGCTGAGCAGTAAGAGGCAGCCTTACTAAAACACACCAAGACACTGCAATCTCTTGAACGGAAAATGAAATCATTACTTCCATGAAAAGACTCTTTAAAATCAACTACATAATGGACACTTCAGTAGGACTACAGAGATACACGATGGAGTCTGTTAAATTGTGGTAGTGTTTTGTTACTACATCGTTAATTTACATTGACTATAGAATAGTAACCACACAGTTTATTGTAGTGTTTATTTTACTGCTATTATATGCATTCGTACATGGTAGGCATGTTTGATTGCTTTTATGATTTTGAATTATAGGTTACAAATTAATAGCCTACGTGTTTGTTATTTAAAATGGCAAGTAGCCTTGTAGTTTATAAATTAATTTATACTTGTGCAATATTTTAAATGCTTCAGTCTTAATCCTAAAACAACCAATGATCAATAGATTAAGTTTTATAAATTATTGATTCCTCTGAATTGTTGTTGATAAGGCTATGTATCACACTACTGAGTTACAAATGTCATCGGTAAAAGGGCATTTATTGAATTACCAACGATTAAAGTTAACTCTGTTCAGTGTAATTTCCCCTTTTGGTAAAAGTGTTCTGAGGCCTAGACTGGCATAGTGATTAACAGACCAAGTAATCTAAGGAAGCGTAATGTGTGATGGCCATATAAATTAACAATACCACTGAAACATGTAAGCTACCATTTAAAATGTTAAGCTACACCTACTTTATCTAAACGATATTTCTAGTCTTATGGTAAAATTTGAAACATATTTGAAAGAGATGGCAAACGTCAGCCTAGTATGTGTTATAAATATCACGTTACAGTTAAAAGTCTATTGTTTTGCCTTATTACTTAAATGGTATACAAATTACGTAATGCTGACTAAATGAGTGCAGATCACAAGAAATACGATAAAGTGGTTAAATTTCAAAGAAACGACCAATCAAAATGTACTGTGTAGCTTTGCATTTTGAGTCCACAGTAGTCTTAATGGTAGCTCGGCAGACTTGGATGTTGAAAACGCTGCAGTGTAACCTCCATCGTTGTCATATGTGACCTAACATCAAATTAAGGGTAGTAGCCTACCAGTACTTATCAGTACCAGTATTTATCACATGTTATCATATGTCCTAGTTGGAGCGCCGATGTCGTGTAGGATTGCGCTTTCAGATATTTTCCTCATGAGCACGTCTGGGAGCTACTCCACATACGCCCCTCGATATCTGGTCTGGGTTGGGCTGAAGTAAATTTAACCTCAGTTCACAAGATCCCAGCATTTTTTATCAAAAATCTGTACCAATCATCACCAACTAAAATTAAAATCTATTTTTTGATTCTCAGTGGTTTTAGGTTCATTAAAATATGAAATTGGCAGCATAGTAAAGAAGGTCATGATGCTTAACCATTAGGAAACTGTCAGAGTACTTTTACCTAAGAGCAACGATTTTCAATGCGATAGATACTGCGCGCAGTGCCTAAGTAGCGTCTCCTCATCCGTCTTGGTGAGCCCCAGCCATTCATGAATGGGCTTCCCTAGTTGTCTGAGAGTGACAATAGACAATCTTACAACGAGTCAAAAAAAACGTAATCCTGGATTCCGAGCGAGGCATTTAAAACAGCGACTCTTTATCCCGATTTATGGCTGTGAAAGTGGTTATCAAAGAAATAATAGTTATTAAAAAAAGTAATGCGCTTGGATGAAGTCCGGTGGGGTACTATTTTGGTTGCTGCATGCGTCTGGCTTTGCGCGCTGCACATGTGTTGGACACATATAAACGTCTCCATCATAAGATGTAGAGAGAGTCAGACAAACCTACAAATGAAATCTAAACTATGCATATTACTCTTGTTTAATTGGGCAAAAGGTAAGTTAGTCCAAGCTCACATTATTGTATTGTATGTTATATACCATATGTAGTGTAATGCGTAAAGACAAGATCCATTATGTTCCTTCTCTCACACTGTTATGTTGTTTACCTCATATATATTTTCTGGTTGTTTTATTACATGACCCAAGTATCTGATATGAAAGCAAAAGAGTATAAAGAAAATCACAGACTTCTCTCCTATCCACAATACCTCCCAAAGTGACAGACAGGAATTGATGTGACAATGCACGTAGAATGTCATATGATGATTCTTCCTCCCCACATCTCTCAACATTATGCCTCATCTAGTCATCTTGCTGGTATCCGCTGACACCTTCAGTGTCTAATTTTCCATCTCTCTCTCTTTCTCTCCTCTTTCCCTGGTCTCTCGCTCTCTCCTTCATCTCCTCCTCACTCCCTCCGTCTTGTGCCGCCATCCCTGCCTGTGTGCCGTGCAGCCGAGCCTCTGTCCGCCACCGCGCTCACGGAGGAACGGCAGGAACACCGTGGGCTGGTGCAGCTCGTTCCGGAAGGAGACCAGGACCTTCTCACCTGTGGCCAGTGCCAGATGAACTTCCCTCTCGGGGATATCTTAATTTTTATTGAGCACAAGAGGAAGCAATGCAATGGCAGCCTGTGCATGGACAAGACAGTGGATAAGGCTCCCTCGCCGCCACATGGCGAACTGCGGAGGGCCTCCAACCCGGTGGAGGTGGGCGTCCAGGTCACGCCAGAGGACGACGACTGCTTATCCACATCCTCCCGAGGAATTTGCCCTAAACAGGAACACATTACAGGTAAACCACTCTTTCTGCGAAAGAAGGGGAAAAAAAGGGTTGACACAAACTTGGAGAGAAGAGGGGGATAGGGGTCAGGCGTGTTGCGTGTTGGACATTAAAAAATGTGAAGGCCTGAGAAGAACGCTTTTGGTTCACATACACTCACACAGCAAGTGTGTTTGTGTTTGTGTTTGTATGTGTGTGTGTGTGTGTGTGTGTGTGTGTGCGTTTATGTGCATACTGAGTAGATGCATAAGACACACATCGCCCACATATTCCCTCCTCTCGGTAGGGTTTTGGTGGCCCTTAGAGAAATTGGGTGGATCCCAACTGTAGCTTTGGAGACTGATATCAATAAGCATAATATGGAGAATGACTGGAGAAAATAACCATGTGTTGCCAAGATTGTGTGTGTGTGTGTGTGTGTGTGTGTGTGTGTGTGTGTGTGAGTAAATAGGGCTATGAAGCAAATAGTGTGGTGTGTTATTGAAGCTTGCCATACTGTGCAGGCTGACCTCAGAGCCTTTGTCAAGTCAAGGCTGCAGCTTTTGTTTTTCCAAAGCAGAGATGAAAAACATTCTTTGTTTTGATTTATTATCATTTGCTCATCAGTGCTCCGAATCGCCATGGGTTTTCACTTTGCTCTTCAACTGAGTGGGATTGTGGTAATTAAAGTCAGGCCTGCGCCGTAGATCACAACCCCTCACTGTCGACTGTCTGCTTCACTGTGGGCTCTGCGCTCCTCTTCTGCACACACACACACACACACACACATGAGAAACCACCCTTCCACTCCCCACTCTGGTGTCTTGCTCAGGCGGCATCTCCTTTAGTTGGGGAGAGTTTTGAAATGGTTAAACTTGGCTTAGCATGGACCCTGGGGTCCACTAAGCCTGACGGGATGGCATTCATTGTTTTTAAAATTCCCTTCTACCACCACACACAGACATACACACACACACACATACACTCGCTGTAATCAAATATAGCCCAATGGCAAAGTGACATGGCCGACCTTGGCTTGAAGTTGCCATTTTGTGACTGGCCAAAGTGGAGCACCGAGGGTGTGCCCTAGAGGGCACACAAATGGGCTTATCCCCACAAAGAGGGACACTGTGAGGGGAGGGGGGAGGAGTTTGGGGTGTAGGGGGAGGTCGAAGGGTGGGGGCATGAAGAGATGAAGCGATGAGAGAGGGGAAAGTTTTTTGGGCGCTGAAAGGGTGGTGTTAGGAGCTTTGGTGTGACAGTGCAGGCAGCATCATCCCCCCAACCCCCCACCCCCCCACCCCACACACACATACACACAGACACACACACACACACACACACTCCCCACCCACCCCCCACCTCAACCTTCCTCAGTGTGTGTCCACAAGCTCATGGGAAATGCCTCTCTGTGCTGCTCTGACTCTCTCATGTGGTTTCCACAGATGTATCTTGATTTCGTTGTGGTTTTTACATGGCCACATCTTATCCGAATAAATGTATGCCTGCAGATTTTCACTTTCTTACCAAAATATAGAAGAAAAAAAAAATGTGAAGAGGAAGTAGAGGGATGCTCAGTTATTTTCGGTTTGTTGAGGAAGAGTAATTTATTTTAAGGAATCTTAGCACCACTAATTATTTGTTATAGTTTTTCTGCGTGTATTTTAATTAGGGTGAACTTCTCGTGGTTGCCTTCCAGCACTAAATAAGGCATGGGAAAACATGAAATACTGCCACGGAGACAAAGAGCCAAACAGGACAGTTTATCACTTTGCTTGTAAACAACTTAAAAAAAAATTCTTGGAATCCGCAGGGTTAAATTGTGTCCTAAGGTAATCATAAGGTCGTCTGCTTCTTTTTGCCAGGCTGTTTACAGAACTCAGTGTCCACCCTCACACCCCCACCCACCCCCAAGAGCTCATTGTATAACGCTGAAAATCTTTTTCCCCCGTGTGTGTGTGTGTGTGTGTGTGTGTGTGTGTGTGTGTGCCTGTCTACTGTACACAGCCGGCCTACTGCTGCTGGTGATTTAAAGAGGTGTTTGTTGCGAGCAGAAAAATGCCAGCGCGTCTCCTCCGGCCTGTTTTGTCTGCAGCCCTCCCCTCGCATTAAGACCTTTTTTCCCCTCCCCCCTTCTCTCTCTCTCTCTCTCTCTCTTTTTCTCTTTTCTCTCTCCCTCTCTCACCCTTTCTGGTTTGGTTCAGAGGGATCGGTTTTCCAGGAAGTGCCTGGGTTGGGTCAGCCCCATCAACAATCATTTGTACTTGACCTTCTTTCAGGAGTAATTATGGGCTGGTGGGGTTCAAGGATGAAGTAGTTCTCAAAGACATCCTAGCTGCGTGATGGGCAAAGTGGGCCTCGGAGGGGGTGAACGAAAGGAGAGAAGAACAGAAAGAAAGAGAGAGAGAGAAAGAAAGAAAAATACTCTTCTCTGGGGTGGATTTACAGAGCGAGGGCATGTGGTCGGTTAAAGGACAGTCAAGCCAATGTCTGCCTGAGATTCATTGTGGTTGTAATAGCTATGAGTGCTAACCAGGGTCATGCATGTCTGGTTAACCCCTTTGTTTTAAAAGATGTTGATGCAGCTTCAGCACAAATTATCCAATCCATTTAAGCGTGCCAGCTATCGCGCGCTAACGTCGTGTTCTTGTCAGCAGCTAAACTGGGCTATTAAGCTCATTTACATTATAATATAAAAAGGGTTCAGATGATGGTGTTGGGTCACTGGTATTACGTGTGGTTGTTATAATAATAATAATAATAATAATAATAATAATAAAACAATGTTTCAGAAAAAATCTCAAAAGCGTTATTAAATCATGGCTATGCTAGTGGGTCAAAAAGGAAAAAGTGGCATCAATTAGTCAGACTACAGGTAGCTTTAGACACAGCATCTTCTAGGACGGTTGTGGCTCTAGCATGTATCTCTGTTCATGAGGCTGTTTAGAATGTGTTGAATGTCTTTCCTTCGAGAAAACAGATTTCTATGAAGTGCAGGCCTTAATGGAGCTGAAATAAGTCGCTTCATAGTGTGTGGCGTGTGAAAGTCAACAAGCCTTCTGAATTGCATAGTAAACTAAATTGATATGTACATGTAGTTGGAATAGGGGTGAGTGTTATTGTAATGTGTGGTTGGGGTAGACTTGAGGGGAGAGAGGGGACAGTGAGGACCTCGTGGTCCTGGAGGATCCCGACGGTGGCTGCCTCAAATGGCCAAATACGGAGGTTTGTCTGTGTGATGTAACATCCCTATTTACATATAGCAGCGGTCTGTTTGAGAAGACGAAAAGCAGTACCTGTCATGGTGGAATGGACTGTGTGTGTGTGTGTGTGCGCGCACGCGTGTGCATGTGTGTGTTTATGCAGAGAACACTGTACGTTTGGGCGTGTGTGTGTGTGTGTGTGTGTGTGTGTGTGTGTGCTCCATGCATGCTGCCCCAAATAGGCCATGCATCCTGGTGAGGGGGCCCAGCACGTCAGCACAGGGGTAATCGACTCTGCAGCTCTTCCCTCCCCAGCCCTACTCCACCCCAGCCCCTAGCCCCCTACCCTCCTGCCCCAGCCCCTACCCCTCCCATCCTCCTCCCACCCCTTGCGCCTACCCTTCACTCTCTTTCTCTTTCTGCCCCCTTCTCTGTGCTCTTCTCATCCTCCCCTTTTTTTCCACCCTCCCCTGTACGGCTGTCGGCTGGCCGTGCCATTTTAATATAAGCAGCCGTGAGCCCCGTTCCTCCAACGGCAACACTTATTCTATTAATCCCTAAATGAGATTATGCGACCAATCCCGAGATTCACTGACAGGGGGGAGGGAAAATAAAGGCAGGTTGTTAATCTTAAACTGTGATGGGCCTTTTATCACATGCACATGAGTGTATGCCAAGAGCATCAAGCGCTGTGTGAATGCTCAACGCATTACATTGATGATAATGGCATTGCCATTGTTCCGTTCCCTCTGTCTGGCTTTCTTGATGAAATGTAAAAAATATGCAAAGTAACATCCGGCGATCTCCAGTGTGTGTGTGTGTGTGTGTGTGTGTGTGTGAGTGATTTTTTTTTTTTTTGTCTTTCTTTTTTTTTTGTTGAGCTCGCCTTCCAAAAATATGTCAACGTGACAGATTGAATTTGCGTTGGCTCTGAACATGAAACCGTTTGGAATGCCGGTGAACTTTTTTAACAAGCATTTAAAAAAAAAAAAATTCTCGGGCTGTCTACTGCCACACTGATGTCCCCTTTTGATATTATGACCAGTCTGCAGCGGGTCAGCCGATTAGTTCAGACTCGCAGCGCTGATATGCAGAATGGGCTTCAATACGGATAATTGTATTTTTTTTTCCAAAGCTTTTTCCTCCCTCTTTCACACATGCATGTCTTCTGTCTCTCTATTCTCTCTCTCTCTCTCTCTTTCTCTCTGTCTGTTGCTCTCTCTCTCTCTTTCAGTTGCACAGCTACAGCTCTAGCAGTCAATGTAAATCAGGCCCACCCAATTAATATTGAATCAATTACACTGTGCTATAGCCTGGCATATGAGCTGCGTGCAATTTTCTGTGCCAAAATTTGACCCAGATGATTGCCTTAACAAAGACCCAAGCAATTTGAGCCATTTTTAAAAATATCATCTAGTTCATTTTTTTTCCCTTCACTCAAATCACCCACTATTTCAAGCATAACTGTCTGTCATGACTGTGATTATCTTCAAAGCGTAATTCTTTGTAGCTGACAAGGAAGAGGGTTTCTCTTAGAGGCCCAGGATGTGATTTCCCCTTTCTTTCTTTCTTTCTTTCTTTCTTTTTTCTTTCTTTCTTTCTATCTTTCTTTTTTTGTCTGTCTGTCTGTCTCTCTCTCTCTTTCTTTATTTCTTTCTATTTTTCTTTCTCTCTCTCTCTCTCTCTCTGCCTCCCAGCTGTGCATTGGGGGCCTGTGGCAAATAGTGAAGTAATAGGTGCTATGAGTAGATAGTGAAGTGTTGTATTTTGTAGTGCTCAGGCATAGATACCCCAGTACACTTTGCAGAGGTTAGCTACTAACCAAAACAGCGTCAGCTGACAAACACAGGAACTAGCTTCTATCAAGAGCTGTTGCCAGCTCCTAGCCAAAGATGAGTTATCAACCGTCTCAATCCTACCTTCCCTCAGTCAGTGGTGTGTGTGTGTGTTTGTGTGTACATGTACATGCTCATGTCTGTGTTTCTTGTTACTCTTCTGCTGTATGCGAGAGTATGTTTGTGAGTGTGTTGGAGTGTGTGTGTGTGTGTGTGTGTGTGTGAGAGAGAGAGAGATAGAGAGAGAGAGAGAAAGAGAGAGAGAGTGTGTGTGTTGGTCGGTTGAATAAATTCAGGATTGCTGTTCTTGTCGCAGATGTAGTGACTAGCTGTGGTGGCACTTGGAGACATGGCTGAGCTCAGTGGTCCTGGCACACGACACGTCCAACCAAACCCTTCCTTTTTTTAACCCAGATTTCCTCTCTCCAAGCGTGCTGCAGGAGCTTTCAGCATTTTTCTTGTTCCATGATCACGGACCATGAATTATCAGAAAGCTACACCCCCTCTCTCCTTCCCACACAACCCCCCTGCCATAAAGCAGTGTGTTTTACTAATGTCACAGAAGCCTCGGCTGCTCCGCGCTCAGATGCGAGTGCTTTATGAATATGCAGTTAAATAGCGCCTCATCTTTAATTTTCCAATGGCTGAGGATCTGTTTCATTCCCTTCTCTTCCTCCTTATCCTTGTGATATTCTTTGAGTGTAAGGCTCAAAGTATCTGGCTTTTTTAGGGTTTATGTGTATGTATTTCTCTTTGTGAGTGTGTGTGTGTGTGTGTGTGTGTGTGTGTGCTGGGTAGCTGAAGTGCAGGCTTTCCCCTGACATGTATTACATTTTGATGGTAATTTCAGACCCCCCACCCAACAGACACACACACACACACACACACACACACACACACACACACACTGTCCCTCCTGTTAGAGAAAAGCTCAAACAATGACCTATTTTGGCCAAATGGTTTATTTATATTATACAGTTCCCACTGTTGGATTCTACCTTTTATATAATTGATCCGACAAAAAAATCACATTCATATTATAATGGGACTTTTCATCCCATGAGATATGTATGTGTGTGTGTGTGTGTGTGGTGTGTGTGTCAGGGAGGGGGTGTGTGGGGATAGTGGATTTGGAAGGTGTAGGGATTTTTTTCTCCCTTCTTTTCATAAGCCTGTGGTGCAAGCCGTTGCTGCCGCATATTCCCTCTACCTGTTTTTATTTCCCCCCTCTGCTTTTTTTTCTTCTTCTTCACCCTCTTTTTCTTCTTCTCCCTCCTCCTCTTCTTCTTCTTCTTCTTCTTCTTCTTCCTGTGGCTTCGCTTCGTGGCCAGATCCAGCTCACGGGAAACAAAGGTATTTAGCAGACAGCCGTTCCCTGACTGGCATGCTGCCACCTACGCCAACCAGCGTGCGCCCACCCCCAACCCCCTCTACCCGCCATAAGACCCCCCTCGCCAACCACATCGGCTTGGAGCACCTTCCCCGCAACCTCCAGACAATGGCGTCTTTTTTTGGTGACAGGAGAAAGAGAGAGACAGAGACACAGAGAGAGAGAGAGAGAGAGAGAAAGAGAGAAAGAGAGATTTCCATGGACCCATCAGGAGCTGCTGACACACTGCCCCCCCAACACACACAAATAAACACACACACACACACGCTTAAAAAAACATACAGTGGATAGATGGAGAAAGAAAGCTCTGAATAATTGTGCACAGATGTACACTGTTGGTGTGTTTGCATAGAGGTGTGTGTGTGTGTGTGTGTGTGTGTGTGTGTTTAAGGTTGCATTTTCAAAGATGAAAATGATCAACACAGTTTCTGTGTAAAAATAAGACCTATCCAATCCCTTAAAAATATGTGGTTGATTAAAAATATATCCAATTATAGATGCAAATGTGTGTTTCTTATCACAAGGTCTATGCCCATATTAATATTAAATGGTCAGATACTTTATAAAATATGTCTTCACTTTGATTAAGGTAATGTAGTCACTCTATTTAGTTATTTTTGGAGTGTGTGTGTGGGTGTGTGTGTGTCTGTGTGTGTGTGTGATGATCTGTAGGGGTAATGGGTGAACCAAAAAAACATTTCTCTTTTTTCTCTCTCTCTCTCATACACACACACACTCTCTCTCTCTCTCTGACTCTCATGAACTCTGCCTCTTTCTTGCTCTCCTTTGCCAGTGGGGCTGTACATATAGGCCTACCAGGCCCTGTCACATTGCGGCTCTCCAGTTATATCAGATGTTTTGAGGGAGGAAAAAAGTGTCCATAAAAAATGTTTATGTACTACAAAGCGTATTTATAAATCCCAGTGGATTACAGTCTGGCGTTTTATAAACAAGCAAAAAACGGTGCTGAATTACTAGCGAGAGAGAGAGACATTGTGTGTGTGTGTGTGTGTGTATGTGCGCACACACTATGTGCGCATGTTTAGCATGTGTGAGAGGCTGCGTGAGTGCATAGACTCAGAGGAAGTGAAATTGCAGCTACCCAGAGAGAATGTATAAATGTGAATGCAGGATATTACTCCTTCACCCACTTTAGTGTATGACTGCGCTACTTGTGGTGGGTGTCTGTCAGCATGCGTCGGGCAAAAGTGTGGATGCATACACATGTATCTTTGTGTGTATTACATGCATGTATATGTGTGTGTGTGTGTGTGTGCGTGTTTATATGTGTGTACTTGCGCTTACAAGAGGGCCGTTTGGGCTCGGGGGTGAACATGAAAGGGTTTGGGAGTTGGCAGCGTCGCTGGAGGACATCCCCAGTGGGCTGTGCCAGCGGATGGTTGGCAGGGAACAGAGGCTGGGGATGGGGCTGGGGAGAGGAGGACAGAGTAGGGGAGGGGAGGGGAGGGGAGGGAGGGGGAGGACTGGGCTGTTTTGGGCAGGGCTGTTGTGGCCCTGGCTCCTGGTTCCACACTGGGCATTCCTGTTACTTATGAGCTTTCTTCATTGCTACAGCCTGCCCCTGATTTGCCGTCATGGTGATGGCTGCCTCTAAGCCAACCAGCATGCTGCACACTCATTCATACCTTATACACACACACACACACCCACACAGGCTCAGAGTCGTGTTGAAATATGTTGTGACTCATGTTATTTGATTCAGTACCCATATACCCTCATGTATAGTACGCTCATAGTAATTCTGTCCCACCCATTCTTCCTCACTTTCTTTCTCTCACACTCACACACACACACACACACACACACACACACAGGTTTCTCTGGTTTTTGCTGACAAACATTCTGAATGTACCCTAGCCGTAGGCTTAATACGCTTCACTTATCTGCCTGTGTGCGAAGGCAAGGTCTACAGTAGGTGTGGCTGCCACTCAGTGTGTCAGCTGGTCGCCTTCTCAGGCAGTCCAGCCAACAGACAGACAGACAGACAGACAGACAGACAGACAGACAGACAGTTTTGTCCAGTGTCAGCCAGTAGCCTCCGTCTTCTGTGAGTGGGTCTGAGAAGTTGTCTGAGTTTCTTTGGTGACCTTGAGGAGAGCTGCCACTCGCACGGCTCAGGGCTTGCCAGCCGAGGCGCTCAATACAATCAATTCATTTGGGCTCTAATGGTTACAAATGGCAAAAGTTGAGTCTCTACAGACACACAGAGACCCCCTCAGCGGTCTGTTTTTTACCTTTTGTTTCCTCTCCTTCCCTTCATCACTCTCTCTTTTCCTCTCTCCCCTTCCTCTCTCTTTCCCTCTCTTTCCTTCTGTCTCTGTCTCTTCTTTTTCTCTTTCTATTTTTTTCTCATCCTTTCTCTTTCTGTTTCTCTTTCCTAGTCTCTATTTCTGTAATTCATTCTATTTGGTTCTGCTTGTTCCATCTCTCTCTCTTTCTCCCTTTCTCTGTCTCTTCCTCTCTCTCTCTCTCTCTCTCTCTCTCGCTGCCTGTGCGACACACGCACGCACGCGGCATTCCCTGTGTGACTTCATTAGTCTGCGCTTTCTCTCTCTCTCTCTTTTTTTCTCTCTCTCTCTCTCTCTAACACACACGAGGTTCACACTGGCTCTGGCAGGCCTCTGGGCGCCTGCTTATTGTGTGCTAATCAAAAAGTCTTCACCAAGCCGCGGCTGATTAGGAGAACATACCAAGAGAGCGCCGCCGCATAAACGCAGGATAAATAATCCACGGCCGCCGCGTCGGCACGGACCAAAGAACGGCCCGCAAAAAGTGCCTGCGAGTGAGTGTGTGTGTGTGTGTGTGTGTGTGTGTGTGTGTGTGTGCATGTGTGTGTTTTTTTTCTCATGCATAAAGTGAGCCCTGTGTGTGTGTGTATCTGTGTGTATTGGGTGTTTGCCTAGTTTTGAGTGTTTGTGTGTGTATGTGAATGTGCGTGACAGTGTTGGGCGTGTGCCTATTTTTTTTTTTTTTTTTTTTTCAGGGGGGCTGTGTGTGTGTGTGTGTGTGTGTGTGCACGCACGCTTGCTCGCTCTCAGTCCCACAGTAGTTGAAGAGCGCAGAGGCTGTTGCCAGAATCTCTGAATTTGATGTGAGGTCCAGGAAATTGGGCTGACGTGCACAGGAGAACTAAACGATTGCAGATATCATGGGAGGGCATTATTTCACAAGTTTGCATAATAATCTCAAAAGTGGCATTTTTATGTTACCATGAGAGACACAATTAAAATGTGAATTAAGCGCATTAGAGAGATTATTTTTTTTTGATGGCTAATGACTGTTATTGGCACTGCTGATCCGTATTAGGCCAATGATTGCTGTTATGTATACGACATGCAAATTCACACACTCCAAAACAAATATTTGAGAAGCAGCATCTGCACTAGCCTTCAAAGCAGTGAGGTACGCAGTGTGTACAGTGCGCAACATTGTTGGTGCTGGTGCTCTGATATTTGTGTGTGTATGTGTGTGTGTGTGTGTGTGGGGGGGGAGATTCTGTGCATGTTTTGTGTGTGTGTGTGTGTGTACATACACTCCTTAGGGACTACTCAAAGCCACATGCACCTTCACAATACCACCACCCACCTCACACTCACACTAAAATACACACCGTGACTGTCACACACTCTCTGGCTTTAACAAGTGTTGGCAGAACAAGAGAAAAAGACAGAGAAACAGACAGAGAGAATGGAAGGATAGAGAGAGATAGAAAGAAAGAGAAAACAAAGGAGAGAAAAAAGAAAGACACTTGTTTGTACAGTGGAATAATTCGCCCCCGTGTCAGGAGGCTTGGTGCTGGCCTGGGGTTGGGGGGTCTGTGGCCCCCTCACCCTGCGCAGGATGGCCTGTCACGCTGCCGAGCTCCTGCCTGCCAATAAGTTAATTGCTTTATTTTTGGATGCCTGTAGAATGAAAGGCAACCCCTGGCTCCCAGCTGCTGGCCAGGCAGATGCGGCATCTATCTGATAGAGAGAGAGAGAGAGAGAGAGAGAGAGAGAGAGAGAGAGATAGAGGCGCCATGTTTCTGGGTGTCTTAGGGATAGTCAAAGGCGTGAACATATACATCACGCACATAACCAAACATCTTGGGTCTTCTGCTTTTAAAATGGCCGTATGGCTCTTCAGTCAAAATGAATGGCAACTGCCCCACCCTTGTCATGCCCAGATTGTACTTTATTATTTTTGTCAAATGCCTTGTCTGTCATTGTTGTTGCTGTCGTTTGACGGTGACGAGCAAGGGGGGGGAGGGGCTTCCAGCATGCCACACATGGAAAACAACGTCTGTGAAGAAGATCGGTCATAC